>BTRK01000004.1:28571597-28806383 GCA_036245805.1 Pristionchus mayeri | reverse complement strand
GTTAGTTCTTTTGAGCAAGTTCCGAAACAATAATTCTGTCATAGAACTTCTATGGGTGGCATTTGAAAAGGAACTTGCAGCTGCAGCGTATCCGTCGCTGCCGATGAAGCCGGCTGCAGCCTCCTTCGACGACTGGGGCAGCAGCTCATTCGGAGTCCCGCCGGCTGCAGCTGCTGCAACTCCCAGCTATGGTCAGTCCAGGAGGGTCGTGGATGCACGTGCTTCAATAAAAAAATATTGAGAACGAGGAATATTTTTGTGGCCTCTGTCTTGTACAATGTGTATCCTTTCTGTGGATACTCATAATAGCATTCCTTGGTAATGAATGCTTCTGTGAAGAACTGAAGGCATTCTTCTGTTAACCATTTAATCTTCCAAATGTTGAAGGGGCGCAGTCTTCTGGGGGCGGCAGTGGAGGAGGCCTCGCCAATCTCATCAATCGACCTCCGTCCAGAGTGAGACACTAAAATAATTGTTAAAATATGTATTGGGGGACACTTTATTCATTGTTTCACAGGCAATATCCACATTATTTAAAAAAAGCCACATTATTTCAAAGCCACATTATTTCAAAAAAGCCACATTATTTCAAAATTTACTACACTCGAAACGGCATGAACTTCAATAATCCTGGATCGAACCACAACTACAGACACAATAGTTTCTTCCCAAGAGCGGCAAGGCTTTTAGTAAATTCCGAGAATCAGACCAGTTCCCCTGAGTAGATCCCCCCACCATTGTTATTCATCCGTCATTTAATCGTCATTAATTTCATGTTCTATTAAAGTTTTTCACACGTTATTTCGAACGAAATAGCATATATATATATATATATATATATATATATATTTCTAGAGCGACATTATGGCACTTTGATTTGGCAGAGATCGTGTAGATGATTACAGGGTTCGAGGCGAACATCTTGTAGAACAGTGAATGTTGTTACATAAAGGGGACTGCTCTCTTTATTTGTAACTAACAAAATAAAGATGAGATGATTACAGGGTGGTCCGGGAGGGGACGACTTCGACGACGACTGGTCAGATGATGACGATGAGGAGGTGAGCTGAGATATTCTCATTTATCGTCATCGTTGAATGGCGCCTCTGTGAATGTTCCTGCAGTCTCCCTTGCACTTAATCACATTTTTCGTAACATTGGCACTACCTTTCCCTATGCACGCAATTAACTTGCACTTTGTTTTGATGTGTTCGATTGGTAGATACTCTTTGCTTTTCCGTATGAGTCTGCATGGTGGGTGGATGAGGAGTAGTACAGGTACAGGTTGGTGTATGAGTGTGTGAGTGAGTAACCCGTGGACCTCCGTCTGACTTTGAAGACTTCCATTCAACTCTCTAGAGACATGAAACCAGCGCGGAGAAGCAGCAAACTGACGTAATGAATACGAGATGATGGAGATCTTTTCCGGGCTTGAGAGAATTCCAAGCAAGCCCCCAGTCATTTTTTTCGCGTCTCCTAGGGTCAATTGATAATGTTAATTGCAAGGGTTGGAGCATGTTTTTGTCCCCTCCCCTGCCTCCGGAAAGAATTCGCTCCTGAAATGGAAGGAAAAAGTTGGAAAATAGAAGAAGAAAACACACGCGAAGGATAGATGTCGCGAGTCGGATGATGAATGGAGAAGGGAAAGTGTGAGGGAGGAGGAGGGAGATAAAAGTGGGCTGGCCAAGGATAAAGAGGAGAACAAAGGGTTCAGCTATCAGCCAGTCATGTTTGGACACTGAGTCTTTTCCTCTGGCTGCACACTGCTTCTATTCGTGCTGCACCCCCTTGTCTCTCCCTTGTCTTCAGAGGGAGACTACTGCGGGAGGCGTGAAAAGGACTAAGTAGCGGCTATTCTCTCCCCCATCAAAGAGCCACCGGAAGCAAGAGGAGCACACACATCATTCATTGGATCTCCCCTCGCACACTCCTCGCCCCTCCCTCGCTACGATCACTCGGAGGACGGGTGCAAGGTCTGGTCGATTGAGCAGCAGCAGGAGGAAGCGGACTGCGAAGGCTGCAAGCAGCAGGAGTATCTAGTGGAGGATGCTCTTCTCCGTGCTCGCTCACTGTCGGTGATTCACGTGGACTCCCATCGACTGCATCCTCCAGGACGAAATGTAAGTTAAACTTTGTAAGCATACGTCTTTCTGTAAATATCTGTATGTAGCGGAACAGATCGCTATCCGCCATGCCACCATGACTGATCTGTGATCACTCGAGCAGAGGCTCTTTGGGGATTCCTTCTAATTCCCTAGGTGTGGAAGTCCCGAAGTTGCCCTATGTCTGAGACCCGGTTCTATCGAAAATAACTCGAAGAAGCTCTCCTCCCCTCAGTCCGGGTATCTCCTCTCTATGAAGCTCTCTCCCAATTCCTCTTGACTCTCCTAGTTTCGCGTACTCTCTCGCCCTCCTTCCGGCGACCCTTCAGTAACGAACCACCATTGGGATGGGATGCGCATCCGGTCGAGAGAGGGGTCGGCTGGGGGTAATGAAGCCTGCCCTGACTGAAAGCAGAGAGGAGAGGAGAGAAACACGCGAAAGGAAGAGAGTCCAGAGAGGAGAGAAGAAGGAGATAGAGCGAATTGAGAAGAGCGAGGAGATAAGATGAGGACCAGCGCGTCTTCTGAATCCGAGAGGGGAAGGGGAAGAGGCCGAGGGGAGAATGGAGAAGTCTGGGTGGAAGAAGTACTGCTTGGGCTGTCTCTCGAAGGAGAAGTCTGCTCGTCCCTCCCCTCCGTGTGATGATGGGCACGGTGTACAGGGCGAGTGGCAGCAGAGGAGGAGGGGGGGATGTCTCCTCCCCCCACTACAGTCGCCCTTCGACCCATCGACAGTCTCTGTTCACTCGAGTACGACGAACCAGATGATAGTCTCGTCGAATTGCTCAGCGAGTCGACGAGGATGGAGAATGGACGGGGACCCCCGAGGGGACAGCCTCGTCGACTCTCTGCTGCCACGACAGCAGCCGCCGATTCCTCCTCCATGTCGAAGGCGTCGTCATCGACGGGAGGAGGAGGGGCTGGAGGTGTGATGTCGGCATCGGCGAGACCCGCAGTGCCCTATCCACCCCTCATGTCTGCGAGACTACCGAAGACCCCATCTCACTTGGCAGGAACAACGACGGAGTGTCCAGGAGGAAATAGCGAATATGGCCATCGTACGAGCAAGAGCGATAAGCAGAGCTGCTGCATTGAGCAGGTACGGGGATGGGGGAAATGGGCAAGATAGACATGGTTAGAGTTTTTTTTTGTTAGGCCCTCGTAAGGTCTCTGTTTAAATTGTTTTCGGATGCTATTATGGTAGGCTAGAGTGGTGGCTGAGTTGGCGAGTCGAAATCAGATTACAGCCCCATGAGCTCGGAATGCAGAGATATGTTCGAAGTATAGTGAGAGCGGCGTCTTGAGTCTAGTTCCGTCTCTTGCTCCTTTTTGTCGCCTGAAAGGAATGCCTATCGATCGACAGCTAACTGGGAGAGAGCGCACTTTGATGCAGAGGAGAATCATCACTGTGTCCAGAATGCCCCTCTTTATACCCATTGCCATCAGATCCAGGTACCATTGTGCCTTCTCATTAGAGATTTGCTCCGTACTGTATGGGGATAGGTAGCAAACAACTGTGATGCTCCTCCATTTGCCTCGGCGGTGGTTGACGAATGGTTTAAAGAGAATCTCGGTTCGGAACTCGGAATGATGACGTGGACACGACGGATACAGAGGGGACGTCAATGGAGAGGAAGGGATTGAAGGGAAGGAGAAGGAGTTCGACGAAGACAGCCGAGAGACTGGCCATCGAGAGAGCAGCTGCAGCCACCAATGGGGGAAGTTTCAGTGATAAGGTGAATGAGGAAGGCCTAGCAGATGAGGAATGCATAGATGGACTTTGCTTCCATGTTGGACTATCGGCTTACTGTCGCGTTTGACACTGTCGGAGAAGTTTTCCGTTCAGCCGATGCGAAAATTAGCTTTATGGTGGTTCGAGATTTCCACCGAGATTTGTTGTTTCAAATGGTTCCATTGGCTCTTCTTTGTGTGGTGCTTGTTGATATGTCGTGCAGCACGCTATCTCACCCCTCCCTACTCATTCCACAACTGTTTCCCGGTTGGAAGGAAATGGAATATGCTATGTTGTTTCTGCTTATCGACCTGGAAGATTTTCCAGTTGTAGCGCACTGTATAGATTGCTTCTCGGCCCGGATGATGTTTAATACTGGATGTATGTTTATTGAAAGGATGATAATACGTCATTATAATTGCACTGTGAATGGTGTTGCATGCACTTCTTTTTGAAATATTTATTGACGAGAAATCTTTCTTTGATCTGTTCCTTTTGTTTCAGGATCACCTTCCTTCTCGATCTGCGTCTCAACCAGCGCCGCACAGTGGAGTAGTCCCTCGCAGCCAATCGGCAGGTCAGGATATAAAAAAATCTTGATTTTCTTGTATACTAAAATGCATTTCAACTTTTTTGGACAATAGCAGTAACTCTACTACTTTTCTCAGAAAAAAAATAGTATGCTTAGCAGGGGATGGTCGCACGGTGTCGACGGTGTCTGCAGCCAGTGCAGCCAACTCGGCTGCAGCTGCAGGCAAACTGAAGGGCAACATGAACATGTGAGGTGAGCAGACAATACTGTTAGAGGAGACACATCTTATCGCGTCATTCTCGCTTTCTTGAGATGATAGAAGATATGAATGTTAAATCCCTTGTGGAAATCTTTTTTTTTAAATATCCCAATATCTGTGGAATATGCAATGGTTATTATCAGGTAGCTTCATGACATCCTCAAGTGTGTTCTTTTTTCAGTTTCTCTAACTTCGTTAATCGGGGATGGAGGCGTACGTGTTGTCTGCCGACGGGATCAAGGGACAACCGGGAGAGAGACATGAGATCATCGTGAGTGAGGGGGATATGGAACAAATTGAAATGATACTGCAACATTCGTTCACCCGGAAATGATGTTATATGGTGGAATGCAACACATACAAATTGGTTCTGAAGTGTTTGCCAGAATATTTTAATCAATTAAAACCCCGATCAGAAAATCACATGTGCAGATTTTTTTTTAAATTGGTAACATTCGACAATTGAAGAAATATGATTGCGACAAAATGGCTCTACAAGTGGAATTCATTCTCCAATTACCTAATTGCAGATCGCCGACGGACTCATTCGCTGGCGCGGAGATTCGAAGCCGTATGTGTGCACTGTGGATAAACCGAAGAAGGTGTGCATTCTAAACATGCATCTTTTTAATTATTATTATTCGGAGGCTTTTTCGGCTATTTGTTTAAAATTCTCGAAGGTAGATGCACTTGATCGGCTTTATTGCAGGAGACAAAGATGAAGGGCCTCAAGAGCTTCATCGCCTACTCCATCACGAGCAGTCTCTCGGGCATTCAGGTATCCATCGGGAAAGCACTGTGTCTAATGGCTTAATTATCGATTGATATCTTACCGTATTCTCCACTGGCAGGTCTCCCGTAGATACAAGCACTTCGACTGGCTGCACGAGATCCTCACTGCGAAGTACATCACCATCGCCCTCCCTCCTCTGCCAGAGAAGCAGGTGTCGGGTGAGTAGTAGGGAGTATAGGGATACTAAACCTTTCTTTTGTTCACTTTTTGCGCAATTGGTTTTATTCAATTTAATTCCGATTGTTAATTTTGAGTGAAGTAGAATTTTTCACACAAATAGTGATTTTGACGCTGCAGCATCTATGAGAAAATCTGGATTCTTTGTGGTTTGGCAATGGAAGTCTAATTTATCGTCGTTATTATTCACAAGCATTTCTCAGTGGAAAGGCGGCTCTTGTAGGTCGCTACGAGGACGATCTCATCGACCATCGCAAGCACATCCTGCAGTTGTGGGTGGAGAAGATATGCAGGTAAGATACGGATACGGTAGGATTCCGCTCGAGATCTCGGTAAAGTTACCGGGATTTTTTAATGACGAGGAATTTTAATTTTAATAATTATCGATTGGCCAAATAATAGCTGTCTTGCAGACATCCAGTGCTGAGCAAGAGCGACGTCTGGCTGCATTTCCTCACGTGCACTGATGAGAAGCAGTGGAAGAATGGAAAGAGGTTGGCCAGAGGGAGTCTAGCCTGATCATTCGAAATTGATTCATGGCGGTTTCTGGCTGTACGGAGATGTAGTATGCGATAGATATCTGCAGTAACAATGGATCGATCTGTTAGTCTAGTTCCACAATGGAGATTGAACTTGTTGCAGGAAAGCGGAGAAGGACGAGTACATCGGTGGTTCCTTCCTCAACTGCGTCACTTCGCCCGATGCACCACTCAACCCCAATGATGTGTGAGTAACAAACGGAGCTTCACCAAGCCCTCGAGATATTCTCTCTCCATCAATTCTCGTGGACACATAGTTGAATGCTTAAAAATATTGTAGTTGTCTGTCAAAAATTTTCCTTGACTCGTTCATCCCTCTATTCTTCTCTTCCTCAGGGAGCGTCAAGTGGAGATGTTCAACCGTAACATTCGTCAGATGGAGGAGGGATCGCGTGTCCTCACCGAGAGGATGAACACTTACCAGCGACTGCTGGGAGGACGTGAGTGGGCTGATACGCAGTCGAAACTCAATGGTATCAGCTATGCAGCCAACTCTTTCTCTCTTGCAGCCGTCAAACAGAACTGGCAAAAACTGGCTGCGGCTTTCTCCGCACTCGGTCACTCGTTCAAGGACGACGGTGCGGGACCGGGTGAGATTTACTACTCTCTAATTTATTGTCTGATTTTTGCCTGTCGACGTTTCCCAAATACACGACATCATAATACTAACAAGTCCACTCTTGCAGCCTCGATGCGAATGGCGGACGCACTGCAGACGACCGCCCACCACTACCACGTGATCGGAGACGACTTCGAGGTGAGCGAATAATGATGTGGTGTGGAGGATGTTAGCATGATCACACGCTAGTCAAGTTTTCAACAGTTCGACATTTCCTAATGGCGGTGCACCTCAGACACACGCGAAGAATGACGTGGAACGAGTGCTCGAGCGAGTCTACTCGTACAGGGGAACGATCTCGCGAGTGCCCGATATCTGCAACATCCACAAGGTACGATAGAGAATGGAGAGGATGGTCTTTGATCTCTGCTCTCTCTGCAGCAAGCGATCACGAAGTGGCGCAACACGGAGAACGCAGTGGTTGAGGGAAAGATCAGCGAGTCCCAGGCAGTTAAGGTGAGCGTCTAGGTTGACCTTTGATCTCAATATTCGATCATTGAATGTCTATCTAACCATCCCTCAAGGTGAAACAACGCGTGGACAATACGAGCTACGTCATCATGGCTGAGGTCAACCATTTGAATGCTGAGAAGGTTCGTTCTTTGATCTCTCCTCTGATCTCTGATCTCCTCCTCTCAGACGGAGGACTTCAAACAGTTCATCGGTGCGTATCTCCGTCAGCAGCAGGCATTCTACCAGCAGATGGCCAATACTCTCGGAGACCTTGCGAAGCAGTTCGAGTGATCGACTCCCCTCCCTCCCCTCCCCGTGACCTACCTAGTACAATCCCCCGATCATTCCCCTCCCCTCACCTGTTGCAAGAATCCCCGGGTGCAGACAGTCGTACGCTTCTCATCTCTTTCATTGCCTCCATTCATCCCTTCAGTCTCGTGCCTCGTATCCAAATGATTCATTACTGTAGCCCCGCCCACTTCTCAGTTGGTGATCCACACACGCAAATCTAGAGCTTGTATCAATCCAGATTATTGTCTTCCTCTTCCCGCTAATCGTTGTGATACGTTGACATTCAGTTCCCGTACTCGGCTCTTTCTAGTTTATTCGCTCTCTCGTCTAGAGAACGTGTGAATTGGATAGGACGCGCTAGATTGCATTCACTTACCGTATTCGTCTTCCTCGTACAAGTTGTCGTACTGTAATTCTTGTCCATTGCGCCCTGTTTAATTATTCGAATAATCTATTAACAATCACATAATACTTGGTGTAATGCCCGATTAAGTGAGTGTGCCGATATTTTGATACTTTGCACTATAGATTTATCTTGTCACATACTAGTGCATTCTGATAAAACAATAATATTTCATATGTTTCCCCGTGCTAGATACAGTACGAAAGAGGGTATCACAAGTGGGTCTATGGAAGGGGGATCAGAAGATGGATGGTCTTCAAGGGAGATCAGCCAATCGCTCGATCATCTTCTCGTAGATTTGGACTCCACGGAGGAAGAGCGACTCGGTGATGTATCTGAAGGAGCACTCACCTCGAACGAAATGTTGGTAATTTCCTTCTCCGGTAAAACCGTGATAAACGAGGAAAACTGACTCGTTGTGATCGTGGAGTAGCGAGGGAATGTTGATCATGGGCGAGAATCCGATCGACTTGAGGCCCTTCTGAAGAGTGATCTTTGATCTCTCATTAGTTATCTGCTCCACTCACCGCTCTCAGGTATCGCGAGTCAGTAGCACCCACGAAGATCTCTTTGGTGTACTTACAACCTCTGGAAGGGAAACAATTATCTACAGAGATCAAAGATCAACTGACTCTTCGTTGAGGACGTCGTCGAGTGCAGCCCACCAGGGATCGTCGCGCGTCGTCGGAGTGATACTCTTCGTCATGCACTTCTGCAGAGATCAAAGATCAGAATAAGCTCATGTGGAAACAAACTAGTGGTCAGACTACTTTCTCGAGGATCAAAGTGTTTACCTGAAGCCACTTGATGGTGACTCCCTCTCCCGCCTCCTTGCACCATCCGCGAATCTTCGCCTCCAACTCCTGAGATCAAAGATCAAACTAAGAAGGCATCAAAGATCGGACCTCAAAGTTGTCGGTGGGAGTGACGCGACAGTCGACATTCGCCACTATCTTCTCGGGCACCACGTTAGTCTGCACCCCACCCTGCAAGCCGATACTCACTCTCAGGGTACTGTAGCCGTGCTACCGTACCTTGATTATGGTGATGTTGAGAGTGGTGACGTTGCCGATGTTGAACTCTGGATGGGCGTCCAGCTTCGCCTTCTGCTCTGCACGGAACGACAGAGCAGACGTCATGAACTTGTGCTGACAAGAGGGAATATACGGTGGCGGAAAATAAATATTTAATTAATAAATATTTAATTTAATTAATAAATATTAAATGTCATATGATAAGTGATTAAGAATAGAAACAGGGACTACTGGAACCTTGACTCACCAGTTTCTCAACGGCAGTATTCTCGATGAATTTGCTGCCATGGCCAGGATTGCCAGTGAATGTGATCTCCAACCCTGCAATTCTTTAGTATATTTTTCCCTTGCCAAACTCAATTGCAGACAGAGAGATAACGTGTGCATACTACTCTCGCGTGTTGAGAGAAAGAGTGCGAGGGGGTAAGCGACTCTAGTGCGCTCTGCTATCGGCCCATGTAGTATAGTGGTTAGTACTCCACGTTGTGGCCGTGGCGACGCTGGTTCGATTCCAGCCATGGGCAACTCTTTTGCCTCTTTTCTTGCGAATCAGTTTTGGAATATAAACTCACACCAGGGTGCCCGCTCTCCATAGTACACTTTGTAGACCTAAAAATTATACACTTTCTTTCTGTAATTCACCCTTGGCTCACTCCGTTCTCCGACGCAAGTCCCTCATCGAGTGTGAATCCGAGATTGAGCTTCTTGAAATCCTCCGTCTCGATGAATTTCTCCATGCCATCGTGTCCTCCGATCTCCTCGTCTGAAATTTCCATTTGGACGGGGCGAGAAATTGTAATCCTCACCAGGGCCCCACACCAAGTGGATGGTGCGTTTGAACTGCTTCTTTCCCCTTCCAAAGTGGCGACGAATGGCCTCGAAGTACTGAGACCCAACACACTTCATGTCCTGAAAAAGACCAGGATATCGATTGTTCCCTCCAATTTCCATCATTCTAACCTGTGCTCCTCTGGCGTAGATGCGGCCCTGATCGTCCTTATGTGCCGAGTACGGATCGTATGTCCAGTGGTCCTGCAGAGAGACTGAAGTTACGGTAAGAACATGATAAAGTTCGAATTGTACCAGAAACAGAAGATACGGTATGTTCAGTAGTCTAACGTACCCTGAATGTGGGGACGACGTCGGTGTGGGAGTAGAGCATGAGGGAGGGAAGGGAGGGATCGGAGCCGGGTATGGTCATAATCACGATTGGCTTGCCCGCAACCGCCTAGAAGAATAGAGATAAAAAATGAGTGACAAAACAGGGAATGAACCTCATAGGAAGTGCGAGCGATGCCCAGCTCATCTGCGAGTGCGTACAGAAACTTCTGACATCCATCTGAGATAGATCCATAATGATCTACTTGAGGAAAGAGTCACTCACAATAGTCGGGTGTGGGCTGTTCCGTGTTGATTCGGAGATACTCACGGAACTTGCTCACTGCGATGTCCTCGGGCATACTGAGGAGATAGGCATCGATTAAACAGACAAATGATCGCATGGACCCATGAGAGGGAGATCACAAACATCGAAAATAACGAAGACATGCTCGTCAATTCGAAGGGATTACATTTGATAACGATTGCTTGAAACTCACACTAGAGACTAAATATCGCCCAGAACAGAAAACGAGGAAAATGGAGCATAACGCAATAGACTCCCTTTAGTGATCATTCCCCCACCGACCGTCATTTAGGGATGGTCATCTCAGTGGTAAATCTCGTCGGGCTGTGCCACCCTTGTGCGAAGTGGCAAGTCAATTAGCATCAAATGCGTTTATCATTAGCACTATATATGAAAGTTAGTAGATTACAGGTAGTGCCTAGAGTACAAATTGTACGAAAGCCATTGCACAGTTATGAAAGATAAGCATTGTGTAAGCAATATTTACGAAGTCGAAAGTTAAAACAGTTATAATTCACAAGTAAAAATTACATGAATTATGTGGGGAGGAGTACGATTGCCTGCATTCACAGTCAAAAATCATCAGCATTAATCTAGTCATCTTCTTCCTTTGCGGCACCTAAAATACACGGTTTATTGAAGCTATTTGTCCCGTATGAGAATGCATTCATCGCTCACCCCCATCATCCCCATCTTTCTCCTCTTTCTTCTCTTCATCCTTCTCATCTTCATCCTCCTCCTCACTCCTGGCCTTCTTCGGCAGATTATTCTCCTCTTCTTGGCTATTCTTAGATTTCCTCTTCAACTTTCTCTTCGCTTCCAGCTCTTTCAGTTTCTCCAGCCTCAGCTCGCGATCTTTCTCCAGTTCCGTCTCGACGACCGTTCCTACAAAAACAAAATCATAAATAAAGAAAAAGAATTGCATCGGCCGGGAATCGAATTCTCTAAATGCAACTGACCATTTTGTCTAGTTCCAGAGTACTTCGAACAGCGGATCTTCAGATCCAGCTCGTCTCTGTCTCTAGTTTCCACACGGAAATTCTTGCCCTGTCATAATAAAGTACTTTTTGACATTAATATATTAGCAGTTTACATTTTTAATCGAAATAAGAGCAAAAAACTCACCAAATAATTTTTATAGTCGTTGGGGTCGATGTCTTTCTTGTCATTGTCATCCACATGTTCGATCACTTCGAGCTGAAACAGCACTACTATATTTCGAAGGAGACTGACCTGATCGTCCTCCATCTTCTTCTCCTCATCTTCATCGATCGGCACCCACAGTCCCTTTCTATCCGTTTTCCCTACGATCTTCTCGATTGCATCGTCAGTCTGAAATGGGCGTGATTCATTACAACACTCATCAGTGGTAGTCTCCAGGGGGTATGACAGAAGCGCAACAAGGTTTCAAAAATCGCAACTCGAAATATCTTTAGACAGTGGTGATAGAACTTGCTAGCCGTTAACAACTAATTACTAATAATTAGCACTATCTGCCCTGAGAGCATATCAATTACGTCACTGAAATAAGTGACGTAACTTTTTTTAGACGTAGGGGTCATGATAAAAATTCGTGGTAACAGTTTGTGTTGAATTTGGACGAGGTGCCAATGTCCACACAATCTATGTTACTGTGAGAATAGAAAGCGTAGCAAGTTGGTGTGCCTCGGTGCACAAAGGAATCAGCAGAAGGAACGGAACGTTAAATGTACGGTAGCTGCCTGTCGTGCTGTGCCTGCACGCACAACACAAGGCACATCACGACAGGCAGCTACCGTACATTTAACGTTCCGTTCCTTCTGCTGATTCCTTTGTGCACCGAGGCACACCAACTTGCTACACTTTCTATTCTCACAGTACATCCTCTTTAATTTGTCGGCTACCGTATCCCGATACACCATAATCTAGCTGATTTATTACCGAGAAAACAGGGTCGTTTTCCATAAACTTTTGAGTCTACGTCAGCTAGATTATGGTGTATCGGGATACGGTAGCCAACAAATTAAAGAAAGGGTATTGTAGATTGTGTGGGCATTGTTTGTCTAGATCCAACATAAACTTCTACCACAACTTTTTACCATGAACCCCTACGTCTAAAAAAGTGACGTCACTTATTCCAGTGACGTCATTGATATTCCCTCAGGGCAGATAGTACTCATCATTAGTAATTAGTAGATAATAACTACCACGTTCTATCAGCACTCCGTCCATATTTCGAGTTGCGCTTTTGTCGTTTTCGGCATTTTGCTATTTTGGCATACCCAGTGGTGGGCTTCAAATATGACTTTTATCGGGGGGGGGGGGGGGGGGGTCGCAAATTTTGAAGGCCCGGGGGGGTCACAAGGCTGGGGTCTCGGGGGGTCGCTGTAGGGTTCGTCATACTGAAGCAAATATCACGCCCCTCACGAGAGAATGAGGACAAACGTGGTACAATCGGGAAAGTCGAATTTTGGGTTTTAGATGATCTAGGGGTAATCCAGTATCCTGAATTCGATTCCGGGTAAATCTGCTGCCCATCTTGATCGGCGGCTGCAGCAACTTGCTGCAGAAATTTCAGACTCCAACTTTGGAGCCCTTGAACATGGTTTCAAAATACTTCATTTCAGCTGAAATTTGGCCTGTAGGCATCAATTATGATCTTCTATGATTCACCAGATCGATTTTTAGGTAGATCAAAATTTGACCTCAGAGCAGTTTTCGGTCCATAACTGTAACAGTTCGGAGTGGACACAAACCAAACTTTTGCATATTTTAGAGAATTAAATTCTGCATCGACATGATTTTTTTCAGATTTTTCCCATCTGGTGAAAGTTGGTGTATAAGCGGAAAACAGCCAGAAAGCGCAGGAAACGCGTGTCTGCACCGCGCGCCCTTTAGGTAAGACGTTTAATTCCAAATCGTGACATCCGGGGTTCGACTCCCCATCGAAGCAAACATCTTTTGCACGTTCGTGAACTTAATTTTCATCGTGTGCGCATGTTCAGATATTCATAATGATGATTCAGGTCACTTAGTTCTCTTGTAATGCATCTTTCTGAACCACGCATCAAATGTAGATCACGAAATTGGTGAGCATAGACTGAAAGTGCAGAAATATGTTCATAAGTAATTATTAGCACAGGCAAAAGATGTTTGCTTCGATGGGGAGTCGAACCCCGGATGTCACGATTTGGAATTAAACGTCTTACCTAAAGGGCGCGCGGTGCAGACACGCGTTTCCTGCGCTTTCTGGCTGTTTTCCGCTTATAAACCAACTTTCACCAGATGGGAAAAATCTGAAAAAAATCATGTCGATGCAGAATTTAATTCTCTAAAACATGCAAAAGTTTGGTTTGTGTCCACTCCGAACTGTTACAGTTATGGACCGAAATCTGCTCAGAGGTCAAATTTTGATCTACCTAAAAATCGATCCGGTGAATCATAGAAGATCATAATTGAAAAAAAAAAAAAAAAATTTCAGCTGAAATGAAGTATTTTGAAACCATGTTCAAGGGCTCCAAAGTTGGAGTCTGAAATTTCTGCAGCAAGCTGCTGCAGCCGCCGATCAAGATGGGCAGCAGATTTACCCGGAATCGAATTCAGGATACTGGATTACCCCTAGATCATCTAAAACCCAAAATTCGACTTTTCCGATTGTACCACGATATCACCGATTTGTCCTGAATCTCTCGTGAGAGGCGTGATATGACGAGCCGGGGGGATCGCTGCCCCCCCCCCCCCCCCCCCCGGTGAACCGGAGGGTCGCAGCCGCTACCCCCCCCCCCCCCCCCTCGCCAACAGCTGGGCCCAGGCCGGGGGGTCGCAAAACGAACCCCGTTGCGGAGGGTCGCAAAGGCAAAGCAAGACTAACCCGGAGGTGGCAAAAATTGTTTTGTCATATTTCTTAGCCCATCACTGGGCATACCCCCACTCTCCATCCTCTAATCTACCGTATTCCTCACCAGATCGATCTTCTTTCTCTGTTGTCCCTGCAGATTCGCTGCTTGCTCTTCCGCGTACTCAATCGCGGAGGCGATAGCACTCAGATGTTCATCTGCACACTCCCTTTACTCTCTCGTCCATTCCACCTCTACTCACCAGCAGCTCCGATGATCTTCCCAGTCAGGTGCAGCTTGCCGCGAGCCTTCGATTGCTATAAATAGAATGGTTGATTCATTTCTCTGTCTACTCTCCTCACCAGATACTGCTCGACGGTGTAACGAGTCACGAGACGAATCACTCTCACCGGCCTGCCCATCAACACTCCTTACTATCCATCTGCCAACAACTCACTTGGTCTGTCCGATGCGATGAGACCTCGCAAGAGCTTGGAGGTCAACCTGTGGATTCCAGTCCGAATCGGCGAAGAGTACAGTATCTAAGTATTTAATCCATTCGATAGTGTGGGAGTCTAGAAAGACCTGCATTCGTGAGGTTAAGTCCCAGACCTCCGGCCCGAGTAGAGATCAGAAAGATGCGGGGACCTGCAATAATCGCACAGTAATTCAACAATAACTATAAATTTCACACGGTACACAATAGGGATGGTCAAATGGATACGCATTATCCATTTCGACGTGCCGCGTCGCGCGGTCAATGGCTAATCCAAACTATCAGTTACCTTTTTGGAGAATCCAAACTGCCGCGATCCGCGTGCATTTATATTCCAGTTACCGAATTGAATTGCCATCCCTAGTACACGCTCACCATTTCCCCTGGTGGAAGTGTTGAATCTGGTGACTTGTTCAGTTCGATCTACTAGTTTGATGTTTCCGTCGATGCGGGAGAACTCCAATCCTGAGAGGGCGAATTGGACACTATAGATAGAAAGCAGATTCACCTCTCAAATTGAGGAAATCCTCGATGATATCAAGGAAGATGACGAATTGAGAGAAGATGAGAACGGAATGGCCATTATCGAGAAGGTATCTACAAAAATGTAAAATATTGAAGTGATGAGCAGCCGATTCACTTGAGCAGCCGATCGATAACCTTCAGCTTCTCCGATACTTTGACCATCTCCTCATTCTCTTCGAATGGCTCGGGTTCCATACCTGGACGAGTCGTAATCAGCTAGGGGTGGCGATACTACTCCTTCTTACCATTCAAGAGCCATGGATGGGCAGCAATCTTGCGAAGTTGCATCTGCTGGCTAATCATCGAGTTATATTTCACCTTGCTGATGCTGCCTCAAATACCCAACAATTTCATCCGCTCAAGAACATAAAGAACAGTCGAAATGAGGGCAATATTGCATAGCTCACCGTGATCGACATGCAGTACATCCAGGTACAGTTTGGTCTGTATCTCAGTCAGTCCATGGTAGAAGATAACCTGCACACGATACTACAGTACACTACAACTTGGCTGTTTCATACTTGGTTTAGGGGCGGCAGATCCTTGCACACAAGTTCCTTCGTTCTTCTCAGGAAGTACTCGCCCAGAATTTCCTTCACCTCGTCCGCTTAAAACGATGCATATTAAATACCAGTTGTTCTCAACGCACGCTTCTCCAAATGTTCCTCGGCCCAAACCTCCTCTTTGTGGATTGGGAATCTGCATTGTTAGGGATCAGGGAGTTACATCTGAGACAATTCAAGCAAACCTCTTCCTGTCGACAATGGAAAGAAGTGAGTAGAGTTCATTGAGCGTATTCTGTATCGGCGTTCCCGTCAGCAGCAGAAATCGAGTAGGCATCTGGGAGAAGGGAGTTAGTCAAACAAGAGCATTATGCTCCCACCTTCGAGCACAGTTCATGAAGTCGGCCCTTCGAGTTCTTGCATCGCTGTGCCTCGTCAACGATCACCTGAGACCACAATTAATAAAACGAAAGGAATTTGAGAAATAATTTTACTCGGTATGAGTGGCTAGGCAATTTCTGATCCTATAAAATGTGTGATTCAATTTACCAGGTCGAAGACAGATCCCTTGAACGAGCCTTTTACTGAGCCTCTTCCTTTGATACGTTGTTCAGCGTGCTGAAAATAAATGTTAATTGTGCGATCCCATTATCTTGTAAAACGATAAGTATAAGAGACCATCCACGAGAGAACGTAACAACTGTGAAGGGGCCCTCGGATGGCTAAAAATTCGATAATTCCCGTATTTTTTTTCTGAAGTGTACTCCCCTAGTACTGATTGACGGCCGCAATAACTAAGGTTGGGGGTCGATTTTGAAAAAGTTTCGGGCACCCCCCACTTTTGGGGTCGAAAAATTGACTTTCTCAAAATTGCATAAAATATAGATTTTCTGGTGTATTTTGACGCGTAGAAACCGTATTTCCACATTAGACGGAGAGAAAATGTGAAACAAAAAAGTTAAAAGCAAAAAACCGAAAATTTCGATCCGAAAGTGCATGTAAAGTCCAATAACTAATTTTAGAAAAATATGAATTTGGGTCGTTGACATTTTTGGAATCTTGAAGTGATGAGGAAGTTTCACCATTTTTTTCAGAATTTTAAAAATGAACATATCACGACTTTTTCGAGACTGAAGTTGATCATCCATGCTGAAATTGAGGGAAGGTGAAATTGCAATTTCACAAAGATGCCTCGCATGTTATTCCAACTGACAAAAAACTCGTTGTAATGACCAAATCATTCACTAAAATCCATTTTGAGGATTCTAGATTCATTAGCATCCTCAAAACTCAAGTTGTCGAAATTCGAGATTTTCACCTCATTTCACAGAGTTTGGATAATTATTTTGACATCATCTTGCCTCTTTAATAAGTAGTATTGTAAACTGAGAGTAATCTTGTATGGTATGGTTACTATTTTCTGCAATTTCAATGGCAATTTGAAGTTTTAGACGTTCTAATATTCAGAAAATTCGACAATTTCGTCTAAAATTATCGATTTTTCGAACGATCGCATGAGAAGCAGCAAATATCGCATGAGAAGCAATCCCAGACTTGTATTTCATCACAACTATGTTTTGGGACATTTATGATCATGTTTCAAGCCATATACAGACGGACAGACCCGACGAAACTCTTTCTTTATCAAATAACAATTTAATTGTGAAGAGCATTTCTCAATTTTGGAGCAAATAATAGATGTGTTAAAAGAAATATGCATGAATTTGAGCGGTAATAGCTTGAAACATGATCATAAATGTCCCAAAACATAGTTGTGATGAAATACAAGTCTGGGATTGCTTCTCATGCGATATTTGCTGCTTCTCATGCGATCGTTCGAAAAATCGATAATTTTAGACGAAATTGTCGAATTTTCTGAATATTAGAACGTCTAAAACTTCAAATTGCCATTGAAATTGCAGAAAATAGTAACCATACCATACAAGATTACTCTCAGTTTACAATACTACTTATTAAAGAGGCGATATGGCGTCATAATAAATATCCAAACTCTATGAAATGTGGTGAAAATATCGAATTTCGACAACTTGAGTTTTTGAGGATGCTAATGAATCTAGAATTGTCAAAATGGATTTTTGTGAATGATTTGGTCATTACAACGAGTTTTTTTGTCAGTTGGAATAACATGTGAGACATATTTGTGAAATTGCAATTTCACATTCCCTCAATTTCAGCATGGATGATCAAATTCAGTCTCGAAAAAGTCGTGATATGTTCATTTTTAAAATTCTGAAAAAAATGGTGAAAGTTCCTCATCACTTCAAGATTCCAAAAATGTCAACGACCCAAATTCATATTTTTCTAAAATTAGTTATGGCACTTTACGTGCACTTTCGGATCGAAATTTTCGGTTTTTTGCTTCTAACTTTTTTGTTTCATATTTTCTCTCCGTCTAATGTGGAAATACGGTTTCTACGCGTCAAAATACACCAGAAAATCTATATTTTATGCAATTTTGAGAAAGTCAATTTTTCGACCCCAAAAGTGGGGGGTGCCCGAAACTTTTTTCAAAATCGACCCCCAACCTTAGTTATTGCGGCCGTCAATCAGTACTAGGGGAGTACACTTCAGAAAAAAAGTACAGGAGTTATCGAATTTTTAGCCATCCGAGGGCCTGTTACGTTCTCTCGTGGAGGGTCTCATAAAACGTACCGTGTGCGCCACAATTACAACAGAGTTTTTGGAGAAGGACGGATATTCAGCCAGATACGCCCCGTTGAGCTAAACATATTGATCGATGCAATCATATTTTGTGAAAGAATTGTATACCAACTGATAAGAGTCCAGATGTAGAGGCTGAAGAAGACCGCAGGAGAATCTCAACGAGATTTAATAAATATTACAGAAAAAAAGGTCCAAGTATTTAATTTAAAGGTACCTCTCAATCTCCTTAATCCAGTGATCTACGACGGAGAGCGGAGAGAAGACGAGGAACGGGCCGTAGCCAAGCTTGCGCAGACTGCAAACAACTAGATTATCACAGTTTAATCGGTAAGTGATTATTGCATGGCATACGCATCTATCGGCATAGAAAAGGATAGAAGATCATCGTGAATGAAAATAACTTACCGCATCAAGTGTACGATTGTAGTGCACGTCTTACCCAATCCCATCTCGTCACCGAGAATACCTACAACAACAAAATTGATAACTGTGATTACAATTGGCCGACCTCCTCTTCCTTTCTCGTGCCAGTCCCAGAAGGTCTGCAGTGCCTCGGTTTGATGAGGGCATAGGGCCAACTCTACAAGATGGAACCATTCTTATATGCAGTGATTCCTTCGAAAAAAAAACAAGAACATAACCAACTTTTTTTCTTCATCTCCTTCACGATGTCCTCCAAGTCGCACGTCACTCTAGCTGCGTCAGGATTTCGCTCCACGGGCTCAGCAGGACCTGATATACGGAGAGTCCTCAGCTGCTCCTCGTATTCAGGACGCTTCCTGAAAAAAGGGAATGATGACAGCAATAGCAAAGCAGAAGACAAAGAATTTGGATATGGAATACTGCATTATTAATCTCACTTCGCATGGAGGATGGCAACATGCACGCCATAGGTGGCCAGTTCTGCCTTCAACTCAGCATTAGTCAACGTCTGGGGCCTTTTCATCCTGCAATTAACAATTTCCATATAAAAAATATCACTCACACACAATATCGCAAGGACTAAAAACAGAATAAATGAATAAAAAGAAAAACGTGAAACACCTCGAAATGTTTCAGATCGATATTGAAAACCCTGCGTCACTGTATTTCCGCATGAGTACTTTTCGATGATTTCAAATTATACAGTAGTCGGTAATTCCTCTCAGAAAATTCCTAAAATCGATTACTATTAGCCATTTAAAAAAAATCCTATTTATTTATAGTCATACCGCGATGCTCACTTAGATTGAATTCAAAATATTTATAATTCAATTGAAACTTGCGACAAAAATTAGTTTAATTTCGCGGGATTCCAAATCGGCACACACTAAGCTGTTGTAGCCACAGGAAGTACTTGCAAATGGCAAGTGGTGATTAGACATTTTTGTTTATTACATAATTGATAAATATATTACAGAGAAATAATTTTAATACTGCGAAAAAGAGACTCCAAAGTTGTGTGCGCACTCGCGAAAATTGTGCGAAGTGTCCTACTTCGAAGTGGATTATTGGATTATTCCAGGTTGATTTTTCCGAACGAATTGTTCGAAATGTCCTAGTCCGAACAAAAATTATTCGACTTCATTTGTGTGAAATGTCTTATCATCGTGGCAAGTCAATTAGCATCAAATGCGTTTATGATTAACAGTAGATTACAGATAGTGGTGCGTATAGTACGAAATGTACGACAGCAATTGCACAGTTACGACAGAGAAGCCTTGTGTAAGCAATATTTAGCAGGTCGAAAGTGAAAACAGTTAACAAGAAAACACAACAAGTAAAAATTACATGAATTATGTGGGGAGGAGTACGATTGCCTGCATTCACAGTCAAAAATCATCAGCATTAATCTAGTCATCTTCTTCCTTTGCGGCACCTAAAATACACGGTTTATTGAAGCTATTTGTCCCGTATGAGAATGCATTCATCGCTCACCCCCATCATCCCCATCTTTCTCCTCTTTCTTCTCTTCATCCTTCTCATCTTCATCCTCCTCCTCACTCCTGGCCTTCTTCGGCAGATTATTCTCCTCTTCTTGGCTATTCTTAGATTTCCTCTTCAACTTTCTCTTCGCTTCCAGCTCTTTCAGTTTCTCCAGCCTCAGCTCGCGATCTTTCTCCAGTTCCGTCTCGACGACCGTTCCTACAAAAACAAAATCATAAATAAAGAAAAAGAATTGCATCGGCCGGGAATCGAATTCTCTAAATGCAACTGACCATTTTGTCTAGTTCCAGAGTACTTCGAACAGCGGATCTTCAGATCCAGCTCGTCTCTGTCTCTAGTTTCCACACGGAAATTCTTGCCCTGGAATATTAATTTGAGATTTTTGAATATCTATATATTAATAGATGATTCATTTAATCGAAATAACATCAAATAGCTCACCAAATAACTTTTATAGTCGTTGGGGTCGATGTCTTTCTTGTCATTGTCATCCACATGTTCGATCACTTCGAGCTGAAACAGCACTACTATATTTCGAAGGAGACTGACCTGATCGTCCTCCATCTTCTTCTCCTCATCTTCATCGATCGGCACCCACAGTCCCTTTCTATCCGTTTTCCCTACGATCTTCTCGATTGCATCGTCAGTCTGAAATGGGCGTGATTCATTAAAACACTCATCATTGGTAGTCTCCATCCTCTAATCTACCGTATTCCTCACCAGATCGATCTTCTTTCTCTGTTGTCCCTGAAGATTCGCTGCTTGCTCTTCCGCGTACTTAACCGCGGAGGCCACAGCACTCAGATGTTCATCTGCACATTCCCTTTCCCCACTCTCTTCCATATTATCTCTGCTCACCGGCAGCTCCGATGATCTTTCCAGTCAGCTGCAACTTGCCTCGAGCCTTCGAGTGCTGTGAATAGAATGGTTGATTGAGTCCTCTGTCTACTCTCCTCACCAGATACTGCTCGACGGTGTAACGAGTCACTAGACGAATCACTCTCACCGGCCTGCCCATCAATACTCCTTACTATCGATCTGCCAACAACTCACTTGGTCTGTCCGATGCGATGAGACCTCGCAAGAGCTTGGAGGTCAACCTGTGGGTTAAAGTCCGAATCGGCGAAGAGTACGGTATCTAAGTTTTTGAATGCATTCGATACTTTGGAGGGGGGGGGGGGTATGAGAGAAGCGTAACGACAAATGCGCAACTCAGCACAACTCGTTTAATCGACGGCCTAGCAACTTGGGAGTACCGCACACAATCAATACGACAGTACCATAATCACCTACCGTAATCTGTTCCTTGGGTCATATATTTTTCTAAAATTCACAATGGATCTCAAAATAGTCAGAAAGTACTGTAGCGTATCACTGACTATGGTAGACACATTTTGAGATCCATTGTGAATTTTAGAAAAATATATGACCCACGGAACTGAATCTGACCCAAGGAACATATTACAGTAAGTGATGGAGGTACTGTACTATTGATTGTGTACGGTACCCACAAGTTGCTAGGACGTTTATTGAACGAGTTTTGCTGAGTTGTGCTTTTGTCGTTGCGCTTCTGTCATACCCCCCTGGAGGGGTATAAATACCTGCATTCGTGAGGTTGAGCCCCAGACCTCCGGCACGAGTAGAGATCAGAAAGATGCGGGGACCTGCAATATATATTTTTTTAAAATATAGATCTCATGCTGTGAACACTCACCATTTCCCCTAGTGGAAGAATTGAAGCTGGCGACTTGTTCAGTTCGCACTTCTAGATTGACGCTGCCGTCGATGCGGGAGAACTCCAATCCTGAGAGGGCGGGGATGGTCAAGATGGGCATGAAGCAGATTCACCTCTCAAATTGAGGAAATCCTCGATAATATCAAGGAAGATGACGAATTGAGAGAAAACGAGGACGGAATGGCCATTATCGAGAAGGTACCTACAAAAATGTAAAATATTAAAGTGCAGAAAGTGGAAACATTCACTTGAGCAGCCGATCGATAACCGTCAGCTTCTCTGATACTTTAACCAGTTCTTCGTTCTCTTCGAAAGGCTCGGGTTCCACACCTGTGCAAATTGTAATCAACAAGAAACGATACTACTGTTTTCTTACCATTCAGGAGCCATGGATGGGCACTGATCTTGCGAAGTTGCATCTGCTGGCCAATCAACGAGTTGTACCGCAGCTTGCTGATACTCTCTAAAATACCCAACAATTTCATCCGCTCAAGAACATAGAGAACAGTCGAAATGAGGGCAATATTGCATAGCTCACCGTGATCGACATGCAGTACATCCAGGTACAGTTTGGTCTGTATCTCAGTCAGTCCATGGTAGAAGATAACCTGCACACGATACTACAGTACACTACAACTTGGCTGTTTCATACTTGGTTTAGGGGCGGCAGATCCTTGCACACAAGTTCCTTCGTTCTTCTCAGGAAGTACTCGCTCAGAATCTCCTTCACCTCGTCCGCTTAAAACGATGCATATTAAAGACCAGTTGTTCTCAACTCACGCTTCTTCAAATGTTCCTCGGCCCAAACCTCCTCTTTGTGGATTGGGAATCTGCATTGTTAGGGATCAGGGAGTTACATCTGAGACAATTCAAGCAAACCTCTTCCTGTCGACAATGGAAAGAAGTGAGTAGAGTTCATTGAGCGTATTCTGTATCGGCGTTCCCGTCAGCAGCAGAAATCGAGTAGGCATCTGGGAGAAGGAAATTAGTCAAACACGCGGGATACCCGCTCTCACCTTCGAGCACAGGTCGTGAAGTCGGCCCTTCGAGTTTTTGCATCGATGAGCCTCGTCAACGACCACCTGACAGCACAATTAATATAAGGAAATGAATTTTAAAAACAAAAACACTACTCACCATAAGTGGCTTGCTAACACAGTTCTCCGAACTTATTAAAAGCGATTCGACTCACCATGCCGAAGGCAGATCCCTTGAGCGAGCCTTTTCCTGCGGTCCTTTTGATATATTGTTCCGCGTGCTTAAAAAATAATGTTGCTTATGCGATTCCATTATCAGTTAAATTTCATTATCTTTAAAACGTACCCAGTGAGCCACAATTACAACAGAATTTTTGGAGAAGGACGCCAGATACGCCCCGTTTTGCTAAACATGTTGATCGGTGCAATTATCCTTTGAGAAAGGATTACATACCAACAGTTGAGAGCCCAGATGCTGAGGCTGAAGAAGACCGCAGGAAAATCTAAACACGATTTAATAACTACTATGTAAAAAAGAATAAAGTATTTACTTTAAAGGTACCTCTCAATCTCCTTCATCCAGTGATCTACGACGGAGAGTGGAGAGAAGACTAGGAACGGACCGTAGCCAAGCTTGCGCAGACTGCAAACAACTAGATTACTGCATACAGAAATATCGTAACGTCTGTCTGTCTGTCTGTCTGTCCCTTTGTTTGTTTGTTTGTTTGTTTGTTTGTCTGTCTGTCTGTCACATTTTTTCTTCAAGTCGCTCTAATTCGCTTCAAACTCATCCTATGTGCCTAAGACCTCGTCCATATGAATTCCCTTGGTGAGCACTTTCAAAATCTTATCTTTGATCTTTGATCTTTTCCTTCAAATGGCTTTAACTCGGCTCAAACGTATCCGTGCTCAAAATCATCCTACAGCGCTACGACCTTGACCGTTAGCATCCTCACGACGCGCACTTTCAGCACAGCACACAACATGGTGCATTTTACCAAATCGCACAAAACTCAAATGCACCACCACACCATCCTAACCTGCTCTCACCCCCCGCAGCGTAAGCGTTGTGAAAGGCTCGTGAGGCCGAGGGTGATTCGAAAAAGTTGGGATGGGGCGAAGCCCCATCCCAACTTTTTCGAATTGCCCGAGGTCTCACGAGCCTTTTACAACGTTTTAAGCAGGCTCTCAATAGTAGCGTTCAATATTTATCCTTATCACAAAACCCCGCAAACCACGCAAACTAGTTATCCAATTTGATTATTGAATAGTAGACGCATCAGGGCAACTACGTTTAGAAAAGGATAGAAGATCATCGTGAATGAAAATAACTTACCGCATCAAGTGTACGATTGTAGTGCACGTCTTTCCCAATCCCATCTCGTCACCGAGAATACCTACAACAGCAAAATTGATAACTGTGATTGTAATTGGCCGACCTCCTCTTCCTTTCTCGTGCCAGTCCCAGAAGGTCTGCAGTGCCTCGGTTTGATGAGGGCGTAGGGCCACCTCTACAAGATGGAACCATTCTTATATGCAGATTCCTTCGAAAAACAAGAACATAACCAACTTTTTTTCTTCATCTCCCTCACGATGTCCTCCAAGTCGCACGTCACTCTAGCTGCGTCAGGATTTCGCTCCACGGGCTCAGCAGGACCTGATATACGGAGAGTCCTCAGCTGCTCCTCGTATTCAGGACGCTTCCTAAAAAGGGGAATGATGACAGCAATAGCAAAGCTGAAGATTAATAGTTCAGATATCGACTTCTGAATTGCAAATCTCACTTCGGGTAGAGGGTGACAATGTGCACGCCGTAGGTGGCAAGTTCAGCCTTCAACTCAGCATTAGTCAACGTCTCGGGCCTTTCCATCCTGCAATTAAAAATTTCGATATAAAAAATGTCACTCGCCCGATATCACAAGGACTAAAAAGAGAATAGATAAAAAAAGAAGAAGAAAACATGAAACTTCGAAACATGTCAGGTTACGGTAGAAATATCGACATATTATTCGTTCAAAATCCTGTATTTCCGTATGAGGTACTTGTTTTAAAAAAATTATACAGTAGTCGGTTTGCATTCTTTTAATAATATTCCTAAACTCAAAACATTAGTCATTTTTTGTCTTGATGTTATAGTCATAAGGAGATGCTCACTCAGTTTGAATTCAATATATTTATAATTCTATTGAAAATTGCTATATAATTATTTTAATGTCGCGGAAATCCATGAAACATCGGCATACACTAAGCTGTTCTCCGGTTCTATATCATTATTTTCCGGTCGTCTGCCAATTCGTTGCGCACTCTTGAGTTATCGTATTATTTGCCTAATATTCCGCATAATTCCTATCTCACTACGATTCAAGTGTATCCTAATATTCTCCCATTGTGTAGATCATGTTCTCCGACTATGGAAATGGTGCTTCCGCCGATTCAGCTTCGGGAGAGGTCAGTGTATTCTCATACTTTCTCTGTATTCAACTGAAGAATGCGAGACTTTCTTTAAGAGCAGTATAGCCGATATGCTTCGTCAAGCTGCTACTGAGGTGCTTACAGCCAAAGTTCCACCTGGATTTGTCTTCATCGAGGAGTACAATATGTACTACTCGCACGAGAGTGGTTACTACTATGATCAAGTTCGTTTGGTAGTTTTATATTAATTATCAAAGACTAAGTTGTCTGTTCTATGTTATGTTTAGTGATTGTGGCGGTTATGAAAATGTGTAAATATTTTTTATTATTCGGGTAGTTTAATAACTATTCTTGCAGAACACCTCGCTCTTCTACCACTCTGATACGCAGACTTATTACTACTATGACGAGACGGATGGACAGTACAAAGTGTACCAGAGCATGAAGCCTCGTCCGTATTGGGGACCGAGTCTCGGTCTCTCTCCCCCATTTGGACACTTATCCATACTCTTCAGCTGAATGGTCGAGACGAACTCATCGCAGAGCCGCCGCTGACTTACTCGGATACAGAACTGTTGAGGTATTCCCTTCCCTCACTTGACAGTAAGCGAGAATGTAAAACATTTATATATTTTAAGTAATGTAACGTTTCATCATGGACGCCATGCATAAAAAAATTTCACGATGATCTATTTCTCTCAGATAACTAAATATTAAAGTTTACAAATTATGGAACGGGGTGCTATGATTTCTTTGAAGGCAATGGGACAAACTGATATCGATGTTTGCGAGACTCTGTTTGATATGCTCGAGAAGCTAGAGGATGAAGAGGATAGAGTGAAGAGGAGACACAGAAGGGATCAGAGGTTACTCTTTTGTTATCGTCGAGTAGTGAAGACACTCATATTTAAAAACATTTTTTTAAAATGTTTAATTATCATCTCACGTGATGCTGTCGATGGATCGATATTCAGGGAACGGGATCGTCGTTCTCGTCGAGACGATGAAGACTACCGTAGGAATGTGGAGAGAAGCAGCAGGAGACGACAAATCTTCGATGGAGATAACGTGAGAGAGAGTGGAATAAGAGCGGGCTGGAAGGGCCATGGTTGCAGTTTGTGGAAGTGGAAGACCGTAGAGTACAGGAGGAGGATTGGTATAGAGAGAAGGAGAGAAAGAGTGCGAAGGAGCGAGAATGGGACAGAGGAAAGGAGAGACCAGACAGGTCAGTGCATCCATCCATTACAACCGTGGAGAAGAAATTATAACTAGTAATATCAATGTTTTAAATCATTACAAAAATTTCTGTTTGTAAAAATGGTGGGATGCTGCAGAGAGGAGCGAGATAGAAGAGAGAAGGAGGAGAAGAAACGAATCAAGGAAGAAATTGAGGAGAGGAGGTCAGGAGGATTTGAGGAAAGAATTTATTTTGTAACTGTTTTAGACGTCACCGTTCTCGAACGTGGTCATCGTCTGATTCTGAAGGAGAGAAGGAAGAGAAGGCGAGGGAGGAAGAAGACGAAAGAGTTCAGATGATGAAGGGTATGTGCGAACAGGCAGACAAAGATATAGTTTAGAACAATAAAAAAAACGAATACGTTGTAATAGCGGCTTAATGGAATCGATAATTATATAATGAATTGTGTAGATATCAGAGACATTTCTGTATATTTGACTTGCAGAGGAGGGCTACGACCAGCCTCCGTGTGTCCGACTGATCAACATGGAGACACTCGATCTATTCATCGTCACCATGAGTGGGGGACTCGTCGGACTGGCACCCGAGGTACACCTTACTATTCCATGTTCACTCATACCCCAGACCTGCAGGCTCTTGTGATTCCTTTTCTCGTAGTTCAATAAATGTATTCCGTCCTCGTTGATCTCCTCTCCATCTCCTCTCCTTGCAGTGCGATGTGAAGGTGCCAGACCAGACTCTTCCTCCTCGTCTCGCCCAGTTGATATTCGTACAGGAGAAGGGACCAGAACCAGACAAGAAGGTACGGTAGGAGTGATGAATGCAGTCATCATGATATACTAATGACGAGTCTCTCAGATGGTCGACGAGCAGGCTGCAGATTTCGCCCGTCTCTTCTCGAAGAATTGGACGAGAAGTGGAAGCAGAGAAAGGGAGGGAAGGAGGAGGAGCAGGAGTAGAAGCAGGGATGAGGGTCAGCTGTCGCGAATCGATATTCTGGATAGAGTAACATGGTTCTCATCCAGGTCGTCGTCGCAGTCGAAGTCGAGGTAGAGGGAGTGAAGAGAGAGGAAGAAGAGGAGAGGAGAAACCAGGAGAGAAGGCGGAATGGAGGAGGATTGAGAGACACGTCAAGAAGAGACAACTGCCTCCCAATTCGAGTAGGAAGGAGAGAAGAGCATTCGAGAGGATATGGGGAAAGATGTGAGGGATCAACGGATGGTTATCTGGTTACGGTGTCAATTGATGGATGATTCAGTGACGGTGATCCCATCCATGGGAAGTACTTCCTGCGGGTCCTCTCCAATGCTGCCAAGTGCACTGTGGATGGACTGAAGGCGAAGGTCAGCGAGTGATCATTCGTCTTTGTAGCTCTTGAGTGTTTGGTTTGATCTGTGTATCTCGTAACGTGCTCCTCCATTCATCCCTTTCCCTTCAGAAGGGTGAGCCTGACGTGGCCATCTCTCACGGCTGTACGGTCGCCTTCGCCAAGACGAACAGATTCACCCTACACATCCACTCGGGTTGGCCAATTTATTTTATTTTAATTTTTTGAAATATTATTATAAATATGGACTAAAAGGATCATAATAATAGACAATAAATTGCACGTATGTTGTAACTATGAGCTGTGCTTGCTGGAGTGACGAATTCGGAACAGTTGCAAAAAAATAAGGCAATAATTTTTTTCTCTTTCTTTGTTTTTTTTTGGAGCCACTTCAAGCGATTTTACAGTCGTCGATAGACGATTACGCTAGGTGGTGTAGTGCGGTGAGGCCGACTACTGTTTGGACTACGTATCCCTGCTGTCCAAGGTGCTTCTAGGGAACGATACATTTCGCGACCTGGGTCACTGCCAATTTACCGACCCCGGAGGGATAGGGGGCTTGGTCTGCCTCGGCGGGGAATCGAACTCAGGTCCCTTGTATAGCGAGTGGCGCCTCACACCACTGCGCCACCACGATCGGTTGATATTGACCTACTCAAGGCAATAATAATTAGTAGCAATAATAATTGTGGTGCAGGTCGGAACACGTGTTCTGGCTGCGAGCCTGGTCTGCTGCTGGCTGCTGCAGCTGCTGCTGCACCTCCCCAACCACCTCCACCGAAGAAACTGAAGGTGAGAGAGGAATGGAGGCATTAGAAGAATCGGTTGATATTGACCTACTCATCACCATGCTGCAAGCACTCTTATTGTTAAATGATCAATCCATCTATCAATATTTCCTTTGTGTCTTCTCCAATTCCCTCTCCCACAGGGCGAGGCAGCGAGAAGAGCTCAGCTGCGACAGATGAAGGAGTCACTCGGATTGGAAGCTGACGAGGAGAAGGTTCGTCTGGGATAATTGATTTTCTGTGTTTCACTGGTAATTCAACATGTGAATAAAGGAGCCGAAGGTGAAGTACACGGATCGTGCGAAGGAGCGACGGAAGATGTTTGGATCGGACCCCAGTCTTCCCAAACGGAGGTTCGTTCTAGTCGGGAAGCACTCAAGACACGATTTTGCAGAGAGGAAGTAATGATAGGCCTTCAACGCAAAATTAATAAGGGGGGACGATTATTTGCATTTGCTTGGTGGGGGCTTGTTTGTTTGGGCGACAATTAGACGATGGAGGATGATTTTGAATAAGTAATGATTGTTTTGCAGGGATGCTCGTCCAGTGGGGGCGGGAGGGATGTACGATGCTTGTGCAGCGAAGCCCCTCCCTGGTCAGTTGATCTGAGGGGGGAAAGAGAACCTACTCTTTGACACGTGTTTCATAATTGATACTCATTTGTTGGAAATTGCTGTGCTGTTTTCTTGTTTTCCCGTTTAGTGAGAAAGACAGATGTGATTTATGGTAGGTTGCTCAGATTAAATGAATGGGCAATCTAACTTTGAAATAGGTCGTAAATGTCCATGAGATTAATATGACTTTTTCAACCCACCGAGAACCTGTTAAATAATGTCACAAATGCATTTTTTATCTCAGCTGGGAGAAATATTATGATTAGTCCTGTGGTTCTTGATTAACTTGGTGGATTTCCCAGGCGCTGTTCCCATCGTGACTGCGACTGATGCGAAGGCAGCGGCGAAGAAGGCACTCACCAATGAGAATAAGGTGAGGGAAGGGGGGGGGGCACCTATGGGGACTGTCGTCCATTGGGGGGAATATATGGCAGTGCGATGGTAGGCTTTAATGGATTTCCGTATGCATTGAATTGTTTGTTTTCTACTGTGATAATAGATTTGAGAAGAGGAAATCTATTCTTTCATTGCAGGGCTTCAAGCTGCTCAAGTCGATGGGATGGAAGGAGGGAGAGGGATTGGGAAGGAAGAACGAGGGAATCGTCGAACCTGTCAGTTCTCTCTCTTGTTTCATTCAAATGAGAAAGCGATGTCCTCGCTCTATCGAATCTTTCGAGATGCACGTGTAAAAGTTGTGTTGCAGGTGGCAAACGAGTTCAAGGGCGACCGGACTGGTCTGGGCGCTGCGACTGCTGCAGCCGTACCTGCTGTACCGACGAAGAACGCCATCTGGGAGAGTGCGAGGAGCAGATTCAAGGAGGTGGGAGTACGGTTGATCAATGGACGGCATCTGATGAGGGATTGCAGATTGAGGAATCAGAGAAGAAGAACTAGTGGATGGAGCAGATCTCTACTTACTCATAAAGCAACACTCTCCTACTGTGATCCTAGTTTGTGAGATACGGGCGATAAAATACTCTGTTAGTATTGATTGGGAAAGAAGCGACACAAAAAGAGCTGCAGGAGTAGTCTACTACATTCTCGCTACATTTGCAAGCTGCTAATAGGAGATGCAAGCACGGCTTCTCACTCCTTGTTGTGCAATCTCCGTCTGACTCTCCCTCCGTCCCTTCCCTCCTCAATCCCCTCTGTCTCTCCCCTTTTCTCCTCTCGTCGCTCCCGTGTGAAATGCCGTGACTAGACGAATGGCCCATTCAATTTAATGCAAGGAGAGGTGCATTTTCTCATGATGAAAGGTGAACTCTGCAACTTTCTCCTCTTCCCGTTCTTCTTCTTCTCCTTCTCCCCGTTTCTTTTTTCGTCGATCTCACCAACTCACGATAAAGATAAATAATGCAGCGAATCAAGTATCTTGAATCAGGGAAGAAGAGAGAACACGTGGATTGGAGAGAGTGCAGAGATGAATCTGTGGTGAGAGTGGGCGATAGAGCACGAAGATACGAGAGATCTCTCGTGAACAGGAGCTTCCTTACACACCAAAGGTCTCTTTTTTGCTCCCTTCTCAGTTCTCGTCCCTCTCTTTCTTGTCACCTTCCTTGCTTATCTCTCGATCACTCGTGTTGTGACCTACCCCTACCGTAGTCTTCGTGAACAATCAATACTTTCAACTTCCATAATTTTATGCCTCTTTTGTAGCACGTGTCTTCATTTCAATGACTGTGGGTTTGATTTATCCTTCTTTCCTGCTTTGAATCTCTCTCCAATGCAGTGCTCCTCACTGGACATGCATCCACTCGACTGTTTCCATTCGAAATGGTGATGCGCATCTCACGTCTCATTGTCAGAAGAAGAGTAATGAAGCGAACCCTTAGCAGTTTGAGAAAATAGATAAGTGGAGAGGAGAGTAGAGTGATCTCGATCGAGATAAGTAGAGGGATTCGCTGCCACTCAACATTGACGGTTCCCCTCCCCGTCCCCTCCCCGTCCCCCGTGAGATATGGACATTTGGAATGGGAACGTTGTTTACTGCCTCAGTGGCTACAGTATTCCATTCTTCAGATTGTGTTCGTTTTTCTCCGACAGGTGAAGCATTGATTCCATCGAATCTCCAGTTATTTCCACCTGATTTTTGCAACAAAAAAATAGTACTTATTGACTCACGAAGGAATGGACCGGGGGCGAAAGAGAGTTGTACTACTCTCACTCCTCTTCTCACGCATATTTCACTGCTGCACCCTAATTGGGACTACGGTAGAAATAGGAAACTACTCTGTACATCCATCTCCCGATCATTTGACCTCAAGAGTGAATATCTAATTGGTATTCGAGGAAATGATGACGATGTACTGCCTTGGTAATAAGACTCCTCTCCTCTCCCCTCGGGCTATTTCAGTCCCGAGATACAAGTCCTGTCCGAGATGAATCATAATCTCTTTCGTGTATACTCCCTTCAGTCTCTTCTCACGCAACTATACAATCACGTCTCTCTATCGATTATCAGCAAAAACGAGATGTCGGTTCAATGCTCGTTTTTTCCTGCCATTCCTGATCTGAACAAGTTTCTCATGATCAGCTCTCGCGAGTCTTGACGGGAGATCTACCGTAGCCCCTCCCTCCTCCCTCTCACTACCGTACCCTCCTCTCTCTCGAATGATTCACACCTACCTGGCCACCTCAGGTAAATGCTACTAGCTGGGTTGTCCTTTCTGGTGGCATTCGATCTTTTATTGAGGGCGGGAAAGGAGGGTTACCTCGAGTGTACTAGGGGATCTTTTGTGCTAGTGCACTCTGAACATCTTCTGGCAAAGGGGAATTCTCTTCTCAGGAACAGATGTTTCCCTGATTCTCTGGACGAGAGACGTGTAAATGCCCGATTTATCCGTAGAGTTAGTTATTAATGCGAGTGTGACTTTGAAAGAGTCTGCGATGATGTGATCGACTGAGAAGGTAGAAAGAGCCCAGTCCCCCCCTCACATCAGAAGAGATCCCCTCCCATCTCTCCCCTCTCTCCTCTCCTTTCCACCCTATGATCTGGTGATCCCTTCCTATTCATCTCGAAATCTCACCCATTTTGAGCCTCTTCCGCTCCTATTCACGCTTCAATCTCTCCTATCTCTCGTTCAAACCACTTCCCCCAAATCTCCCCTCGTTTACGATTGCTCTCTCTCGGGTTGAAATTGAACGCAAAAAAGGCGTATCACAATTTGTCCTGATCCCCCTCTCTCCTCTCTCCTTTCCGCGCACTTTCTCCGCCCTCACTTCATTCTCCACATCATCTACTACATCGCACGACCTATCCGATTTGAGGGGGCGGGCCTATTAGAGGTGGTGTGGCTGTTCATTTGGAGTACGGTAGGATGAGTGAGGGCGATGATCTACCCTTCACTCTCCCTATCATCCTCGCCCAGACAATGTTTAGATTGCATTCGTCTCTACTGGTAGAATGGGGGAGGGGGAAGGTCTACCTCGACTTGGCTTCTCATCCTCTCTTGAGGATCCTCCCAATGGATTGTTGACATTCATGCCTATTCGTCACTTTGACTACGACCGCTACGCCATAGGGATCTACATGAAATGAACGGAAATGTGGCGATAGATTAGAGAGTGGAATAGTCAGAGGGGGATTTCGTGAGAGAAAGTGTAAAGTGAACAAAGAGGTCGATTTGAGTCCTTGCACGTCATTCACTTATTGATCCTTCTCTCCCTCGTTGGTCGGTCAATCGATATTCATGGCTGCTCTCGAACGGATACTCTCCCTCACATACCATATCAAGCAGGAGGAGGATACTGTAGTCGAGCAGGAGGATACGGTAGCAGTCAAGGAGGAATCGAGTGAGTATACGGTAGTCTCTAGTCTACGATAGTCTAGATTGACCCGGGCAATTGTCGGGCGATTTGGAGGGCGTTTTTGTGGAACGGCGTGTTCTCGCTCTCTCCTTTCCCTATTTCGACTCTCATTCGGAACCCTGAAAGAGCGAGTTCGAATCAGAGAGAGAGAGAGAGAGAGGGGCAATGATGGTTGATGTAGTCCTCTCTGGGATCTCCCCTCCCTCTCTCCCTCTGCGTCTCTCTCCCTTCCTCCATCGGATCATCATCATCATCGAAGGAGGAGGAGTAAGGTAGAGACGTAGGGTAGTCTCTGCATCTCTGTCACTCTCACCCTCTCCCCCTCTCCTCTTTTCTTCTCCCTTCCTTGTGCTGCCATCCATCTCACATCGTTGTTTTAAACTCTCTCCTCTTCCCGCTTTCTCGCTCTATCGTGAACCCCCATTGTAAGAGCACGTCTGTGACCTACCGAGTGACCTACGATACTCCCTCGTCCCTTCCTTGCAACCTCATCTACAATCAATCCGAGTTGTTTGTTGTTATCGTGAGAGGCCGTCATTGACCACTCGATGGTGCGATGTGTGTACCGTAGGAGAACTGTGATCGATCGATCCATTGCTCTTACCGTAGTCCCTCGCTTCGAGTCAATTGACTCTATGGATGGCAGAATGAACTTTGTGAATGTTTGCGCGCTGTCCTAGCTGCGATGACTAAGAGAAAGAGACTACTCGCGCGCTCTCTCTCTCTCTATTGCCCATCGTATTCTCTCGTCGAGACTACGGTAGATCATCGTGCTCGATCGATAAGTGACTCTTTTACTCCTCCGAATCTCGCGACGGCCTTGGTGGCGCTGGCCTCCTCTCGTGAACTGCGAACAGGGAGAGAGAGTATGGTAAGTGAAGAGAGAGCAGAGAAGAGAGAGAAGAGTAATAGAGTGAGATGGATGAAGAGAGAGAGTGAGAGAAGGGAGAGGAGAGAGAGAGAGAGCTACTACTTTTCCCCCTAGAAAGAACCATCGAACACATACTCACACACTCACTCATCGTGTAATCGTTGTCTATTCACGATGGTGACCCCCCGAACTCGCCCTCTACGGTAGGTACTCTTCACTGGGATACGGTAATCTCTGATCTCGCAATTGTTCTGCTCTCACTTCGCACTTTCGCAATTGGAAAGGAGAGTTCTCGATCTTGTTCTCAAAAGAGCGCCAAAATTTCCCTGTGAGAATGGAGCGCGCCTCTTTTTCTTTCTCTAGCCAATTTCGCAGTCTTTCGGATCCAATTCTGCACGTTCCCGTTTCCCGTTCCGTAGTAATCACTGGAACCTACAGTACGCGTATCTACCGTATCCACTACGGTAGTTCTCTTTTGATCCATCTGACGAGAAGAGACGATGAGTCTGCCGACTCTCATTTATCTCCATCACTAGACGTGTCTGCGAGAGGGGAGGAAGGGGGGGGGGAGAAGGGAGGGAGGAGAGGAGAGGGGAGGGAGCTCCTCCCGCCCGCTCCTCCACTCTCATCACAAAACTGTGTGTGAACACGGCAGAATTGAGAAGATCTGCGATGGGAGAGAGTATGGGAAGTGAGAGAGTGCAGAGAGAGAGAGACGCGGGGGGAGTCGATACTCCCCTCTCCTCCCTCCTGCTGCCCCCTTCGACGTTCCTCTGTTTGGCGACTATTCCCAGCCCGATTCTAGTAAATGATCCCTCCCCACTTCGACGTGACGACACTACCTACTGGAAATGACCTCGTTTCCTCTCCACTCTCTTCATTCCCCACTCTCTCTCTCTTCCATCCTAGACATACCTTCAAAGTGACTTCCCCCTCCTCCTCCTCTTCCTTTCGACGTGAACGACGTTCTCGAGCGTGCACTCTCTCTCTCCTCTCCCTTCACTCTCCTCCTCCCTCTCTTTCTCTCTCTCGTCTCTCCTTCTCATATCGATCTCTCGTCTTCTAAGGCAGACTCCCTCGTTCTGAAACATGTACTAACGTCGTCGATGGGGACTTCCCTCTACCTGCCCCCCCCCCCTCCCCCTTCTCGATCAGTGAACCCCAATGGGTGATTCTGAGTGCTGTCGTAGTGAGGGAGGGAGGGAGGGGTTTCCCAATGGGAGAGACTAGAGCTGCCCCGCTTATCTCCACCATTTCAACGATTGCTTCAGATAAGGGAGGTGGTATCCGTGAGAGAGGAAAGTCAGTCGGCGGTTACTTGTGAGGTGGTGAGAGATGAGGAGTACTGTAGTCGACTGTATCGATCGTCTGCCGTCGCATCGCAATCTCTCCCATTGTCGCACGCAAAAAGAGATTTATGTTAGTATTGGGAGATGTGGGGGGATAGCTTACATTCCCGCCCTTCTCGTGTTACGGTAGGCAGGGATCATACGGTAGGTGCAAGTTGGGTACGGTGCCGCCTCTTCCTTTTTGGATCTTTGCACATCCAAAACCACGCATATTGGTATGGGTGTAATGGCGATAGAGCGAGAATTCCCCTCTCTCCATTTGATTCGTTTTCTGATATGATTGCTATTCTGTCGCACATATTTCTGCCCTCTCCATTTCCCTCCCTCTCTCTTCTGCTGCATCCATCGATAGTGAGAAGGGCATGGAGAGTGCACGCTGCACTCTCTTCCTTCTCCCTGCTCTCTCCTCTTCTCTACCCGATGGGAGAGCGTGCAGAAGGGGGAGATGGCCGACAGATGGCGGGTCGTTTCGCATGGTTCTTAGAACGTCGTTTCCCCCTTCTTCTCTCCTCTCCTTCTTTCCCTTTCTGACGCTGTCGATCGTTCGTTCTACACATATGAGAGAATGAGGAAATGAGCAACAGAGACAGACTCGCATTCATACCTCATTACACCTACGTGCTGCTCACGATTCTGACCCCCCGAACATCCCCGGATACGGTAGTCCAGGGAGACCGGATGATGATGCCATAAAATGAATCGAGGCAGGGCTTTCAGACTTGCTTAGTGGCCTTTCCCTTCGTGACTACCGTAGTCTAGACAGTTGGGTAGGTCAGAGGATTGACTATGGGTGATGGTCTTCCGTGTCTATCGATGTATCGCATCTTCCATCAAAGTGCCATCTTCTTTTCCTTCTCTCAATCATTTTCTTGTCTTTCTCTCCTTGAGCCTATCAATGAAGCGATGATCTAAGCTAGGAACAGCGATAGAAGAGAGGGGGGAGAATTCTCCTATCCTCCCCCTCCTCTCCCCTCACTCTTCCCCCCATCCATTCTACTCTACACACGAGCTCTTCGTCTTCCCTCTACCGTAATCTCGCGATGCCCAAGGGTCTTCCCAAGAGTACCGTACCCCTACCATACTCATTTCTCATGCCATTCCTTTCAGGAGAGATGGACACGGGTGGAGGCTCGTCCACGGGGTTCACCCCCGTGGCACCGAGCGGGGCCTCAGGCGGGTTACTCGCGACGGAGCAGCAACAGCAGCAGCTGCAGCTCCTCATGCTGCTGCAGCACAACATCGCAGCTCAGCAGCAGGCACAGCAGCAGGCTGCTGCAGCTGCTGCGGTCGCTGCAGTCGAACCGCTCTCCGTCCTCTCCTCTCGCGGGTACAAACGGAAGTTATCTTCCATCGATGGCCTACCACCCTCACTCGAAGGTATTTGAATAATAGGCGGGACGAGGAGTGATAAAAGTCGTCGTGCAGGCACACCACTCGACGACGGCAGTCCGGGATTCTGGAGTGTGACACAAGGAGGAGGAGTTGGAGGAGGAATACTCACTCCCAATGGAGGACAGACTAGGAGGAACAAGACCTTCTCCTCTGAGATGAGCGACCTATTCGTCCATGAGGTGAGTGCATCTTCCCTCCCCCTCCCCGTCTCTCCCCGTCTCTCCCCCCCTCCATCCCCCCTCCCCTCCTTCCCCCTCCCCCCTCCCTCCTCTCTCTTGTCTGCTTCCATTCAGCCGATTAGTCACTAGCTCAATTAGATTGATGAGCGGCCGCTTCGAAGGTGTCGTCGTACTAGTCATTGTAATTGACACGACGACTATTGGGAAAAGGCGACGTGTGTGACGCACGAGACTCTACCGTAATTCCACTCTCTGAAGGTCATCAATCGGAAGGAGACTCTGGTCGAGAACAACACGAATCGGGAGGTCGACTTCAATCGACAGAAGAAGCACGCATGGCAGGAGGTACGGTAATATCGATTAGGGGGCGATATTGTTGATTGGTCGATACTAGGTGGATTATTGTAGCATGAATAGGCAGATGTAGTCGAGCCATTGTTTATGCGTGCGCATTTTTATTGATAATTCTGTGGCTGGTTGGACCCTTGAATGGACTACGAAATGCAGATGGGAATTCACGGAGTCTTATCGAATGGAAGGGGTCATATTGAGTGTTGTCTTCGTGAATTTCATGAGAATTGATAAGAGATAGAGAGAGGGGGCATCCCTAAAATGGTCATTCGAACTTATCCTCTCCATTCTCATCAATCCTCCCGTTATCTCTTCCCTTCTAGTCAATGAGTGACTGGGGGAAGGGAGAGTATTGGCGATTCAATGCTATCAGAATCATTCGGAGAAATGCGCGGTGAGACCAAACGAACAAATTTGATGTCATGGTTTGGACATCGGGATGATAAGATTGCACTGCTTTTTCGTTGCTATGTCTGAGGGAAGAGAAGGAATGGACCGAGGCATCCAAGCGATTCATCCACTTGTTTTTAGAATCTTTTGAGGGAATCATGAAGAATCACATGAGAAATTAGATGGGGAGAGGGAATCAGGGAGGGAATCATCACTCGCCCATTCATACACCATGATTTATCAATGCATTGTTGAAAGCGTTCCGAAAATTGAGAATTGTTCGGGAGAGGGATTGAAACGTAGCTCATAACCAACGTTGAACTTCTCTCGACAATTTGTACTTTGATCTTTCAGTGTCTGCCCAATTTAGGGTCGAACATTCATCACTTTGTCAACAAGCATTTCGTTAACTTTTGAAAACTGCACGTAACATTACCTTGAACCCTAAGTTGTCCTTGAGTGGACCCGTTCCTCCTGCAGGAACCATTTAGTGTTCTCTCTCAGGTGTACGATGCCGTTCGATCCGTCTTCCCCTCCTTCAATTGCACCGTCGAGGGAATGAAGACACACTGGAGATACAGGAAGAGACGAGTCAGAGATGCTGCCCCCTACATGAAGAGGTGAGGGGAGGGGGGGGAGAGGGGAGGGGGGGGAGGGGCCTAGACAGGGCAGACTACGATGACCTCTTCCTGTTCTTCGGCTTCCTCTGCGTCTCTCTCGCACGTAGATCTCATTTTCGGTCGTTTCATGCGATAGCCATCGAAAGTCTCTCTCTCTCTTTCTCTGTTATTCTCTCCATCTCTCTCTCTGTCTGACCTACGCCTCTTCTCCTTTCATTCCAAATCGTCGACAGACGTGGTGGTGCCTAATTTCAGTGCTCTTACCACTGATAAGACTTGTTTACCACTTGCGAGTTATCACTGACCAGACGCACTCTTAGATAACATCACCTAGCCGGGGAAACGGACGACAGCAGTCCAATCGATACCGTATCTCTACAGTAATCTCTGCAGATTCCGTGAGAATGGAGTGGGAGGAGAGACACTCGGAGATCGGATGAACGATGCAGATTGGGCCATTTACGATATACTCAACACCACCGGATGCACCACAGCCAGCAATGGGTCATGGCAGGGGAAAGGAGATACGGTAAGAGAGGGGAAGGGTACGGTAGGTCACGATGATTACCGTATTCCATTCAGTCTGATCTCGAGGAGAAGGACATTCCCACACCACCCGCCAAGTTCGCCCGCTTCGACAAACTGGAAGATCTCAAATGCGAAGACTCGAATAGGTACGCTCCGCCCCTTTCTAATCCGGACCCCCTTCACAGCCCCGCCCTTTTCAGTGCACCCTTCCCTGTGTCTCCTGCTTCCGTGCTCGCCGACGGGGACTTCTCCAATCCAGGAGTGGCCCCGCCCACTTCCTTCTCGGCTGCAGCTGCTGCAGCCCACTTGCTGCTGGGTGCAGCATCTCTGCCGGTGCGTGGTGGTGCAGACAGAGGTGCCGTTTCCCAATGCTCGCCCTCCGTCATCACACGAACCGCACGCCCCGCCACACTGCAGGACTTGATGGGCGGAGGAAACGATGAGAACAACGAGGAGGAGCGACGACTCAGGAAAGAGCTCATTACGGTAAGGGAATACTGTAGGAGGAGAAGTGAGGAGTATATGGAGAGGCGTGAAAACAACTTTCAGTCTACTTTCAGCAGCAGACGAAGTTCTTCGTATCGATGAACCAACTGGTGGCTGATGTTCGTACCCAACTGCCTTCTCTTCTCGCTCATCTGGCAGCTAATACTCCTCTCGCCTCTCCTGCCAACTCTTCCTCCTCCTCGGGAAGCATCGACCCCTGATCCCTCCTCCATTCGAAGCTCTTCTAGCCCTTCCCAACCCTCCCCCTTAACATAAACTTAATACGAGAATTCCCCATCGTTGCTATGTATTGATTTTGTTTGGCGCATTTCCTCCTCTCTATCCGATTCCATCTGTTAGTTGATCGTACTCAGTTTTAGGTGTCAGGTAGCCCGTCTCTCGATGCATTCTACGCTCTCCTTGTTGATTTGTCACCCTTCCATTCATACTCGCATTACTCCCCCCTCCTCCCTCCCTCTATGCTATTCGTAGTCTGCTCACTATGCGCGTGAGACGTGCATTCCCGTAGTCAGTCTAGTTCAGTCTCAAACATTTTGTAAAACAAAAAGTTCAAAAATGCGTTTGCCAACGCACAAAAAAGAAGGTGAACATAGGGTGCGTTCATCTTTGTCTCTGTATAAGTCGAATACCGATTCCCGTTTTTACCCTGTCGTACGCTTAGAGACTTTCTTATTATAATATAAGCACTAAATTCGAGTAGCTCCCCACTGTCGAGTAGGCCCCGCCCCCTTCCCGAGTAGACTCCGCCCCTATCCTAGACCCCGCCCCTTTTTCTTACCGGTCCTCGTGTTCTGCATACAGAAACGTGTTGCTAGATTATCCCATTTTCGTCTCATGTTATCTATCTGCCCCTTCTCTAATCTAGTTCGTTCTACCGTATTCTGGGTAATTCTACGCTTACAGTAACCACCCAACACCTGTACTTCAGTTCCCCACAGCCCCATCAATATTGATGAATAGTTGTGCTGCTTCTATCTACAGTATCCAAATGCCCCATTCATTTACAGTAATCAATCGTTGTGCGAATCGATAAGTAGCACGACGTTGTTTCCCATCTCTCACACTGGTCCATTGCACCACAAACCACACCACCACAGTACATGTACTGACCTCCCTCTGCCGGCCTGATCAATCAATGACCCGTGTCTCACCCCGATTCCTACCGTAGTCCGTCGCCCCTTTAGCAATCGATTACGCGTCTTGTTGTGTTGTCGCGTTCGATAAAGGTCGTATCGATCGCAAAGATCATAGATCAAATGTCATAACTTTATTGGATAATATCGTTTCTTTTTGGTTGGAATAAAATAGGAGTGAGTAGACGGGGGGGGGGGGGGGGAGGTCACAAGTGGATCACAGTGGGTTTGGTGGCTGTTGGCTCGGGGGAGGATCCGATCGGCGTCACCAGCAGAGGAGTCGACGTGTTAGATGACGGAGGGACACGGGCCAGCTCGCTGCAAGAGAATATCGATTGGAAGGGAAGGAGAGGGAGGATGAGAAAGAACCGTACTTGTTGAGGAAGTGACGGATGCGTGTCCACAGCTCCTCAAGAGATCAAAGATCAGGAAGAGATTAATGATCAAATATCGCACCTTTGTGTTCTCCAGGTTGTTGTGGCCCGCCTCGGGGATCCATAGTGGAGGCACCTGCATGGACTCGGCTTCTCATCTGACTCTACCCTTTTTCCTCACCTTGTTGGGCGCTTTTTCGTAGACAGCCTGGCCGTGTTCTATTGGAACGACGATGTCATCCTTCCCGTGACAAACCAGCACGGGAACACTCACGAAGGGAATCTGAAGAGAAGAAGAGTGATCTTTGATCTTTAGGGGATGAAGGAGAGAGGAAGGAAGAACTACTGCCTATCTAATCAGAAGAAGAATCGATCTTTAAATACCTTCTTGATGCATCTGAACTTGTCCACGCATGATTTGCTTCTCTCGAATGGCTTATTGAAGCAGGCCCTCTTCCACATTACTACACGGAGCATCGATGTGAGCGGCGCCAATAGAATAGCTCCTGCAACGAAAGGGAGTGGTTACGGTAGTCCATGAATCGATACCTGCGACGGGAGGCCGCACCTCCGAGAGTAGAGCGATGGCCGCTGCAGTGCCGATCGAATAGCCATAGATGACTATCTTCGATGGCTCGATCTTGCGAACGGCCGTCAAATGCTACAAGGGGAACACTTAAGAACACCAAAATCCGTGGGGGCATAGCTCAGGGGTAGAGCGCGCGCTTCGCATGCGTGAGGTCTGGGGTTCGATTCCCCATGCCTCCAAAGAAGTTTTTGCAGACTCACCTGATACACTCCTTCGATGTCCGCGTAGAGGCTCTTTTCGTTCGATTGTCCACTGCTGATGCCATACCCAGAGTAGTCAAAGATCACAATGTCGCAGTCGAGGAATCTGCACTTCGTAGATCAAAATTGATCTGATCTCTCACTTCGCGATCTCGATCACAGAAGGGACGCCGTTCATGTGGTCACTGAGATCCGAGCTGCAATTGTACCGTAACCAATCGATACCGAACTACTAACTAACCCATTGGGGTGGGAATACAGCAACGTGTAGCGTGGCTGCTTCGTGGGAGTCCGTACCATCACGCATGCGATGTACTGAAAGGCGAAGATGTCAGTTGGTCACAGAGGGGAATACGGTAGTCGAAGTACGGTAGGAAATGGGCTCACGTGATTCTTGCGAGTTTCTATTGTGAAGCAGTCCACTCTGTTCGCATTCAGAGGGAGGTAACACTTGTGCTCGAATCCAAACAACCACGGCTGATTGAGTGATGCTCTGAGTGGAGAAGGGAAGTGATCGGAGATCAAAGATCATCCAGACTCACTTGTTGGCCTTCCTCAGCATGACCCTTTTCTTCTTGCTATTCTTTTTCTCTTCCTCTTTCCCTTCCTTCCTTCTCTTCTCTTCTTCTTTCCCTTCCTTCCTTCTCTTCTCTTCTCCCTTTCCTTTCTTCTCTTCCATTCCTTCCTTTCCTTCCTTCCTTCTTTTCTCTTCTTCCTTCCCATCCTTCCCTTTCTTCTCTTCCACTCCTTCCTTCCCTTCCTTCTCATCTTCTTGGAAGAAGTAGTACTCCCTCGAAGGAGGCCAGAATGCAGCCTGCAGGAAAGATCAAAGATCAACTGAATGGAGAGAGAGGGGATGATACCTTGTTGAGTATCATGTTCGGTATTGGCGGCAGGCACACGACCCAGCACGCCCGACCAGTAGTCTAGAGATCAAAAATCTTGTGGGAGATCAAAGATCAGGTACCTGAAGACATCCTCCGACCCTCCTCAGTCCTCTCTCACAGCATTCGCATCGAGTCTGTGGACATCCACAGAACATCTCCACCTTCCGATGCCTCAAACAATCTCCCTTCCCTTCCCTTCCCCATCCCATCCACTCACTTGTACTTCTCGATTCTAGTGAAGAAACGGTTGTCCCGATCGGCCGAGTTGTCTGGAGAGGAGAGATCAAAGACCACTCCCCCCCTTCCCTTTCGTACCTCTCCGTTTCCTCCTACTCGACTTCTTGTCCCTCTTCCTCTTTGATCCCGATCTCTTCGAATTCGTCCCTGATGACTGTCCACTTGGTTTGATGCTCTTCTGAGGCTTCGCTGACGCCGATCCATCAGATGACGGAGGAGGTCGATGCTTCTATACAATCACTCGTCATCTCTGATCATTGATCTCTCGCTAACCTCATCTACTGAGCTACTCACTCGCTTCGCGCGTCGCTGTGACATGTGTCTGCCGAAGAGTTGAGGAGGGAACAATCTGAAAGAGGCAGAGATCAAAGATCAACCAAAGATCAAAGATCAACAAAGATCAACAGACATCGAAGATGAATAGGGACCAAACAAAGATCACTTACGCTCGACTCGATTTGGTGCTCTTCCTCCTCACTCGCCTATTCGAACTGCGATTCTCCGGTTCGCGATTGGGACTGCAAGTAATACTGTAGTTTGATCTTTGATCTCTGATCTCCTCACATGGGTGATCCCTCCGTCGTTTCTGTGAATCCCTGGGCTGTGACCGGCACGAGAGGCGTCCTCTCCGATCTCTCAGTCTGAAGAAAACAAAGTTCAAAGACAGAGACCAAATATGAATGAACCCACATCCTGCGTGTAGTCGGTGCGGATCATCAACTGAGTGGGCATCTGGAAAAGGTCGAAGAGCAGAGATCAAAGAACAACCTAAGAAGTACCTCCTCCAGCTCGGTGGTTCCATGCTGAGTGGGACATGGCTGGAGAGAAGCCTACAGAGAGCAAAGATCAAAGATGGAACTACAAAGATGAACAGGTAAATGAAAATAAAATAACAAATACCTCTTCCTCCTGAAGGGGGGTGGCACTGGGGAGGGTCGATTGGACAGCCGTCTGAATGGAATCATTAGAGATCAAAGATCAAGCTAGAGTCTCCCTTCGTCGTACCGGAGAGGGCTGCTTGCGACTGGGACTCCTGCAAGGATATCACTCATTACAGTACTCTCTCTTCCCACTCAATCGATAATTGAATCCACTAACTCTTCATTGTGCGACTGCTGATCTCCAGTATCGGACGATCTCGTGTCCTTCGCTCCTCTTCTGCCTCCTCGAGGCTTCTTCGTGCTCCGAGATCGGCTCTGAAGGTTACGATATTCCTTCTACTTCCCGGTTCTGGCCTCCCCTCCCTCTCTCCTCCCCCCTCTCTCCCCCCCTCCCCTTTTCTCCCCCTCAACTCTAACCTTGCTTGATGAACTTGTTGTGGCGACGCGCACCTTGGAAATGCGTCTTGACATTATCCTCGATCGACGATTTCACTCGTGGGACATCCGTCGATACTGCAAGAATAGGGTAGGTCACGGGGAATGGGAAAGATGAGGGGAGATGATGGGAGAGGACTCACCAGTCTCAGACGACCACCGTGAGACGCGAGCGCAAGAGGAGAGAGTGAGGGGAGATCCGATTTGCATCCACGGATTGAGAGGGGAGAGAGGCACAATGGAACTTAGCATACGTTCGAACATTCGAAGTTCACTATTTCGTGACATTCTCGTTTATTGCTCAGACTCTCATGCGAATGTGGTTATTTCAGGGGAGATCACTGATATCGTCTATTCATCTATGGCCATCTAATGGGAACTTAATCTCGATGATCTCCTCTTTCTTTCTACTTTCGCCTCCCTTTTCCTCATCTAGCCAGAGAAGACTCCTTCCAGGCCAACTGTTGCCTCAGACTTTCGTAGTCTGACAACATCTTCACTTTTTTTGGTCGCTACCCTCACTTCCTTTTCACTATTTCAGTTCAAAATGCTTGTAGCCCTTTCAATCTGTAACCACTGTTCCAACACATCATTACTACAGTAATCTACTCGGGTGCTCGCGAACTGGGGCACTTAATAGAAACAATCTCCTCTGTTCTCCTTTCCACGAAACTTGCGAATTGCATGTACTAATTTCCTTTGAGTGTTTTTGCATTGAGTTCATTTGATCTTTGATGGCCAGGAGTTCAAACCACCAATGGTCTCTGAGACGAGGATTGAGCAGACTACATGGAAGCCCTCGAATGGACGAGAGAGGGGAGAGACTGCTGTCTAGATGGAAGATCGAGAACGAAAGAGAAGCACTAGGAGATGGGGAGATGGGCAGTCTCCCCTCCAGTGCAATCTATCTCGAATGAGGACCAATTTGATGAGATGCCTAGTGCTTCTTCTACCTTCGTATGCAATCCCTCATCGTCCTTCTAGTGCTTCTTCGTCATATGCAGCCACTCCTCACGTAGATACTCACACTCACTATTGGCGCTTCTTCTTATTCTCTCACGTTCAATGTTAAACTTTCTTCAGCCCTCATTGTGTTCCGTGTCGTCCTTTAGCCGAATCATATCTTTCAATTTAAAAAAAGATAAGTAGGGGAAACTTGGGAGAAGGGAAGATATAATCAGTCAGGAGTTGAGGTTGAGAATGTGATATTGAAACTGAAGACGCAGTTCCGATTTCTGAGATGTTGCTCCCCCTCACTGTTCGTTGGTTGTTCCAATGCTCGTTCCGATGCTCATCCCTCTATTTGTGTTCATTGTCCGTGATCTTTGATCTTCGCGGGTCACTATGAGTAATGAGACGTGACTGATGGCGTGGAAATTTTCAAGGAGAACTTCACAAATTTGAATTCCCGCAATTCCATATCTCGGCTCCCAGTAGAGCTAGAGACTTGAAAATTGGAATATGGGGTGGTTTTTACGTTTCCACCCCATATTCCAATTTTCAAGTCTCTAGCTCTACTGGGAGCCGAGATATGGAATTGCGGGAATTCAAATTTGTGAAGTTCTCCTTGAAAATTTCCACAGCATGACACTAAACATCGGGTTTGCACCCCTTTGCACTGACAGAATTTCAAGAATCGGTTCCTTTATACCATTACTTATTTTCACGATGAAGAAGACCTTTTAGTGGTTCTATTAGACTAGATGGTAAAAAATCATTGTTTTGACCGTGTAATTTTGATCGGTCTTCAACGCGTCAAGCATAGCAAAAATTGCTTAGAACCGTGCAAACACGCCTTCGAATGCCCGACAAAGAATCATAATCCGTTGATCAGACTGATAGTGCACGAGTACGACTTGCACCCAGGGAATCCCTCGAAGGGAATCCAGGGAGGGAGGGAGGGGGAGAGAGAGAGAGAGAGAGAGAGAGAGAGAGAGAGAGATAGAGAGAGAGAGAGAGAGAGAGAGAGAGAGAGAGAGAGAGAGAGAGAGAGAGAGAGAGAGAGAGACTACGGATCCCCACGAATTTCCTTACAGGGATTTAGAGATGTGAGCGGAATTATAGCTTCTCCCGTTAGGGCATACGGTTACAGAAAGGGAGATTCGGTGCAAACGATAATATTTATCATGTTCTGCTATGGGAGAAACCATTGAAAACAAATCACAGAAGGTAGTTATCATTGGTCGAATACCGTTACAAATTCGCTTTTCACATACGCAATCGCTAATTCGTGATTTTCGCATAATTCATTCCATCCCGGTTCTTCCGATTTAATGATCACACATCTTAGGCTAAAATTGCTTCGATAAACTCCCGCTTAATAAAATGAACTCTCTGATTTCTCGATTCAGTCAGAAAAGTCTGGTTTTCACGTGGTGAAAGACTTGCACGCATCAACAGATGTTTGTGACTGACTTGAATGGAGGAGACTGATACCAGAGGGAGGGGAAGGATAACACCCGAAAACGGATGATATCCTCGCTTTTCACTGAAATCGAGTTAAGCAACAGCGTGACTCTCATTATTGCCCTCACTTTTAGAAATCATAACTTTGAGATAAGACAAAAAGGAAAAAAATGACTGTTATTGTGCAGGAATGAGAAGATCAGGGACGAATTTCTCCAGCTTGAGCAAATGTCCACCGTCGCTTTTGGATGGTTCCTTTTGGTGCAGCCTCTCTCCGATAGATGGAAAGTGGCCGATCGGGAACTTGATCCATATCTCCCCTTCTGTACCTGATGTGCACCGATTTCTTCCTGGGGGAGGGAGAGGGGGAGGGAGAGGGGGAGGGGAGAGGGGGGGGGGGGGGGAGAGGGGGCGGCCCCCCCCTAGGTTCCCCCCTTGGTCTTTACTCTGTCACTCAATCCACCTATCTGATCCACTGCAAAGATCGATATTTCACGCTATATGGCATGTAATTTAGCGAAATAGCCTTGTGTTTTGGATGTGTCTACGACTATTCTGATCAGATCAGGTATCGCAAGCTGCCCACACTGCGCCCTCCCCCCCCCCCTCCCTCCTTCCTTGTCTCGCTCTCCCGATTGTGATCTGTGTGAGAGCTTTCGATTTGAGACTGATCTTCCAATCGGGATCTCCATCAATCGTACTCATCCAAACCCTCTGTCCACTTTCCTCATTCACCCAAGAAAGGCTGGAAATCTTTTTGGTCAGTATCATCTTTTTGGTCAGTATCACTTGACATTCTCATCAATTTCATGCCATTTTTGTCAAATAGGTGGGGCCTTATATTCTTCTCATTCTTGATCTCACTTCAGTAAATGGTCAGTGATCAGCCAAACTTTGCACATCGGTTGCATCTTTGATCAAAACACTTACTCTGTTAGGTAAAAAGGCACGTCTGCGTTCATGTTTTGTATGAATTCCATCGTTGGGCGATTTGGATGTTGAGGGTGGTTCTCAATTTGGATTTTTATTCGTTCTTCGATCTACTGAATTCGACTGGGCACAGTATAAAATCAGTAGGATCAGCTCTTTTTACCATTCGTTCCCACCCAATTCGAACTTGTGATTATTTCATTCTTTCTTTTAATTTCGATTCATTTTACACGCTTCTAAAAATGGAATCGAATCTCTGATTATGTCGAATGTCTCCATGAATTTCCTTCCGACTGTATTTCTTATTTTTCGAATGCCATTTCATCATTGTCGAGAAATACTCACTGAGTCATTCCTTTATCATTCCTTGGCTATCTTAAGCATTTGCAAGAATACCTGAGAAAATATCACGGTTTGTAATGTGCTGTGCTTCAATTCTAATTAGATCTGAAATTAAATTTGTTGATCTTCAGACCCTCTCCTTGTCTTTTCTGACCGTTCTCCTTATTCATTCCTCCGTTCTGAAATCATATAATTATGATGTGATCTTCGAATTTCTATTCGAACTAACGTCAATTCGACAACATGTAAACACTGAAAATCATGAATATCCGAAAACCCAAGCGCTTCCTTTTGTTAGTCTCTACAAAGTTCACGTTCGCGGTCTATGTTTGGTTTTCGTGACGTGGTTGTGGAAGAGAAGCCAACTGTCGATCGGAGTTTCTTCATGGTGTTGACTGTGAAATGAGAGTACTCGCGTACCGGTTCCTTCCCTTCCTCTTTCCCCGAGGGAGGGAGAGTGAGCATGCAATGGATGATAAACCCGTGATGTGTGGTGACGGAATCGAGGGAATTCGTCTGTTTCGTTGCCCCAGGGAGGGAAGAATCGTATGAGGACTAGGCAATCGAATAAGACGAGGAGTTGTTGACCAGCGAAGGACACCGATAGATCTAGTTGACACTGCTTTGTTTCAATGGTCTTTGCTGGCATGAAGAGCTCTTTTGTTGGTGCCTACTCTTCCAGCATTCTCGCCCTCTCGCCCTCTCGCCCTCTCGCCCTCGTGAACTTTCCTTTTTTTCATTCTGCGAATGCTAGTTTTTACCCTCTGGTGCTTTGGTTTTTGCTCGTTATTGTCTTTAGTAATTCTCGGAAGGAAAGTAAGGCAAAACACCACAGTTTCTATAAAGTGCCTGTTCCAAACTGTGCTCTCCCATTCTGTTCCCTTTGTACCTTTTCGAGTTGCTTTCCCACCTGATTCTTTGTGATGATTTACCGTCCTGCGAATTAGGACACATCACTTTTTCCGGTTCGCTTCCGCACAACTCGCGCTAATTTTCAGTGCCAATCCTTTGGTAGATTGGGTGCGTCAGTACCCACTTCTCCGAAGCTACTGTACTCAAGTAATTATCGAATTCCTTCTCGCCCTCCGATGAAATAGCTCGAGAATTCGGAAGAGGTCGTTCGTACTCATTTGATCTTTTGAGCTGTAAAAGGGAGAGGGAGGCGATAGGGCAGAAATCAGTAGACCAACGCGAGGAAGAAGAGGAGATCGTGACATTTCGTAGGGGGGGGGGGGGGGGGGGCAAATGAACACCCACTTGATGTCCTCTTTCTCCTTCGTCCTCTCTTCAAATATGCGTGATCTTACTCATGTTTTGATCATATATTCGAATAAAAATCATCCCATGAACTTCTATCCTTTCAACTTTTGCGCGCTGAATCTCTGAGTTCATGAGTACGAGTGACGTCATTCATTCATTCATCAGGGTGATCTGTAGATTGGGTGCACTTCTTCGTCCAGAGATGCAGTACCAACTAATAGTCGATGAATTATCCCCGAGAGACATTTGCCACTGCAGCAGGTGTTTCCATGAATATTCATACCTGCAGAAACAAAAGAGTAATCCGTGGAAAGGGAGAGCACCCACAATGAACCCACTGCAAGACAAGACGCGCCCCCTATCACTTTCACCTTTCATTCCACTCATCCTCAGTATGATTCAACTCTTTATTCTGCATCAGCCCCTCCTCTCCCCATCTCGCGAGTCCCATCCTCATCTAGTCGATTCCTTCCTTCCTTACCTCGACTTCCATTCTCCACTGTTCTCATGACGAGTACTCATTGATAGTTCGGTTGGCTATTTTGACCCATCTCTCCTTTCTTGTGACTGGGTGCGAGTAGGGAGCGATAGATCACCACCACAAGCAGTGTCTCGATGATCTACCAGGGGCGGAGTCTTCCCTTCCTCCTCCTCCTCATTCACTTCTTCAGTCTGATCACCTACTCGCACGAATCAAGGCTGTTACTGATCAACTAATAATTCGTGCACAAGGAGGGTCATTTGCCCCTCGGGCTATTTTGAGTTCTTCTTCTCATCATTTGCATGAATTATCCCCTCCCTCTTCTTTCCTCCTCACCAGTCAGACTACACTCTAGTCTACGAGTAGATCGTCCTCTCCTCTCTCTGTTCTCTTCATTTCACCCTACTCTCTCATCTCTCTCTGTCTGCACTCTCTCTATTCATTCGATCTCTCGTCCTCTCCAATTCGCTCCTCTCCCTGTCTCCTTGTCCCTCCACATTTTTGTCCCTGATCTGTGGTGTAGCGGACTTTCCATTTCGTGCTGCTCTCCCGTGTCTTCACAAGCTCCGCCCCCCAGTTCGCATCGTTTGCCTCCCTCTGTCTCCTCCCCCCCTCCCCCCCCCCCCCCTCCATCCCCCTTCTCCCCTCTTGCAACATGCGAGCATGTGAGTGTGTTTGCAGCAAAGAAAGAGCAGTCCTTCCCTTCCCCTCTTTCTCCCCTTCCCCCCCCCCCTTCCGGGTTGGAATGTATTTGAGTCTAGTGTGCGAGGGGCGAGAGAGAGATGGGGGGAGGGGGGAGAGGAGGGGAGAGTGTACCCATTTGACGCTGGTCTGTGCTTACCCGCCGTGCTCAGTAGAAAGGAGCAGAGTGAGGGGACGGGAATAGGGGAAAGTTCCATAATTGTGCCTCCGCGAGTGCATGCTACATTCCGTGATGATGTTTTTTTCTCCTTCCCCCTCCCTGACGAGATTGCAGAAGATCGCGAATGTGACAGAATTGTACAGGGCGACGACCTGTTGACGTGCCTTTCCTCTTTCTTTCTCGCTGTTCACTTCCATTCCACTCCATCGCTCGTCCTTAGTCAGCGATGTGCTCTGCCCTAACTTCTCTACAGTACTCCTGTGATCTCCCATGGCTGGCAAGGAGTGATGATCTTCATCCGGGTGCACTTAACCCACTGGAGGGTGAAAGGGGGGAGCGATACAATCTCCAATGGGACTTGCTTGCTCTTTCCCCCCCCCCTCGCAGCCAGGGAAAGGACGCAAGAGAAAGAGAGACCATTGAGTTCACCCTTTCACCCCCCCCCCCCCCGTCCCCCTCTCGACTCCCTCCTTATCCCTCCTCACTCTCGTCTGTCTCTATGTACCCTGCTCACGAGACCTGCCCAGTCTCTTCATTCCCCACGCTCTCTCACCCCTCTCTCATCATCTCTGCTCCCTCTCCGATCCTCGTGATCTCTTATCTCAATGACGTCGGCACACTCACATAGTTAGTGTGTCTGGGCGAGGAGTTCGAATCGTCGTCCTTCTCGTTGTGTGCCTCGCTTCACCCTTTTCGCAATCATCTTCATATCCTTTTCGCAACAGATTGGGTGTATTTCGTCTCTGGTTCCTTCTCCCTCTCTGATTCTCGTGAACTCTCGTGCTCTTCTCTCATTCCCTCTGGCTCTCTCCTGATCACTGATCTCTCTCTTCTCTCTTCGTCTCCTTCTCCTCTCCTAATCCTTCGTTGTCTCTCTGCCTGGGGCATTTATGTGCAACATCTCTTCACTTCGGTACCTGATCTTCCGCGCTCTACCCCCCCCCCCCCCTCCCTCCCAATCTCTCTCTCCTCATTTGTAAACTGGCTGATCTCTGGTGCCATCTCCCGTGTCTCGCAAGTTCTTTTTCGATGACGTCATCTGAGTATCGATTAGATGCTGCAGATGCTGTCCTCGCTGCTCACTACGGAGATGGCGTCATCGATGGGGGAGGATGCCCCTCGCTGCGTCGCTTGCAACTCCACCGAGAGAGTCAGCATCCACTACAACGCCATGAGTTGCCACGGATGCAAGGCTTTCTTCAGGTAAACCAATACCACTATTCTCTAGCAAAATGTTGAAATATTTGAAATTAAATTTTGAAAATTAAAATGTGCCTGATCACTGTAATTTTAGATTACGGTAGTTTGTAAAATATTATTGACAGACGGGGAACGAAACTGCTCACTTTCGAAATTGGGTCGCTTGATTTTGTGATTTCTTTATAAATTTGTGCTTTTCTTCTGACTTTTCTTTTTTGCCGCATTTCCTCTTCCTTCGATTGTCCATCTCCTATTTGCTGCACTTTAGTTCATCCTCACAATAGCAGTGAGGGGGCGAATCAGCTCGATAGATCAGTCGAGATTCGTCTCCCCATGTCCTTACCTGCTCTCCTTCCTTGGCTGCATCGCTATCCAACGGACGATCTTGTACCTGATCTTAGCCTTTCACTGGTCTTTTGCCCGCCTGCTTTTAGCGTCCATTGTTGACTTAGTTGTTATCGAGAAAAAAACGCATTTGGTGTAATATACTTTCCCATCGAGTTATCACTGATCGATAGTGACTAACTTAGTTCTCATAATTTCAAAATCTTCTGCAGACGCACTGTCTTCGAGCGTCGTAAGTACTGCTGCTCAGCCGAGGGTCGCTGCGAGATCACTGACGGTACTGCATCGTTATCGATCCACTATTACTCTGTCCCTCTCATTACAGAAAATCGTAATCAATGCCGTGCTTGCCGTTTTCAAAAGTGCGTACGCGGAGGAATGAATCCGAAGCACGTCAGGTAAATGCAAGAATATCGATTTATTATCTCATGCTACGGTATTCAGAGAGGAGCGCGCCAAGAGACGCATGGGCGACTCGGAGCACGAGTACGGTGATCCGCCCAAGATTGGTGAGTGGCTTCCCAATTATCGATTTTCCTGTTCCCGATGTTTCGCCTTGCGGGGGTGAATTAGATGCAAGAAATAGTTGGTGCGGATCTCAGCGATAGAGAGAGAGAGGCACTGTTGGTTCATTCCTTGCGCTATCTTCCTTCCCTTGTCTCTCCCCTTTCCCTTCCTATGGCTGCTCCTTCGATCTTGCGATCTGCACTGACCAATCATTTAATGTCCTACCGTATCCTCAGATCGTGTGGGTGGGAACAGGTTCGGAGGGCAACACTCATCTCTCATTTGAGGAGGTATACGGTAGCTCAGGAGAAATGGTAATTAGTCTGCTGAAGATTATGATCATCTCAAGGGAAAAAGACTATCAAAAGTTCGAATGCGTGAGCGAGCCAACAATAAAAAGTGATGACTTTAGCAAGAATGAAATTTGATTGGGAATTTCATTCAAAAAAGGATCGGGATGTGAAATGATCTTCTCGGAATGTAAGATGAAGACATGAGAACTGCCGATCTCTTAGAGTGATGTTTGTGCCCCTTAAAGTTCGCGCATGGGGCATTACTGTAGGACTGTTTTCATCGTATTCGAGGGTGATGTGACAATTGTGTGCCCCTGAACAGCCGATCGAATGACGATTAGTGCAGTAAACAAGGAAGAACTCGTCGTGCAAGAGAGCACCACCAAATACCGGTCATCTTGATTGAGATGGGTCGGGATAGACCCTCATTTATTAATCCTCGTCCTTAGAAAAGGGGGTTTAGTCATAGAAGGAGGGGAGTTCACGTGAATCAAAGAGAGATGCAGGTGGGGCGAGAATGGAGGGGATGTGTAGTGTTGTGCCAGGCGTCTCATCGTAATATCCCCGCCCCCTGGCTATGGCAGTGCACCCCTGGAGGGAGAGGGGAAATAGAGACCAGAGGGGTATCAAACATCAGGGAGAGAAAGGGAGACTAGAGTGTAGACACGACGTCACTCTAATCCCTCCCCTTGCAGTGCTAGTGGAGGAGCATCCGATCACTGAGAGGCTGCGGGAATTGGAGAGGGCCATGGACAGTGGATTGAGAAGCGAACGGGCCGAATTGAGGAGACGAGTCAAGGAACAGTTCGCCATCCCCGATATCGACATGACTACGGTAAGGAGGGATACGGTAGTGTTTATATGAAGTGAATCGAAATAGGGCACATCTAGTTTGGACGTGACTCGGGCTCAAGTTGTCTCAATGAAACATCTCGTTCAAGTGTGCGCAATTCCCTTCCTTGGTGTGCACTCATTCTCCGTTTGTAAAGCCAACAAGGCCGCCCTCCCCCCCCCCCCTCCGATATACAGATAGGCCAATTGAGACTTGAATGGGAAGAGGAGGGATCAGAGGGATTGGCTGTGTTCGTAGTCTGTACTATCCTCACTCCTCATCTTTTCCATCTCTGACCCACTCGAGTGGTTCATTCCCTCCCATTGTAGGCAAACACAGTCGATGATTCTGGGGCGGTTCTCTAGTCGTACCGAGGGGGAAGGGAGAGGATGAGGAGGGGGGAATGATTCACACTCCTCTTCTCATCTGTTGTCTTGCTCTCCTTGCAATCTCGCACTTTTCGAAGCCCCACCACTAAAATGGGCGAGTTTTGTGGTCTCTGGCTCGGTCAGAAACAAGAGTGCACGAAAAAGCACAGAGAGGAGAGAAGTGTTAGGCTTGAGTGTGAGGCTGAGGGGGGGGGGGGGGAGAAGAGGGAGGGGAGGGGGAAGTGGATGGAGTGCCGGTGTCTGATCTACCTCATGAATGGGGCACTTGATACGAGACCAAGATGGAAGGACGCAGGGTAAATAGAAGATGAGAGGGATCTACTCCGTTCCTCAACCCTTTCCTCTTCTTCCTTCCTCCTCTATTCGTATCTTATCCCCTCTCCCTACATCTCGACACGAGAGATCAGACACAGACTAGAAAAGATCGCAGGGTTCAAAATATGAAGGAGACGAGGATAGAAAAGATCAGGCTGCTTCTACTGCAAATGTCGCGAACGACGATTAGACTCACGTGAAGGGAAGCAGGGACTTGGGAGGAAGAGATGGTGCCTTCAAGTAATTGGGGAGGGGTCGATAGGTCGAGAGGGTACGGTACCCGACCAGTGATTGAGATTAGTAGAAAGATGGAATTATACTGTGATTGATTGTTCAAGAGAGGAGAGGAGTGTTTGTGAATGATCTCTCTGAACTCGCTCCTTTTTGTACCTTGAAAGGAGTCCTTTCGAATTGGGGAGAAAGCGAGGGAAAAGAGGGCATATCAAAGATCGCTGAAACATTCCTTATTCCTGCACTATTTCATGCAGGAAAATAGCAACGGGAAAGGACAGTGAGGGATCGAGCATGAATAGAAAACACCGACTGATTACGATATTTTAAGCTACTGATAAATCGATACTTGCAGAATTGGAACTGCGAGCGCATCATGAGCGACTCGGATCTCACCCATTCCTACTACTAGTGGGTTACTGTACCATTCGAATACGGTAGAGCTGTGAATGACTCTAGATCTATGGTAACTATCGGTTCTTGCAGCGCCTTCCTCCTGCTGTCCGAGTGGGCCGGCGATATCCCTGAGTTCCGCGTCTTGCCACAGTCCGATCAGGTACGGTAGACATTTATTGATTATTTGGGGGGAAGGGGCAATGCATAGTTATTGTGTATGCTTTCACGAATGGTGATCTTCCTTTGCCCTTTTGTACGATGGTTGACACTTCTTCTGCTTCCTCCTTTGATTCTCACTCTTTTTCGTTCTCGAAGCGGAAATTGGAAAGGGGGAAATGTTATGTACACGTGAGCAAATGTTGCATCCGTGGAGAGATTCTGTTTAGTCTGAAATGGGGAATCGAATGGAATCTGAAATGGTGTTTGGAGATCAAGTGATCGAAGAATCGCGTGGTGAGGTGTTGGCGTGAGGAAGGAATTCGTTTGCTCCTTCTCCCATGACGTCAGCAAACCATCGACCGTCCCCCTTTTTTTATTCCAACTAGCAGAACGATCAAGTAGAGGCCGAAAGATCAGTATCGAGCAGAGAATAGAAGAAGGAGAGGACAAGAGAAGTGGCGATAGTTCTGCACCACAACTCTGCTAGTTGACGACTTTCACGTGAATGGTGAAGCTGGTGAAGGAATGGGCGAGGGAGAGGGAGCAGTTCGACACCCTTCGAGATCAGCGAATCACAAGTGCGTAAGATCGATGACGCAGATGGGTCAGAAGACGAGAACTATCCTTATTCGCCCATTTGAATCTGTGTAATGAGTGGGAGAGTAAGAGAGCGGAAGGGATGATGGGAACAGAGGAAAGGGACGAAGGGAGTGATCTGTGTTGCGATCTCTGAGATCAGAGAGATCAGTTGATGAACGAGAGAAGTGGTGGGCAAATAGGGCAGAGAACACAATGGGAATCCCGAATCGGGAGGTGGTTGATGATCCCCCCGATCCATCGATGATGACTAGCAAGATGTTAGATCCGGAAAGGATTATGACCGGCACTGTGGGTGAACATTGTGGTTGTTGTCTCATTACTCTCTGTGGCCACCATTTTGTGGTCTGCCAATTGTGCATCGAAAGTGAGAATTGACGAGAGGGACTCTTGATCTTTTGCGCCTTTCCTCGCGGCACTCGATGAGAAATCGTGCAGTTGTGTAGCTGAGACAGGGAGGACGAGAGGGGAAAGGGCAGAATTCCAGCACAGTCCCCCCACATCCACCCGATCTTCTGATCTGAGAGATGGACAAGGGACAATGAAATGGGAAGAGGGACCAAAGACACTCAATGGGATGGGACAGGTGATCTATGGTGAATGAGGTGGTCGATGATTATCGTACATTGATGAGTGATCTCTTAATTGGGGGCACGGTATTCTACAGTACTCGCTTGCAGATGCTGCTGTTCCGACAGAACTTCATGATCTTCGGATGGATGCACTTCGTGTATCGATCAGTGATTCTGAAGCAGGAGAGGATGGGAGTTCCCCTCGGGAATGGAAGCTACATCCCGTACAAGGAGGAGGAGAGGGGAATGATGGAGTTGAAGTGAGTCCAGGGAAGGACGAAGAGCAAGGCTTAGACGAAGTGACATTTCGTGCAATAATATCAATTCAAAAAATCTGATCACAAGAGCTAACAAAGTAGTGTTTTGCAATTGTCAACTACAAATTTTGGCATGATGGCTATTTACAGAAAATTTCATCTAAAAAAACCCCCGTCTATTATTGCCACTTGGCTTGATCTTTGATCCCGTCCCCTCCCCTACCCTTGCTGCCTAGCAAACTTCAACCGATTCGATCCAATCGACGGACATCCGTTTCTTGTATACCCTCTCGTTATTTCTTGAATTCCCGCCTAACGGAATAAACGAATGAATGAATAAATGAATGAATGAAAAAATAAAGTGTAAATCCTTGACTGCAGATGGCAGCGTACGTACGGAGTGATCGCCCGTAAGTTGGTGGAGATGGTGGGAATGCCGATGCAGGAGATGGACGTCGACTACGAGGAATACTGCATACTCAAGGCCATGAGTCTATTCCAATTCGGTCAGCACTTCTACCATCTATTATTGCCTTGCTTCGCCTCTTTTCCCGTCATGGAATAGCTCCATTATAGCCCATTGTAGATATCTATAGCATCTCCAATCAGTAGACTGGATTGTTCTGTCTCGTGCTCGTTTAATTGCAGAATTCCATTAATAGTCTGTGACGTGTGTGTGAAGGGCGTTGCTAGTTGTGGTTAGAATGCCGACCATTAGCTCTCCTTCTCTCCATCATATCACGTTATCATCATCCGTGAAGGGGTAGAGATCAGCTCACTCCCACCAATCGACCCCATCCTCCCCCCCCCCTCCCTCTCTTCATCTCATGCGACTCACGTTCCCTCTGACGTCCACAGAGCGACGAAATCATATCTTTTGTGTGGCGGCGCCGCCTAACGATGCGAAACATCTCCTCCCTTGGTTATCACCACTCCATGCTAACAGAATATGCAGAGCGATGCGCGTAGTCTGTCATCCCCCATGAGTCGACTGAATCAAGGGATCGAAAGAGGATTCCATTTCGAAAATGGGAAAATGAATCGATAATTGCAGATAATCAACTGTCGGAGGAAAGCCAACGAGCAGTCTCCTCCTTCAGAGATCACCTACTCACTGCACTCATCGCACACATCGAGAGACGGTAAGATACAGTAACCTGAGAACAGAAATTTACGACCTACCGTCGTCCATCGATCGGCCTACCGTAACCCTGATCTCGTTCTGCAGATTCCCTCTGATGACTCCGACTCAGCGCACGCAGCGCAGCGTGAAGCTTACTCTGCTCTTCCCTTCACTCATGGTGAGTGGTGCAGTCTACTGTACCCTCCCCCTTATTGTCTTCTAAACTACCGTAATCCTTAGAGCGCACGCACCTTAGACTAGACACCCGTTTCTGTTCTTCATTATGATTTCATTAATCAAGAAGCGCACGATACGATATTTTGTTTAATCTCAACATCGTGTAAGATGGAGTATGATTATCGATTAGGGCATTCTGGACGAGCTGGTGAGAGGGATGTCCATCGATCCCTTCTGGCACTACGAACTGCGATGTCTGAATCCGTCTCCTCTTCCCGTTCCCTCCCTCATGGAGACTTCCCTTCTCTCCTCCAGTCCCGTCCTCACAGCACACCTCATCGAGGTACGTGCAGCATGATCAAGTCATCCTACTACCGTACTCCCTCTTCACACTTGAGTCGTACACTTCTTTGCCAAAAATCTTAACATCAGAGCAAAATTAAACTTGCGTGCGCTCGTGGATTACAGTGGTTAATTGGAGATGAACTAGCGATTCTCTCTAAGTAATGTTTTAACTTTGCAGCAAATCGGTCATCTCGAGGCGCAGTACGTGCAGCAGCTCTCCACCAAGATGAGCATGCACAATAATGGTGAGCCTTCTTTCAAACATTCGGTTTATAATCGATAGTTTGCCCGTCTCTATCTCATCCCTCTGATTGCAGCAGTCTCAGCAGCTCTCTCTTCCTCCTCGATGGGTTCTCCCTCTGCCCTCGTCTCCTCTCCTCCTCTGGCTGATGCTGCAGGAGGGAAGATTTCCACCCCACCCCTCACTTACACCTGGGACGAATCAGTACAGAACGGACTCAACAACTTCAGCATCTTCCTGGACACCCTCCCCAGAAAGTTGTGAGCCCCCCCCCTCGCCATAGACCAGTGTAGTAGGCAAACGAAGAAACGTACGCCTTCTTGCTAGAACTGTAGTACAGCGTTCATCCGGGTTCAGAGATTTTCCATCTCGAAGTTTTCGCTCAGTTTTACATCTCTTTCCCCACTTGATGTAAATACTTTTCCGCGTTATTGGGTGTACTATTTGTCGTTTGTTCTCACTTACTCTAAATTATCTTCCAATGCATGTTAATAAATCCCAACCCACCCTAATGAAGGTGTGGTGTTTCCACTAGCCATGCATAGATTAGATCAGATACAAGCTACTCCCATCAAATTCCCACTATTCAAAGCATTCAACGACATTCGTTCCAGTCACAGTGTTCCCATTCAAACGATACTCATGAGATATCTGTGATAACATATTTGACGCAAATAGTAGTCATCATTTCATCGAAGCTACTGCCGTTGATATGTAAATATTACTGTGTGAGCAAATGGTAACGTCAGTGCAAATCTTCAACACACAGAGATCGAATTCTGTTCCATGTATTTGTGTCACAATTAATGAGATGCTGAATGTTAGTGAGATGCAAGTGGCAGTAAAGGGGGAATGTCTATGATAAGAATGCAATAGATATGTACAGTAATCCTCATGAGGTGATACGGTTCAATTTGCTCATACAATTAGTGCTAAGGGGGTGGCCACTAGCTATCGGAGTGGTTCCTCGCATCCTGGTACTCTTTCTTCACAAAGTCAGCCAGATTCCTCGTCGATTCGACTAACTTCCTGCAAGCACGACGATGAGAGATACACCAAGGGATTGTGTATCAATCGAGGATCGTACAAGTTATTTTGAATTGTGTTTTATGAAGTATACTTCCTACTACTTCGTTTTACACAATTTGATATTAAACCGAATTATGACAAGTCATAAGCATATGAGTATGGGACCTTTTGCCTGAGTATCGCGCGGTGCATGTGTTGAGGGGGCTAATTCTCTAGGCGACTTTTCCTTTTTTTGTTTAAAAATGTGAATAACTCTCTTTCTTCTATTCTTATTATTTTTTAAACGTTCATACTGAATCAACTATGCATGAGCTATGTTCCCTTTTCTTGTCTTCCTCTTTTCACACCTTTCGCGCTCGGAATTCTGTAATTGGAGTGGAAATTACATCTATTTGATTAAATCTTTCAATTACAGGTACTGTAAGAAAATAAACCATTCCGCACATTTCTCAAGATTACGCATCGTGAAAATGGGCGGAGCCTGAATTCAATAATCGCGCTTGCGAGTGTGATTTGTGCGCGGCAGTGCAAACTGAGCCAAACTCGTTCTTTCGTGTTGTGTTGACACATTTGAAATTCGTCTTACATCGATTTAGATACTACTTTAAACAATAGCTTAGTAAATTGCGTAAATTGAGCGAATGAAACAAAATCGCTTATCGAAATAGTAAGTGCGACCCATTGATAAAGCGTTCCGATAATTAACTATATGGGCCGATTGGAGAGGCGGAGCATGCTAAAAAGAGAATTGCAAAAGCTGAGCATTTGAATCTTACAATGCCTGCCGAGCAGCAATCAATCATGGTAAGCACATGTTTATATTCTTGAAATTTTGTATTGATTTGATCACTTATTGATCTAAATTTATTATTTTTAGGGTGACGTCGTTACTATCCGTACCAGAAAGGTCATGACCAATCGCCTGCTCGCCAGAAAGCAGATGGTAAGTATGTTTTTTTGTTGATATGTTAATGAAGTTAGTCATTGGAGTTTCCCTATCTTTCAAATGTAAAGTTTCCCGCACTATTTCCTGCTGCATACAACCATTTTGAGGCCTTCACAACAAAAATAACGTGTGGATAGTTTGTCTAGGTATAGGATTTATCGAACTCATGATTTACATGGAAGAATTTTTCTGTTGCTGGGTTGGCTTACAATGGACAATGCATATGTTTTTTCAGGTCGTCGAAATCATCCACCCTTCCCGTCCCTAGGTCCGTTTTTACCGCACTAATCCTAGTCTTCCCCTACTGTTCAATCCCTCACTCGAATGTCTCTGCAGCCTGGTCGATGGCCCTCTCGTGTCTCTCTGCCCTCTGCTGCTCCGCCCTCATCCTCTGTTCCACTGCATCTCTTCGCTGTTGCAACTGCTCCATCTTCGCATCGAGCTCATCTGCAAATACTCCATTGAGTATAACGAGCACCCGTACCTTCGAGTACGACATAATTATGCCACACCTCTTATGGGAGAATCGAGCTGATATAGGAAATGGAGGGAAATAGCAAATCGATTCCTCAGGCATGCCTGATTGAACGGGTCCATACCAAAATGTCCCCCCTCTCCCCCTGGCAGTACCCGCCTCTCTAATCAAATTTTGAAGTTTTAATTACATCACTCACTTAATTTAGGTTAAAAAGCTTCGTTTTTTTTTATAGTTAAATAGCTTGAGCTGTTCTATCTTTTGTATGTTGACGCCTAAGAGCTGAGACTCACATGAACTTCGCTATACTATCAAATGCGATAATTATTACATTTGATAGTGTAGCGAAGTTCATGTGAGTCTCAGCTCTTAGGCGTCAACATACAAAAGATAGAACAGCTCAATCTCTTTAACTATCAAAAAAGAGCGAAGCTTTTTAACCAAAATTAAGTGAGTTATGTAATTAAAACTTCAAAATTTGATTAGAGAGACGGGTACTGCCAGGGGGAGAGGGGGGACATTTTGTTATGGACCCCTTTTGGGTTTTTGTCTTGGATGTGGAGAAAAATAGAGCAAAATAGCATGTGTGTGACCGAGCTCGTTTTTAGGTTTATCCGTTTATATGTCTTTTGTCTAAAAATCGATGTTAACGTTACCCAACACCCACGACATTATTTAAATTTGAGGACGTGCCTGATCAAGGCAAAAACAATGAGAGTAAGCAAACAAACGAAGAAAATGGCGTGATCAGGCACGCACGTCAATTGAAATAATTTCGTGGGCGTTGGGTAATTTTAAGAACGCTTAATTGCAGGTAATTTTTTTTAATATAATATTAAATAGCGCGCGAATATTTCACAGCTTTTCACGTAGAGTACGAAAATCGACCTTAGAAAGCCGTATTTCTGCCCCCTCGTTTTCTGTAGCACGCCTCAACGCCGAGGTCGGTTTTTCTAACTGTTGCACGGATCACCCAAACCACATACATAGCTCGTAATTCTGAAAGATCTCGACGAGATAAGCATTTTTACTTTGGAAGTAAAAGGCTAGCTCATCTGTGAAAAAAGTTTCGGTCATTTAAAATATCAAAATTTCGAAAAAAGTTTTTTTTTTAAAAAGCTTATCACGGAGTGTACAAATTAAATTATCCTATTCGAATCCTCGTTAAAAGTTACTCATAAGTGCAAAATTGCATTATAAAAAGTGTCTCGAAAAGTGGTTTCCTGAATAAAGGAAGAAGCAGGAGTGACTATTTTCGCCCATTTTTACGCAGTTTCCTGCAGAACCTTCGTGAGTTACGAACTGTTCTTAACTTTTTTTCGACGATTCAACACTTGGGAAGAAATATGAACCTGAAAAACTCCGAGTTTTGAGAATTTCTGAAAACTCGATTTTCTCAACTTCGATATTTCCAATTTTTATGCATTTATAACATCTCATTTTCAAATCACATACCACTGCTGCCCATTAAATAGCAGAATCTACCAACAGGAGTCGGAAAATTAACATATTGGCTGGCCCCATGTGGCTGCACCAGACTAATTGTTGGTTAAAAACACGATTTCGCGGAGGAAGCAAACGAATAAAATATGATTTAGAGTACATTTTTGCATAACCTGATTTAGAGTAAGTGAGATTGGTAGAGTATAAAGAACCACAACACAGATCAAAATATTTTCAAAAGCTGTCAAATGATCGATTTGAATATTTTTTCCCACCGTCGGCATTGCGTTTTCAGGTGAATAGCATTTAGAATTTTCCGCAAAAGGCCAGCCACTATGTTAATTTTCCGACTCCTGTTGATACATTCTGCAAGATTTAATGGGCAGAAGTGGTATGTGATTTGAAAATGAGATGTTATAAATGCATAAAAATGGGAAATGTCGAAGTTGAGAAAATCGAGTTTTCAGAAATTCTCAAAACTCGGAGTTTTTTAGGTTCATATTTCTTCCCAAGTGTTGAATCGTCGAAAAAAGTTTAGAACTGATCGTAACTCACGAAGGTTCTGCAGGAAACTGCGTAAAAATGGGCGAAAATAACCACTCCGACTTCTTCCTTTATTCGGGAAACCACTTTTCGACATAGTTTTTTTGGTAAAATTTTGCAGTTTGGGGTAACTTTTAACGGGGAATCGAATAAGATAATTTAACTTGTACATTCCGCGAAAAACAATTTCAGTGTGAGAATTTTGAGATTTCAACTGGTCATAAAATTTTTTCTCAAATGAGCTAGCCTTTTACTTCCAACAGTAAAAATGCTTATCTCGTCGAGATCTTTCAGAATTACGAGCTATGTATGGGGTTTGGGTGATCCGTGCAACAGTTAGAAAAACCGACCTCGGCGTTGAGGCGTGCTACAGAAAACGAGGGGGCAGAGATACGGCTTTCTAAGGTCGATTTTCGGACTCTACGTGAAAAGTTACCCCAAAGAACATCTTAAAATCAACACTATTTTTTCGCTGTACGGCCTCTGGTCAGTTCTCTCAGATAGTCACTCATATGTCCATAATGGACCTCCTTATCCATTTAATCAGGGAACGTGCTGTGCTTCCCTTAAATTTGGATACGAATAGGATTGACTGGCACAACGTCGGATGAGAACGAGGACGTCATGCCGCAATTCATATAACAAAGGCGGCATGACGTCATAGTTCTCATCCGACGTAGCTCCAGACTGGCAATTCGAGATGGGTCCATCCGAAAACGCCCCCCCCCCCTCTCCCCCTGGCAGTACCCTCCTCTCTCCTCAAATGTTGAAGTTTTAATTACATAACTCAATTAATTTTTGTTTAAAAGCTTCGTTCTTTTTTATTGTTAAAGAGCTTGAGCTGCTCTATCTTTTGTATGTTGATGCCTAAGAGAGGAGGGTACTGCCAGGAGGAGAGGGGGGGGGACGTTTTCGGATGGACCCCTGCCAGGGGGAGAGGGGGGGACGTTTTCGGATGGACCCATTCGAGATAACATTGTATCTTAGGCTTTTAGAGGTAAAAATAAGAAATGTAGAGCAGAGTAAATTTTGTATCAGATACGAAGAGTCACCCCTTGTAGGGTTTCAAAAATGTTGGTTCCATAAAGTGCCATTAACAAGGAAGCGTTTGCAACGATGCAATGCAACCTCGAATAGCCAATTCTAGAATGTGTTCAATTTTGTTCTCTATCACTGTATCCAAAATTACATCACTGAGACAGTATTCGTCCTTCTGGGACAAATGACCGAAAATGACCAATAACTGGTTATAACAGATTTGACGATTTTTCTACATTTCCTTGAATGAAGTATAGCTCGGTTTTCTCGTTAGGCGTGATATTACTTTTGCGAACATACAATTGGAGCTATATTTAGGTATCACAAGCGGTATGGTACGACATGAAGCTATGTCACCAAATAAGATCATACTTTTGTGGTTTGATGCCTTATCAGAGAATCGTACTAGAGCGCATAAAGTAATTGAAAAGCCGTCAACGGAGAAGGACAACACATCGAAACGAGTGGCTGAGGCACGGAGCTAATTCCGACTCCTTCCTAGTGAAAACGACAAAAAATAGGGCAGAGATTCGCCCTTTCCAGGTTGTGACTAACTCCAGTCAAGCGAGGCAAGTGAGCGTCGCTGCCGCGCTCTTTACGAGGCTTGCAGAGCCTAGCTATATTTCTTACAATCATTTAACGATACTTAATTTCACATTCCAATATTATAAACATTAAAAAGTAACCTCTCTCCGCCCGTAACTTCCGCACTTGCTCATCAGCCTCCCTTTTTACGTCTCGCATTCGATCCAAATCTGCAAATCTATCGTTAAAAATATCAGAGAACATAGTACTTTAGCGTACATTCCTGGACTGCGCAATTCATATGGGTACTACTATATCAAATACTATATCAAAGAGTTGGGACTTGTGAAGTTGATGAGATCAGGCTCTGCCCCCCCCCCCCCCCTTAACACGGGTCTCCTGTAAAAGTGTAGGAATGCTGGCTACTAGAAATATTTTGTACTTCCGATTTTGATTTAACTTTGTTGATGTACCCTATTGGAGGCCAGAAGAAGGTTAATCCAGTCAGTTTGGTGATATCTGCAAATTATCGATTTTTTTATCTACAGCTTCAAATTGACGTATATAAGTAAATTTTCATCGTACAGTGAACTTTTTTTTTCTCATTGTGCTCGTTTTCGAGAAATCTACAATCCCGTCAACGCAGCACAAACGGACAAATCACGTCTTCATTGCGAAAATTGCGAAAAACTGAATTTCGTACTGAGAATATCGATTTTCTGGCTACGTATGCCATAAACACAATCGTTTTTATTCTTTCTACGGAATAACCGCACAATATTAGGGTGTGTCTACGTTGACCATTTCTCATATGTCGAGCTTCCCAATATCGATTTAGTAAGAGAGGACATGCCTCGTTTTGGACTTGGTCGATTTTAGGAAGATTCAGTTTTTTGGTCATATCTTGCTTCAAAAATGATGCTATCGAGCTCACAAAACCAGAATTCGAAAGCTCTCGAGAAGCCGAAAAAGTTTGCCTCAGTGGACGGACCTAAGTGATTAAATTAGTTGTTTTCTCGTTATTGAAGGAAAATTGTCTAAAATGCCAAAAAACGATGATGTTCACTGCTCAGATCGAACGATTGACCATATTGAAGTAGTCTTGAACATTTTAGACATTCTTCGTACTATCCAATTATATGTTTTTAGTTGGAATGTTGAAAACACATGTTAATAATATTATCCGTTATATTTTCCCATAATGCAGAGATGAAGGATGGAGTCGTCTCGCCTAATGGAGAATGGTCATGATCTTGTGTAGTTAATGAGAACAAAACAGTTACGGGATGCCTAAAATATATAAAAATGTTCAAGACCACTTCAATGATGTTCAATCGTTCGATCTGAGCACTGAACATCATCGTTTTTTTTTGGCATTTTAGACAATGTTCCTTCAATAACGAGAAAACGACGAATTTCATCACTTAGGTCCACCGAGGAAAACTTTTTCGGCTTCTCGAGAGCTTTCGAATTCTGGTTTTGTGAGCTCGATAGCATCATTTTGACGCAAGATATGACAAAAAAACTGAATCTTCCTAAAATCGACCAAGTCCAGAACGAGGCGCCCCCTCTTCTACTAACACACGTCTTCTGAGAGATGGCAGGTGGCGTTTGACAAAATGTTCAAAGTGCTCGGATATCTTTGATATTTTCGTGGTAGGTGTCCCTAAGGTCCAGAACCTTTTTATACATACGAATTCCGCGATTTCTCAAAACTGCCTAAAAGCCGGCTCTTGAAATTTCGAAAATTTGAAAATTCATAAAATGCTTCAAAATTGATCTAGAGTTTCGTTCAAAAAACCAAAATGACCACCTTGTTACGAACAATAACTTTTATGTTGACACTTTTAGTGTAGCGAAACGATAAACTTTCGAAAAGTGCAATAAATCATTTTTTCGACATCATTTTTTCTCATTTTTTGGCTGTCGTGAAAAAAAATTAGTTCCTTGCATCCTGAGATTTTATCAGAATCGTAATCTGCTACCTTTTCTACCCCAGGAAAACAATTTTCACGAAAATCGAAGATATAGTATTCATCGATTTTTGGCCTCAAACATGGCGAACCTCGTGTTTTCAAGCAAAATCGAAAAATTCATGATGTCATATATAAGTAATTATCGCACATGGATATATTTTCTTTCCGTTTTCAATGTTTACTGACCTATTTATACCTATTTCCATTGAAAAGAACGAAGATTTAAATACTTCATAAAATCATGAAATCTGAGAAATTTTGTAAAAAATGTGATTGTGTGAAGTATTGAAATCTTCGGTTTTTTCAATGGAAATAGTTATAAATAGGTCAGTAAACATTGAAAACGGAAAGAAAATATATCCATGTGCGATAATTACTTATATATGACATCATGAATTTTTCGATTTTGCTTGAAAACACGAGGTTCGCCATGTTTGAGGCCAAAAATCGATGAATACTATATCTTCGATTTTCGTGAAAATTGTTTTCCTGGGGTAGAAAAGGTAGCAGATTACGATTCTGATAAAATCTCAGGATGCAAGGAACTAATTTTTTTTCACGACAGCCAAAAAATGAGAAAAAATGATGTCGAAAAAATGATTTATTGCACTTTTCGAAAGTTTATCGTTTCGCTACACTAAAAGTGTCAACATAAAAGTTATTGTTCGTAACAAGGTGGTCATTTTGGTTTTTTGAACGAAACTCTAGATCAATTTTGAAGCATTTTATGAATTTTCGAATTTTCGAAATTTCAAGAGCCGGCTTTTATGCAGTTTTGAGAAATCGCGGAATTCGTATGTATAAAAAGGTTCTGGACCTTAGGGACACCTACCACGAAAATATCAAAGAGACCCGAGCACTTTGAACATTTTGTCAAAGGGGGGTCTCGATTTCATGCAATATCTCAGAAGACGTGTGCTAAATCGATATTGGGAAGCACGACATATGAGAAATGGTCAACGTAGACCCCTCCCCTATTTTTGCGAGGAGATTTCATAGGAAAAATAAAAAACGATTGTGTTTATGGCATAGGAAGCCAGAAAATCGATATTCTTATCACGAAATTCAGTTTTTCGCAATTTTCGCAATGAATACGTGATTTGCCCGTTTGTGCTGCGTTGACGGGATTGTAGATCTCTTGAAAACGAGTAAAATGAGAAAAAAAAGTTCGCTGTATGATGAAAATTGACTGATATACGTCAATTTGAAGATGTAGATCAAAAAAATCGATAATTTGCAGATATCACCAAACTGACTGGATTAACCTTCTTCTGACCTCCAACAGGGTACAGCAAGAAAGTTAAATCAAAATCGGAGGTACAAAATATTTTCTAGTAGCCAAACCAGTCAGTTTTCCTACACTTTTACAGGAGACCCGTGTTAAGTTGTCTAGCCTAACATTAAGACTACCCATAAGTGGCCAAATCAGACCTCAATCAGAATGAGCTCGTCCTTACTCATACCCTAATAAACCTAAGGCTAAGCAACCTAAAATCTACACATGAGGAGCTTAGGCCTACCATTAAGGACATGGCGGAGCCATATTCCCTTCACCGCATTCTCGCCAAAATAGAAGTTCCTTTTTTTAATGAATATTATAATTGCAACCCTAAGCCATGTTCTACAATACTTTCTAACACTAGCAAGCTCGTACTAACACAACACGTACAGAACAAAATATTTAAAGTTCTAAACAAGTAACAAAATCCTGGATGTACGTAATTTTATATGCAAAAAACATACACTTCGAAATTTCATCAAGTTGAGCACCGTTGGCCACACGCGATGACATCCTAAGTACCTCATGATTCTCGTCATTCATTTAGATTGCAATACTCTTCGATAGGAACCAACCTATGGAAAATGTGATGCAAGACAAAATGATTTGCGGTAAAATCAACAACGTTTATCTGGCGTTGAAGACTGGGGGTCGCAGCCATAAAACGACAAGTAACAATGAAGTAACAAGCCGCTTATTTCTTTCCAGCGGAAACGTTCTTCTTCGCGGTACCGAAGGCCTTCTTCTGTCTGTTCTTTCTCTCCTTGCGCTGCTTGCGACCTCCTCTCTCGACCTTCTTGAGGGAGCCGTTCTGAAAATATAAATTGCGAAACTCAGTCAAATATTCCTGTCCGCGTTTAGTCGGATAGTGCAAATTGTATGGGCAAAGTAATGCTGCTAGTACAAAATGACATTTCCTACTATACAATTGATTCGCAACGAACATTAACTGTCAGAATCATAAACATATATTTCACTATGCTTAGCTTATTAAGGAAAATAGATCAAAACATACGGCGATGAGTCTGTGCTTGGGCTCGAACTTCTTGGCCAGGTCGAGGGTGTCGTAGATGAGAGCGAATCCGACGCTCTTTCCACCTCCGAACTTGCAACGGAATCCGAAGGGAATGACCAGATCAGAGGTAGTCTTGTACAGAGAGGCGAGCTTCTCTTTGATCTCGGTCTTGGGGACCGAGGGACGGGAAGGGTGGATGATTTCGACGACCTGAAAAAAAATGCATTGACCATTGTAAGCCAACCCAGCAACAGAAAAATTCTTCCATGTAAATCATGAGTTCGATAAATCCTATACCTAGACAAACTGTCCACACGTTATTTTTGTTGAGAAGGCCTCAAAATGGTTGCATGCAGCAGGAAATAATGCGGGAAACTTTGCATTTGAAAGATAGGGAAACTCCAATGACTAACTTCATTAGCATATCAACAAAAAAAACATACTTACCATCTGCTTTCTGGCGAGCAGGCGGTTGGTCATGACCTTTCTGGTACGGATAGTAACGACGTCACCCTAAAAATATTAAATTTGCATCAATAAGTGATCAAATCAATACAACATTTCAAGAATATAAACATGTGCTTACCATGATTGATTACTGCTCGGCAGGTACCTGTAATTGAAAGATTTAATCAAATAGATGCAATTTCCACTCCAATTACAGAATTCCGAGCGCGAAAGGTGTGAAAAGAGGAAGACAAGAAAAGGGAACATAGCTCATGCATAGTTGATTCAGTATGAACGTTTAAAAAATAATAAGAATAGAAGAAAGAGAGTTATTCACATTTTTAAACAAAAAAAGGAAAAGTCGCCTAGAGAATTAGCCCCCTCAACACATGCACCGCGCGATACTCAGGCAAAAGGTCCCATACGGAAGCCGCGAATTTTAAATTTCTTTGGGAATTGTCCATTTATCGATAGTCTTCATTTTTCTGCTATTTTATGGCAAACTCTCAAAATTTCATTTATTATTTTATGAAATTTTCGTGTAACAATTAATATCAAATTCGAGAAAATTTTCGCAACTACGGTATATGTACATCGATTTTTTTCAAATATTGACGGTAATATGTTTCTTGAGAATTCTAGAATATTATTTTGTTATTTGATCCGATGTCCTTGCGTAAGAAAGCTCTCCACGTGTGTCTTTATCTCGCTCTCTGTTCGTTCTCGCCTGCTTCCACACTCTCTTGCCACCCGCCGACTCTCTTTCGTTCTTCTTCCTCTATCTCATTCGTTTGGAGAAACAGCATTGTAGAGTAGCACGCACAAGGTTTGGTTTCTAATTTTTTTTTGCTGCCTAGTCTCGCTTATCTGCGAATAAGTGGGTGATCTCACCACGTGTGGCAGAAAGATCTCTAGGTATCACGCACTTTTCCTGTCCTTAGAAGTTCTTTTCGTGCACTATCCGGCCAGCCAATTCCTTCCTTGATGATACCCGCCTTTAGAAAGTATCTTCCTGATATCAATCGCATATATCTACGTTTCATTATGCTATTTATCTAAGTATTAGCTTCTGATCAAGAATCTCGTCATGTTTTGTTTTAATCCTCACGCTTCTTATCTGGCCTTATTCATTGAATCACTCCAACGCAACAGCGCTTATCATTGTATCTAATGGCTTCTCACTTCTCGCCTCTTTGCCTTAGCTGCCGCTCATCCCTCCCTCTACTCTTCTCAGCGAACGTTACATCCCCCCATCTATGCTCTCTCTCCTCACTACACTATAGTGGCTTAGAAGGTGTGCTGTACTGATTCCGAAATATGCCGCAGTAATCGTTATCGTTCTCCTGGTTTCATTGTAGCGTTCTTTTAGATGGACTATATTGTATACTGCCGTGGTTCCGTTTGTTCCGGCTGTCAATAGCTTCGATAACATCACTGAATGCTCCCTTTTAGATGACTCTACAGAGATTGGTGCGAAGCGCTCGAGAGAGCGTCAGATACGGTTCATCTTTTGTAAAGTAAGATTTTGTATCTTTTGAATAATTCGCACCTTTTCTTGATGATCCAAGCACGATGCTCTTCTCTTCAGGAAGAACCCTATCCTGGGTATTCGTCGAGAGACGATCAATGCATGGGAGCGACGCGCGCCTCTCGCGCCCGTTCACGTCAAGAAACTGACGAAGCAGGGAGTGAAGGTGCTCATCCAGCCCTCCAATCGACGAGCCTACCCCATACAGGTATCACACTTGCAACGCAACTCATTAAAAGAATATTGCTTACTGTAGCATGCTTTTGCTGTTGATATTTGGAATGTGTGATTAGTGATAATAATACTACAAAAATGTGCCCGGAGTCATCTGACCATGATCATTCGATTTCAAGGTTGGAGGGGAAGGGAGTGAGGGAGGGGGAGGGGGAGTGACGTCTGCCTCCACGTGGTTACACTTTCCGGATGACATCCATCAATTGTGTGTTTAGAAGGGAGGAAAATAGATGGAAAAAATCTGCACGTGATTAGAATATCATGCGGATGTTCGAATTTTCTCGTTTTCGTCTTTCTCTGTCTTCTTTCTTACAACATTCCTACTCTCTTGCGTCAGGCGGGAAAGAGGGACGAAGAATGACGGAGTGGGACGAAAATGGCTCATGCGATGTTTTCGAAGTAGAGATCCGTTATTGAGAGGGTTGGGGAAAGGAGGAGAGGAGGGCGCGTGGTGGGGAAAGAGTGAAAGCGTGGACAGAGAAAAAGAAGGAGACGAAAAGCAAAGAGACAGCATACAGATATTCATTTCCAAGGCACCAATAAACGTTGTTTGATTTCTCAGAGCGAAAGAGCGAGGGGTGAGCGAGAGAGCGGAGTAGATAAGAGTAGGCGCAACATTTCAAGGCCTTGGCATGGTTGCACGTTCGATGCTTGCAGAAATCCGATAAGAAGACATTTTATCAGAGTTTCGATGATTCTAAGAAAATATTCCTTCGTTGAAACCAAATTTTCTTATTAGAAGTGTAGATTGATTGTTTATCGTATTGCAGGACTATGTGGCTGCGGGAGCCGTCGTGCAGGAAGATCTCTCCGAGGCACAGCTTATCATCTCCGTCAAACAGGTGCCGTAGTCTGACTCTCTGAACAATGCCCTAACTACTTATCTTGAGGTGCCGATCGATCAGCTTATTCCCGAGAAGGCCTACGCATTCTTCTCGCACACGATCAAGGCACAAGCTGACAACATGGACATGCTCGATTCCATCCTCCAAAGGGTACGGTAGTAGTGTGTGGCAGAACATGCCTACGCATTCTGTTGCAGAAGATTCGTCTGATCGACTACGAGAAGATGGTGGACAGGAAGAATAAGCGTATTGTCATGTTCGGAAAGTGGGCTGGTAACGCCGGTTTCATCGATATCCTGCATGGTCTCGGTCTGCGTCTGCTCGCACTCGGTACGGTAGTGAGTCTAGAAGGAGAGCCTTGGGGGAACTGCAGTACAACGTGTGAGTCTCGAATGCTTGCAGGTCACCACACTCCCTTCCTCCACATCGGACTTGCCCACAACTACTCTGACTCGCACATGGCCATTAATGCACTCAGAGACGCCGGATACGAGATCGCCCTCAACAAAATGCCCCAGTGAGTGGAGGGTTATCGGTTTCTTCATGAGCCCTCTCTCTTGAGTGACATTTTTGTTATTCCTTTTTACAGGTCGCTCGGTCCTCTTATCTTCGTGTTCACTGGATCAGGAAACGTCTCGCAGGGAGCTCGTGAGCTCTTTGAGCATCTTCCCCACGAGTACGTCGACGTCGCCACTCTGCCTAAGGTCGCCAAGAGAGGACGTGAGTGGAGAAGGAAGGGAGAAAGAGGTCAACGATGTTCTCTTCAGAGACGAACAAGGTGTATGGATGTGTGGTCACTCGTGCAGACCACATGGTGCCCAAGGCGGGCGGAGCATTCGACAAGGACGAGTTCGAGGCTCATCCCGAGAGATACATCTCCAAGTTCGCCACTGAGGTACGAATAGAAGAAGCTGCTGGGAAGGGTATGATAACGACGATTCTCTTCGCAGATCGCCCCGTACGCTTCTGTGATCGTGAACGGAGTCTACTGGGGAGTGAACACACCCAGACTCATTACCATACCCGACGCCAAGAACCTCCTCACTCCCAGAGGAAACAGAGTCCGTTTTACATCAACTTCTTTATTGTGCATATGTTGGCATTGCTCACTCACCATTGTTCTGTTCAGTACGAGGTACCCGGCTGTCCCACTCTTCCTCACCGTCTGATCGCCCTGTGCGACATCTCTGCCGACCCCGGAGGATCGGTCGAGTTCATGACCGAGTGTACCACCATCGACAAGCCATTCATGATCTACGACGCTGACTTCAACAAGAGCACTGACAGGTGAGAGAAGAAGGGGAATATTTTTGGTATATGAGTCTCTTCCTCCATCCTCGAAGTGTTTCCTCTTCTTCCGGCATTTCTCGATCATTTCTAAACCTCGTCCCTCTCAGCTTCGACTATCCCTCTGGTTGTCTCGTCTGCTCCATCGACAACATGCCCGCACAGATGCCCATCGAGGCGACTGAACAGTTCGGCAACCTCCTCTTCCCATACATCCCCGACATGGTCAGTACTACCATAATAACCGGGTTATCCACTCGAGAGCAGTACTGTATGAAATATCACATTATTTTGCAGCTCAACTGCACGACGGATCAGAACTTCACTCGTCTGCAGTGCAGAGAGGAAGTGAAGAATGCAATCATCACTTCGGACGGAAAGCTGACGCCCAACTTCGAGTACATCGCCGATCTCAGAGCGCAGAAGGCCAGGTATCGTGGAGGGGGTGCAGACTTCATGCATATTCTGCGCTCTGAATGAGAAACGTGTGGAAAAGAAGGGTGCGTCTGGTTGCATGCGCTCTATCCTACTCTGCGTCTCTGACTCGTGCGATAAACACTAGCGGGGGAATGAATGATTCGTTCAAAATTACGTGGTGCCTTCTCCTCCCAATCTCTCTATCGTGATCTCTCTCGTTTCAGAGCTCGGTACGTTTTGTACTTCACTTTGAGGCTTGCTTCTCAAAGGGAGCGGTCGTGTAAGATAACCAGTTGTGGTGTGTCCAAATCGGCTTTTAGTACGGTCTGGCTGCATGTTTCCCTCATGTATAGAGCGCAATATCGTAGTCATTTCTCCTCTGTAGGGCGTGTGATCTCTATTATTTTGCATAACTATAATCGTGGTGGCTCGCAATGGACTCACAATGGTGTGATATTTTTAACGGTTTAAAAAATACTTAAATTCAATATTTTTAGCCAGTCCCACCACAAGTCTCGCGTGATGGGAGTCGACGACAAGAAGGTTGGCTGACTATTCTCTCTCTTCAGTCTAATCATCCGTACTGCAGGTGCTGCTGCTCGGTGCTGGCATGGTATCAGGTCCCTTCGCCGACTTCTACTCCAAGCAGGATAAGGTACTGTAGCATAACATCGTTCGCTTGACCTACTCTCACCCTACGGTATACAGGTGTCTCTCACTGTGGCAACTGAGTCTCAGCACGATGGGCAGAAACTGTGCATCTCCCCCAATATATCGAGTGTCGTCGTGGATGTGAACAGAGAGCAGGGAGTACTCGAGAAGATGATCGGGTTGGTCGAGTTAATCTATCAATGATGAAATGTAGTTTATTGCTTTAAGAAATTGGAAACAGTGATCTTTTCATATCTTTTCTTCCCAATGCCCTAAATATTCGATTGCAGTGAACACGATCTGGTCGTCTCCCTGCTTCCCTTCACTTTCCATCCCATGGTCGCCAAGATGTGCATCAAGAACCACACTGACATGGTCACCTCCAGCTACGTCTCGCCTGAACTCCAGGTGAGCAACGGTGATGGTGATGGTACTCTTCCCTCAGGGTAATGGGATGAAACGTGTACTTGCAGGCTCTGGATGGAGCTGCGAAGGAGGCAGGAATCACGATCATGAACGAGTCTGGTCTCGATCCGGGAATAGACCACATGCTAGCCATGGAGTGCTTCGATCGAGTGAGGGAACACGGAGGAAAGGTACTGATTCACGTCACTTTTTCAAGTAGTGGTATATCATAATCATGGAACAATTTACAGGTGACTTCCTTCGTCTCCTTCTGCGGAGGACTCCCCGCACCCGAATCATCGGACAACCCGCTCAGGTTTGTGACGTGTATTGGCTGTTGGAATTTAGAAAGATGCGTCTCAATAGACGATGTTCAAGTTTCGTAGATTGACGTTTAAAAAAAAGTTTGTAGATACAAGTTCTCGTGGTCTCCAAAGGGAGTGCTCATGGCTCTCAACAACGACGCCAAGTACCACCACGATGGAAAGGTAAACATTGTCTGCATTTTTAAAATTTTTACTTTAACTTTATTTTTTGCTAAATTTTTGAAATATGAATATTTCTAGCTTGTGGAGATCGGACAGGGCAAGGTACTCGATCACCTCTACCCCGTCGACTTCATGCCTGGATTCAACCTCATCGGATACGCCAACAGGTATACTGTAGCACAGATTATAGATTACTGATTTGTTTTGCATGACCAAAATACTGCAGAGACTCGACCAAGTACGCGGACATCTACGGCCTCGGATCGGACTGCAAGACACTGCTGAGAGGAACACTCAGATACAAGGTAAGGAGTGGAAGTGGATGGGAGCTGAGTGGACGAATTGCTTGGTCTGATTGATGCTCCATCTCATGGATCACTTGTTCAGGGTTTCGTGGAGGCGATCAAGTCTCTGGAGGCAGTGGGTTTGCTCGACGCCACTCCCTCGGTCCTCTTCAACTCCAGCCAGGGCCCCGACCTCACCTGGGCAAGTTGATTACGTTTGTTGTTGTATCTTCGGTGTCATCTCAAATTTGTTGTCTCATGTGTTCGCATATCTTTAAACTTCGCGGTTCGCAACTTGCCTAACTAATTGTGTTCAGAAGCAGTTGATGGCGTCTCTCCTGAACCAGCAGACGGATATCTTCCCCGATTCACTCAGAAACATCGCCGCAGAGAGACTCAGTGGAAACAAGAAGATTGGTACGAATCGAATAGATATGCGCATTATCGCTAAAAGAACATAGTGAAATTGAACTCAATCGATAGCTCTCTGTGCAGGAATCGCTGCCCTCACCGACCTCGGTCTCTTCTCGGATACGGTAGTGGACAGGAAGGGATCCGCTGTGGACACAGTTGCCGCCTACCTTGCCAAGGTACTTGATTTAGGGTAATGGCTTCATTTCATCACTGATGTGTGCAGGTGCTCAAGTTCAACGAGGGCGAGCGTGATCTGGTCGTGCTCAACCACGACATCGGAGTGCAGCTGCAGAGTAAGGGGGAGGGAGGAGTAGCAGATGCGCTGTGCCATTTGTATAAAAATAAGGCATCGAATTTACCGAAAATAATTAGGCGGCGCTCACGAGAAGCATCGCATCTCGCTGGTGCAGTACGGAGAACCTCGCGGATTCTCTGCGATGAGCAAGACCGTCGGATACACTTGTGCCATCGTCTCCCAGATGGTACTCAATGGTGAGTGGAGAGGGGGGGGGGGGGGTGGAGTAACCGTAGGCAGGAACTCTGTGTATAGATTCATTTTGAATTTAGAAATTCGTTTGACACTATTTCACTCTATTCTGGGAACGAATGAGCTAATAGATAGGCAACTAATCCCTCTTCAGACGAGATCCAGCGTCACGGTGTGCTCCGTCCCGTGAATGCTGAGGTGTATCGACCAGTGTTGAAGCGTCTCTCCGACCTCGACATCGCCGCAGTCCACACCGTAACCTCGACTGCCGAGAAGTAATCGAGAACTGATGGGATACGATGGGTCGTCTAGGCTCCGATTTGTCTTTACTTGTAAATGTATGAACTTTCCTTTTTGTACCCTGCATTTTTCATTAGTTCTCATTCTGGAATGTATTTTAAACGCCGGCCTGCATTCGCTACTTTCGATCCTCCTTTTGATCCATTCCCCGAGTTGTGAATTATACTTCCGGTGGTTACCAGCTGCTGTGGTATGGATCGTAATCAGAGTAAGCATAGAGTAGACTCTTTCTCGAATTAGTTATGAGTGTAGGTTGATTATCGATCTGCATCTCGAGTTGTTTGGTATACTTGTTGTTTATATCGTGTGTTACTATACTAGTAGGCACTTCATTTTGTTACACTCTCCGTTGATGTACCTCACCCCTCATAGCTCATTTGCACTAAGGGATGGAGTCTAAATTGATACACCGAATCGGTTCCCCTCTTCATCTCAATTTGCGATAGGCCATCACACTGTTGATCTTTGGTCTTTCGTTGTGCCGTAAGCGCGTTTTTGCACCCACTTTCCCTCCCTCTCCCTCATTTCGTTCATAATAATTAGAATACGTTGCTGTTCAGTGATAAACAGTTTAGAAGAGCGATTGTTTATTGTATAAAGCAAGTCAGCAACAAATACCATCGAACCAGCGTGGCTTACCGTACTCTTGACCGTCATTGAAATATCCCCTGAAGAGTACGATCGTAACTGTTTATTGGTATATCGCTTACTGTAATTGATCGAAGTGAATGGCCTTGAGTTATCTTTATTTAGATCGAGAATAGTCGATATTTGCACTCGTGGCAATTGCAGAGGACGAAGAAGCAACTGAGATTATGAATTTGCTCTGATAGACATCCTGAATGAGCTACCGTATACCTTGTACAGTAGTACAAGAGAGAGTGCAACTGGGTACAATTGAATGACGTTGACGCACTCGAGAGCGATCGATCGAGCGACGAGAGAGGGACGGGGATTGAACTGAGAGGAGGAGAGTGATCTTTGATCTCTCTAAACTCACGAATGGATAGAGCTGAAGACCGAATGAAGTGAATGCATTGAATGCGAAGTGAATCCAGAGCAGGGGAAGGACGATGTGGATGACTCGCTTGTTCGATTCGATCTGGAAGAGAGAGGAGCTGATGATGAGAGCGAGTCTCACTTGTACTCTCCTCTCGAGGTAGTCTGAGGTCTCCTCTGGTGATCGTCGATGGTTGAGATAGAGAGCAGAATGGAAGATAACGAGGGAGAGGAAATCAGGAATGATCTCGAACCAGATCAAGATCTGAATGGATAGAAGAAGTGAGAAAGGGATGAAGGATGGCCAAACCTGGAATAACTCCGCATTCTCGACTGTCTTGGTGTTGAATACTGCCACTCTCTTCTCCCATTGAACAGGAGGAAGGAGAAAGGAGAGAGGAATGGCCATAGAGAGAAGACCCTGACATTTATCGAGTTTCGTAGAATGTCCAAAGATCTAGACTTCAGAATCATGAGCCAGACTTCTTTCATAGGTCACTCGGATCTTCGAAATCAAACTTCTAATGAGAAATCACGAAGCCCTGGGAAGAAAATTAGGAAAAGCAAACCACTGAGATGACTGTGAGGATTGCGATGGATCTCCCGCGAGAGACACGATCGTAGAGGCTTGGCCAGAGAGTTGCAAGTGACCCGTTTAGATCTAATTGGAATGTAAGGAAGCACCCACCATCCGATGTAGTCTAGTGGTTATGATTTGCGGCTCTCATCCGCAAGGCCCGGGTTCGATTCCCGGCATCGGAACAAAGTTTGCTTTTATGATACTTACTCACCTCTCAACCGCTAAGCAAACCATGAAGTAGATGCTCCCGAACAAACCAAAAACATAAAAAAATATATTTTTATTAATCTGCTCATCACTTTTTTTTCCAATTAGAAACGTACCGGAAAAATTCTGGCTAGGAAAGCGAATTGCATGTCCAGCAGGTAATCGCAGGGGTTCGCGTGATTCTGTGAAAGCCTAAAAGAACCAATTTTGCTTCCCGCCAAACAGCTAACATCTGCACCACTCCATGAACAAATTGACCGACGACGTGCAATTACCCTAGTTTCTTGTTCCTCCCTCATCATTCCAGAATCGATATGGAATAAATCGATAAAGGATCGAACCGATCGACGTCGTATGCATAACAGAGGGCGAAGAGAGTGGAACAGATGAGAGAAGAGGAGAAATGGCCAATGAAGAGAAGACGAGGAAGGGGACGGAAACCAAGCCAAGAGAGACCCTGAGAGGATGAGGGAAATGAACGAGAGCCCTTCTCTCTAATCGAACGGAGGATGATGATTATAAACTCGAGTTTCCATAAAAAACGAGTATGGAGAAGTATTGAGTAGACAGAATTCCTCACTCCTCTCCACAAGACTGCAATGGAGGCCATCGATCCAGTCAAACATATGAAACACTTCGCAGACTGCACCACCTGATCTCTGATCTTTCTCTTTCGATATGTGACTTGTGCTCACCTTGAGTGCATCGCTCCTGCTCAGCTCGAAGGCATGATCACAATTATCGATCGATGGCATTCACGAGTAGGTCAGAGGAGGAAGAGAAGGAAGGGGTCACAAGCAGGGAAGGAGTAGATTGTGAGTGATCGAACCTTGCACCTCAACATTGGATAGATATGAAATGATAATTAATAGCGAAATTGAAAGATGATTGAACTAAATAGACGAGCAACTGCTTATGGAAATTTGAAAAAAGGTAAGTAAGGAATAAACATTGAACGATAGATTTGATGATAGTGGAAAGGATGCAGTTGTATAAAGAAAAATGAACAAAGCTTGCAATGGTAATTGAAAGCTGAGGAATAAAGATACATAATCACGACTAGTGACAAGCACTAGGGGTGAATACAACTAGCAATTTGGGCAGACGGGGAAGATCCAACGATAATTACTGCTCATGCACTTGTGTAGATCGAAACATCGGGATTAGGAGCTATTCAGGGATGAGAGTAGATGTCTCTAGACGACGTCGTGTCGAAGAGATAGAGATGAAGAGGGAAAGGTCTATTCGTAAAGGGCAGAATATCGAATGAGAAGGAGACTGATTGTAGTCAAGGAGTCATGTGGAGAGAAAGGAACCGGTCCACAACATGTGAAAAAGTAGGCGAATTCTTAGTCTACACCTGCTCCAGATTAGTGAAAGGACTCATTTCGGGGGGCGGATAATAAACGGACAAAACGTAAACGGATCACAGTTCGCTGGGAATTCGACATAAGAACTTGGGACTTGTTGCATTGTTACAAGTATGTGCTCTACTATACCACCCTGTTTAGATCCTCTTACCAGGTGATCATGAATTTCAATTCATATCTATGTATAGGGGTTCATGGTCCAAAATTAGGAATTTGAGTGGAAAATCACGGATAGATAAACAGCAAAAACAGTAATCAATCGATACGTATTGTACTGGGAGACAGTAGTTGCATGTGTACTATAATATCGATTTATTACGATATTTGGTGTTTATGTATATGCGATTTTCCACTGAAATTCTCAATTTTGGACCATGAACCCCTATACATAGATATGGATTGAAATTCATGATCGCCTGGTGAGAGGATCTAAACAGGGTGGTATAGTAGAGCGCATACTTGTTACAATGCAACAACTCCCAAGTTCCTATTTCGAATTCCCAGCGAACTGTGATCCGTTTACGTTTTGTCCGTTTACGTTTTGTCCGCCCCCCCTCATTTCGAGATCGATTAGAAGGAGAAGAGAGAAGGAGTGCAAATGGAATTGTAGGCTGATCAGTGCTTTGAGAAAAGAGAAGAGTGAGAGATTTGTGAATGAGTTGAATTGAAAGGAGGCAGATTGAAAACGAAGTGAGTCAGTCTGTCGACGTAGATCGGAACGGGCAGAAGTGAGAGGACGATCTATCCCTTGCCCCCTCTGTCTCTACTATGAATTCACTACATTGATACTTGTCATAGTCAATGCCATTCAACGCATTCATTGGCAAAACTCCGACACGATTTCGTTTTATCAAATCGAATCGCTCGTTTTTATTCGATTCTGCCCGGATGCCATCATGCCTTGTGTTCGGTGTTCTTCTGACTCTTCTTCGAGCTTCCTTCCACTGGTTCAGCCGTGAATCCTTCCCCCACTCCAGTGAAGGTGACCGCCTCATTCTCCCCTCCCTCACGGGAAGTTCCCTTGATCGAGTTCCCCACTGCGGGAGACTTGCTGGAGACTCCGGGTGACTGTCCCTCCTTGCTCTGACTGCCACTCTTCCCTTTGCTCTTCCCATCCTTCGCTCCCTTCTTCCCCTTCTCTCCCTTCATCTTGTTCATGATGCTGCAATGGTCTCTCTCCTCTCCTCTCCTCTTCTCCTCTCCACTCACATCACAGGCAGCCATCCCTTGCCCATCACTCCGAGGACGACGACGATAATGATGATGAGGAGGAGGAGCATTCCGATGCCAAGACCCACGAAGACTCCCGCACTCATGGCACTCGCAGAGGCAGGACCAGAACTCTCTGAGGGAGGCATCATCACCTCTCCTTCCTTCCATTCACTCACGGGTAGGTGCCTCGGTAGTCGTCGCGTTAGGAGTTGTCACTGCTTCAGTCATCGCTTCAGTCGTTGTTGTTGGTTCTTCAGTCGTCGTTGTTGGTTCTTCAGTCGTTGTCGTCGTTGTGGTGATTTCTTCGCACTTGATTTTCGTTCCAACGGGTATCTTATCAGTATCAGTCCACAACCACTCGCTATGCATGCACACGAATTGGGCATTTGCGGGATCGGGATGTTGTTTAGCGTCGGGGGAAGGGTGAGTGATTCTAAATGAGAAGAAGTGAAAGTGGGGAGGAGTGGGCACTCACTCGACGGTGTGCTCTGAGGGGCAGTGGTACTTGTTGTCTTCCTCCTTGACACAACCTTCACACAGATCCTCGATCTTACAATCCTCTGAACGTTTCTTGAAGATGTTTAAGTAGAAGAAGGGGCGTACTGTATTTGCAGAAGAGACCATCTACTTTAATGGCGTGATCCGCACTTTCATAATTCATCTTCCATTCTCCTTTCTCGCATTTCAGGTTGCCGGTCTGAATGAACATTCATTTATGCTGGATCAATGACTTCCATACCCTTTCTTCAGAGTTAACGTCAGCTTTGTACACGAGCTGAACACCAGAGTCACAGTAATTATTAGAGGAGTCGTCGAGAATATTGAGCTGCAAATTACGATATCTGAAAGATCTTGTTTCCTGAATTTACCTTCTTGCATTGGTGCATCGGTATTGATGAACCCAGTGTGGAGCAACCCTTTTCAACGTCCGAAGGGCAGGCAGCTGAAGCAATCACAGTCAAATACCGATGACGAAAGGTTCTTACGGTATTTACAGATGAAACTAGTCCCCGCGGCGATAGTGTCAGGGAGATCGTTTCCTCCCATTATAACCTTCCATGAACCATCAGCCTTATCGCATCTCACGGAACCGTCATTGTACTCCTGACGTCACATCGTATGATTTGTTAGTGATAGCTAGAGTACCTTCTTAACAGAAGGAGAAGCAGCACTTTTGTGGACGAGTGTAGCACCATTTGGACATTTAACAGTTCCATCATTCGTGGGAGTGATCTGCAAGTATCCACATCCTCCAATACACCGTCTTCATTAATTCACCGTATCGCAGAGGTTACTCTTTTCCGTAGAGCAGTCGCTAGTACCCAAGCCATTCTTCTGAGTGCAGAGAACTGTAAATTCATTGTTATATGCATCAATTAGGGTCGAAACTCACAGTCATTCGTTGCTGTTCCTGTCACCTTGTACACTTCTGCACCTTTCCATTTGGATACAGCGTTATCCTTCTCCACGCACGTTACTTTTGCCGTAATTTTTTTGTTCTCATCGACGTTCAATACTTGGCCGGAAGCGGGCTACAAATAGAGTAATTAATAAATGCTACAGCAATCTCGTGCAAATTTAGCCGCGATCTACAATGTTCTTATTGGGAGAATCAACCAACAGTGTACGTAAGACATCCATTTGAATCCACTTGTGTATTGCACGTAGCACAGAGTTTCTCGCACATTGTGCATTCTCAATTAGAAAATTTGCATGTATGACGTAAGTCAGGAAGATGGGGAATACTCACTCTTTCTGGCGCATCGAAATTTATCCTCCTGAGTAGCAAAACCAGTAGGGTAAGTATAAACCATGGAAAACTTGTCCGAATTACACGTAGCCTTGTTTAATCCCTTCCATCCTTGGTCAGTATTCACTCTAAAATGTAGAGACCTTCTATTGACACGATTACTGATTTAGCCTACTCAAGAGAGTAGTCTGTATTGCATGCCATCGGATTGCAGGTGTCTTTAATTGGCTGAAATATTGACAAGTCTGTGCAATGCTCTTTTTTATTCACCTGTACACAGTGTAATTCTGGAGGGCAATTCGTCACATCTGAGAATGAAGCGACGTTCATCCGTATGCATCTCATATCAGCCAGAGGGGGGTCAGGTTTATCGAGTTTGCAAGAGAACTTATGACTCTTATCTATCCATTTATCACCATTTTTGGTATCCCTGAAAAGTGTTCACAGATGTAGGTAAAATTACATCCTCAATCTTACTTTACTTGAAGTCCGTACTGGGGAAGTACTTCGTTCTGGGGTTCTGATGAGATTGTAAAATTACATGTGATCTCATCATTTATTAATTGAGGCTGAAAGTAGACAAAAAATTAGATACCTATAAAAAGGGGAACCTGAACACAGGCGTATTTTGACGTGTCGCACTGTTTGTAAGAATAATAATACTCGCTCGGATGACATCCTCCTGATAATCAATTGTTTGATGTGATCGATGAAAGAGAGTCCGCTAAGACACTCAGCATCTTTCAATTCAAAAATGCCCAGTATGTCATACTACAAGGACAGCCGTATAGTAAACATTTTATCTTTACTGAAGCCAGATACTCTGGCCTCTCAATGGTTCAAATATGTAATCCTATCACACCCTTGCTATCCTTATACCACAGTAATCAAATCAATGTGTAAAAGAAATAATTTACAATTATAATTTATCATCATGAGCTGACCTACAGTGGATACACAGTAAAACGTACTTAGTTTGGTGCATCGAAGCAAGCGAGGGGACGAGTGTGTAATCACTCCATTATTCTTGGTTTTCAAATCGAGGCTCTTCCCGATGCAAGCAAGGCTATCCGACTCCGTTGCCTTCCACGCATTCGCATAATGAGATCTGATATTTAAAATATTGATATTAGATCGCAGCATAATTTAAACTCCAAATTGTAGTCTGTAGGGCAACCGATTTTCCCATTCTTATCCTCAGGCTGAAATAGAAGCTTTTGCATAGTGAAAGTGGGCAGTGAATCCTAGCGTACCTTCTCGCACTTCAAGTGCTTCTCCTCACATCGTTGAGCGTCATACAAACCAGCTACGTGGCAGCCGCCTAGAACAATCAGTTTACAATGGACAGGAGCAGAATTCGTGTAGCTATGATGATAACGGACTAGTTTGGCCCGTAGCAGAATGAACGACGGTTGTTAATAAGAGTACAACTGTAGCCGGCAGCATCTGAAAGGAGTGGATGGAAGGAGGATAGAGAGGGGGGATCACCTACCATGACCGAATGAAGACTGCAGAGCTCCAATGAGAGACGACCTTTCAGAAAGGGAGAAAAAAGAGAGAGTGAATGGAGGAGCGAACGGAGGAGGAGGTGAAGATATTAATAATTCTATTTTACATATGAACTTCAGTTATTAATCCGAAATAAAATGATTTATTCGACTGATTGAATACGTAAATGATTGAACGAGTGCAAATGAGGGACGAAGGGGGTAGAACGGAATCAACAGCAGATGCCTGAGAGCCATCGCGGTTTACCGTACTCTTCGCCCTCAGTGAAGTAGCCCCTGAAATCAGGTTACGGTAGTTGAGTTGTATCGACCGATCTACCGTAGTTGGTCGAAGTGCTCCTCCGTCGCTCCTGATTCCCTGTTCCGACCGAGTATCGAGGAGATTTGACTACGGGGAAGTTGCACTGGTCTCAACACGAGCTCAATCGATCAGTTGATCTACCATAAATGGCTATCGTATACCTTGTAGAGGAGGACGAGGGCAAGGGCACAGGGATACATCTGGATGACGTTGACGCACTCCATGGATACGTACCATGACGTCACCGTCAGATTGGGAACAACCTGCGAGAAGTGATCTTTGATCTCTCTCTCTCATCCTCACATGTGGGATGAGTGTGATTCCGAATGTGGTGAGTGTCGTGAATAGGAGATGAGTCCAGAGAACGGGGAGGATGATTTGGATGACTCGCTTGTTTGATTCGATCTGGATCTCCTTCCTTCTTCCTCATCCCTCATCTCTCACCTGTACTCTTTCTGCTAGATACAGTAGATTGCTGAGGGGAGAACGACGAGTATTCGCATAGAGAACCAGATGGAAAACAAGGATGGCCACCACTTCAGGAATGATCTCCAGCCAGATCATTATCTGATGAAGGAAGGAATCTCTCGAATAATTTCCTTTTTTTCAATCTCAATTATACCGAGAAGAAGGCGAGGAAATGAAGGAAATGAGTTTTCCGAAATCTTCTAATTGGTGCAATAATGGATTGGAGTAAGGGGGGGGGGTATCTCTCTCCACCTGGAACATGGCTGAATTCTCGTCGGTACGAGTGTTGAAGATGTACATTCTTCGATTCCAGTCGATGGGAGGGACGAGAAAGAGAAGAGGGACAACCAGAGAGAGAATCACCTGGGGAATTGGGTGATTGAGTCCGTTTGATATTCCCTGCGCTTCACCACGACCAGGACGATCAAATTGACGGAGAATCTGGATTTCGAGAAGACATCATAACATGCAGGGGCACATGTCGAAAAGGTTCTGACATTAGCATATTTTGGGAGCTGCAGCACCATCATCCGATGTAGTCTAGTGGTTATGATTTGCGGCTCTCACTAGGGCGGCGAAAACGAATCTCAAACACTCGGCCTTGTTTACTTCTCCTCTCGAGTACTCGATCCCTCTCTCGTTTACGACCCCTCTCTCGTCGAGTGCTCGTTTTGGCGGGAGGAGAGGACGGGTGAGTCGAGTCGATTTCGAGTCGGCCATTTTCTCAGTTCTCAGTGGTCCAAATGACCTATTCTTTGCACAGTTTGAATCAGCTCGATGAGACCTATCCAAAGAATATACATTTAAGGGTAAATCTAAAATATAGATTTTTCGATTTTTCTTCTGATTATTGCGGTGAATTTTCAGTATTTATTAATATTTATTGAAAATGTAATGCAATACAGTATTTAGAGAACATAATGAGCAATAAATTGAATAAGTGGAAGAGTAATAATAGTTAGAGCTCTTCTTCCTCATCATCCGAGGCATCTTCCTCGAACTCACTCTCGTCAGACTGATAGCCATAAGTCATATCATTCTGAGTAACATTGGAAGAGTCGAATGCTTCAGAAAGTGGGACTACGATGGGGGGAGGTGCATATGAGATCTCTCGTGCTCTATCTCCGATATAGTTCAGTCGAAGGAGGAGGCAGGAACCAATTACTTACATCTTTTTTGAGAGTAGCGTTTACGGCAGGCCACTGTTTGAGAGTCATTTTTATGGTGTGGAAGAGTGAGCCCCATCGAGTATCCACACTCTGACGAGATCAAGACCGTACTCATTGCAGAATCTGCAAACACATGTTTTGAAAATGAATTATCTTTCTCAAATTAGGCACCAAAATAAATACTAACTGGAAAAATTGGATCCTCGTAGTGGAAGACTTGTTGAGCTTTCTCGCGAAGTCTTTGATTTTCGTGAGCTCCGATTTTTGGGACCACTGTGCCATCGCATCCGTAACTGCGAGATGCAATTGGTCGGCAGCGCAGCGAGGACTAAGAAAAGATAATGTTGATCGGATATTGATCTAAAAACACTTGAAGTACTCACTTGAAGTATCCCATATCTTTGACAGCCTTCCTAATGTTAGAGGCAGAGTCAGTGATGATAGCCGCGACATCCAAGTCGTTCTTTTTGATGACTCCTTCAATCTGGGCACGGAGATTGTCAGCAGTGTGTCGGCCGTACTTAGGAGGAACAACGATGACAAGACTGAAAGAACCCAATTATATAATCAATATCTTACCATTATCGCTCAGTTATTTAAGCATGAAATCTAACCTTCTGAGTTCTCCATCCTCGTTGATGTAGTGAGCGTTGAAGCAGCTAAGGGTAACTCTTCCTTCTCTGCTTGTCCACTGATCCACACATAGAGTCACTCGCTTTCCAGAAAGACGCTGAACAACAACATGCAGAATATGAGAACTCTCTATCTAGAATATGATAACTCACTTGGCGAATAGTTTGCCGCAGTGTCTCGACCATCTTAGGCATGACAACCTTCGAGAGATGGTAGCGAGTGGGCATCCGAGTGTGCGACGGAAAAAAGATCACGGAATTCCTGTCGTTCAACGATGCGAAAAGCGCTGTTGTCGGCGGCGATGAGACGGATGATCTTCTCACAGAATTGATCGAAGGTTTCTTGAGATGCAGCGAGAGCTGAAACCAGTCTAATTATTCTTTCCAGAATGCATTTCGAGTTCGAATATTAAATAAATACCTTCCGGGTGTTTGTTTTCCATATGACGCCACAGGTTGGAGGTTGATCCATTCTTGATGGAGTAGGTTGTAGGACAGTGCTTGCACTGAGCCTTTTCGACAGTGGAACCCTTGTCGAAGTGATCCCAGATAGATGAGTGAACCATAGCGAGAGCGATAGTCAGAGCGGGCAGTCAGGAGACTGGTTGACTAAGTGAATGAATGATATCGAGACCTCTCGATGGAAGGCCATTTACTGCCTTCCAGCTAAAGGACTTCGGAAGGCTGTATGTCGTATGTATGGCTGTATATCGGCCGCAGTCAAAGCGGGTGTAAACTGTAATTAGGTGTTTATGGCTGAAGGCTTTCGCCGCAGCACCCACTGGGTGTGATCCCTGTGGCAACGGAAAATGAACATGTATTATGTAACAAGCAATTCAATGTGATAAATAAATGACATATAAGAATTAAAACTTAATAGTTTTGAAATTCATCTCAAGAATCGAGAGAAAAATCGAAAAAAAAATTTTCAGTTTCACCCTCAAATGTATATTCGTTGGATAGGTCTCATCGAGCTGATTCAAAATGAGCAAAGAATAGGTCATTTGGAACACTGAGAGCTGAGAAAATGGCCGACTCGATTTCGACTCGAAATCGAATTGACTCACTCGTCCTCTGGGGGGCAATAAAAGGGAGAGGGTCAAGTGCTCGAGAGACTCGATCTCGACTCGATGAGTCGTTTTTCCCGCCCTAGCTCTCACCCGCAAGGCCCGGGTTCGATTCCCGGCATCGGAACAAATTTTGGCGTTTTTGCACCTTATACAGAGGGTCTAACCTCTCAATGGCGAGGCAAACCATGAAGTAGATGCTACCGAACATGCCAAATACCTGCAATTGGAGAACTATCTAATCCGGGATTGCGGCCTATATTTAGAAGTGCACATCTAGGATGGATACAAAGGTGTTTTCTCACGGGGATAATTCGTGCGATGAAAGCGAGGGACAGGTCGAGGGTGTATTCGCACGGGTCAGAGTGATCAAGCGAGAGACTGAAAACAAAGGGAAGGATTGAGAGTCATTAGAAGTATCGACTAACCGAACGATGTCGTAGCAGTAGCAGAATCCGAAGAGGAACGAGCAGAGGAGAGAAGAGAGGACGTGGCCGATGAAGGTGGATCGAGTGAGGGGAGAACCCAGCCATGACAGACCCTAGAATCAGACTATTGAAATCCTTCATTTCTGGAGTAGTGAGCCTACAGTAGGATGAAGTTCATTCTTGATTAAACGAGGGGTCTTCCACTTTATGTACTCTGATACAAGAGAGAAGAAGCTTTTCTATTCCTAATTGGCTACTCCTCTCTCGGGATCGATAATTGATAGAGAGGGGGGGGGGGGGTCTTCTACTCACCGCTTTGCTGAGTACTCTCACTGCAGCAACCATTCCTCCGATGCAGAGAATGCACTTCACTCCCAGTACAACCTGCAACGAGGCAGACTCAGATTCTTAGCTGGTGATGGTTTCGCAAGGAAATATTCTGAACATATTATGGATAAGTCAGATGATTGAGCACAGAATGAGACTGTCATAATAACAGGAAACAACCCGTTGATCGGACCTTGAGTGCGATGCTCTTGCTGAGTATGGCTGCCTTCTCACAGACTGTCAGATCTGACATCAACGAGTTCATCCCTTCTGCAGTGAGAGTCGATGAACGGTGGAATGAGTAGAGAGCATGGAGGCTAAATTCGGGTGCGAGAGATGCTCGCAGCATCAGTGAGTAGAGTCAAGTCATGGGTGCACGGAGTAATAGAGGGGTAGAAGGACGCAGTCTAAAGACTAGAGTAAGTCGTCTCATGCGAAAACTTTGTTTGGAAAATCCAAGTGTGAGTAATGTTTGAACTATCAAACATTCTAAGAATGATGTTCTCAGGAAGTTTTTGCGCAGTCTCATCTTATTGGGGAATTGGGGGGGGGGGGGATTCTGAGCGAGTTCACAGAAAGAGTGTTCCTGAATTCTACGTATCAATACGTTGCTTGACGAACTTGCAACAACTAATGAGCACATTCAAGTCTGCCCTAAGGTGACAGCAAACATCGCTAGGCATCTATCGATCTTCCCTATATTTATATTTATAAACCGTTGATCGAATACGCATATACAGGTATTGTCCTAGTCTAGTAGTTTCAACCCTACTGCACTACCTTCCTATCATCACACACCTGTAGTCTAATGAACAAACCACTACTTGTGCTGGAGGGGAGGAGCCTCCTTCTCGGAATATCCACAGACAACAAGTATGAGTTATTCCCAAGATCACTGAATTCTCGAGTGCTTCATTCCTCATTCACGCCTTCTCTAGTCTCTCACCTCGAGAGATTGAGAGAAGGGAGAGGTTCTGTCTGAGACTAATCTTAATCAGCTAGAAAACTTCAGAAGTGTGCGAAATGTCAAGAGGCTACAGATGAATCTCGTTTCGATGTGCATGATGATAAGAGTGAGTGAGCAGACCTGAGATCGAGATTCGATGATCTTCGACGAGAATAGATATTGCTACTGGGTGCAGCAGATAAGTGATGGTTGCTCCCCCTCCGAGGAATACGAAATCCTCTAGTCCCCCCCTTCCCCAGAGAATCACAGGCAGGTGATATGCACAGAGTTGAGGGGAAAATAGATATGATTTACATGATTTTTTTGTATCTTGCTGGAAGGACTGATGCAATTAGACCATGAAACACGAACATTCCAATTTATGCAGTCATTCAAACAGGGAAATTTAGAGATCCTCCGACTCGTCCCTCATCAGAAACATTCCCTGTCCTCATATGCGAACTTCGTCTCGAGATTTATCGTTCCGAGGTTGTACCAAGTCTCCACCTGGAAAATAACCGTACCCATGGATGAAGGGAACTACCGTACCTTATCCCCCTGAGCAACGTACGCATCAGGGATGGACAACTTGACGACACGTTTGCAGGGCTATAAAGTTAGAATAAAGTCATTACTCGATTGCATGCCGTATACCCATTTGTTGGAGCAGTTGTGGTAGATCCTTAGTACCGGATCGATATTCGTGTATTCGTCTTCTGTTCCCCACAACTGGAAGCGACCGCCTGAAAAAAACGATAAGAAATACATAGACCCGCAATATACCGTACCCGAATCAGGGCGAGTTGTCGCCATCAGATCGTCGGGATCGGGTCCTGAAGGGAAGATAATGGGGATACGGTAGGATGTCCTGGCCTACCAATATCGGCATCCCACAACTTAATATCAGCCTCTGGAAGTGGCCGACTGCCGCAGATAATCGTCCCCCGCACTCCCACTGTCTGTTCCCTGCCCCTGATCAGGGAAGGGGCAATCAATAGCACAAGAAGGTACGGTAGCATCTGGTAAAGGAGAACTATCAACAACTGACGAGTGAGAGTTGCACTGCTGGACTCTTGTGTCAAACACTTCCATAATTGCCCTCTTTCACACGTGTCTCGTTCCGGCCCATTTCCCTGCCTGTTGAACACTGGGGAAACCTCTCAACTTCAGTCTCTTTATTTCAATTCACAATAATCTCACAATGACACCCGTGATTTATAAAAAACATTTTGTGAAAAAGTACAAATTGTATTGCAGAGATCAGCTAATGAACGCCCGCAGAAACCATAGCCCGTAATCTATCGATATTCCATCTACCGCAATCCTACTCGTTCATTCTTTGATCTCCTGTCGTTGTATTTCCATCTATCGCTTCACCGTCGAGATCGTTGGGGTCGACGAAGTCTAGTCGATTGTTGAGACTGGCTTGTCGCAGCGCCTCACGGTACCTCAAGAGATCTCACTATTCACCTGGATCACAATCATTTGAAGAATAAAGTAAAAAGTCTGTTTCAGGTTAGTATCAGCCCTCACACCTTTGTTATTCAAACCAATCCATTTCACTCATTGGGTACAGTAATCGGAGCAGGGGTGTCGACGGGGGAATTCGTGGTGAGTTACGAACACCCCTGCTCCGTACAACGGTATAATTCCATCCAAGAGACGGGCAGTGTGGAAAGTGCACAGACACATCAATAGACGATTCACTGGTGTACAGAGGTTCCGCGAGGGATTCTTTCCGTGCACTTTCCACATTGCCTCTATCTCGTCTACTAACTCGGGCGTCTCAAAGTAGGGCCCGTCGACGCAGCACCCGCACATCATACTCGCGTCATCCAGGGTCAGCATCTAGGCAATTCGTGAATCACACATTTGACACGACGCACTGACAGGGAGCGCACCAGTTACCGTAGCCTCCCACGCCTCACCAGGGGGGAATGCAACAAGCGGAGTGCTCACACGAATGAGAAGGGGAAGAAGTGTTAGCAGAGTGGGAAGGCATTCTGGTCACAGGCAACAGTCAGGGTATCGATTGGACCCAAGCATACCCTAGGGAGTCTTGATGGCTGCAGCTGCGAGGGGCGGGGCTACGGTACCTCCTGACCGCCTACCGTACCCTGCAGGCCTGGATGCCTAGACCACAGATGAGGATCCAGATGGGAAGGAAGACGATGGTCCAAGTGTAGCCAGATTGGATCGAGTTGTGCTCGTATTCACCTTCGATCTGAAGGGAGGGAAGGCATTGGATGAGCAGTCAGGATCATGAGGACTAGATCACCACTGCACTTTCTGGTAAATCGATACATAGACCGATGAATAGAGAGAGAAATACAAGAAACGAGTACGTAAAATTATAAGTTCAGTTCACGACTGATTCAGTAAATTCAAACCGTATCTTCTCTCTCCCTGACCTTGTGATAGAACAGGAACTGGAATAGTCCCAGCATGGCGACTCTGGCAGTCCCGAATACGGAGAGGAGACCGGGCAGACGAGTCTGCTCCTTGTCCGTCATCAGACCGCTGCAAGACTACCAATCGGCCAGCTCCAAACATGGTTTCGGATAGGCTACATTGACATCTAGGATGCGTCGTTTCCCTGAATATTGCTCTAACTTTGTTATTTCTTAATTACTGCTATCACTCCCATTGATGAACAGACTCAAAGTCGAATCATTTCTCTCATTCTTATTCCCGGCTCTCGGACTACAACAATCTCGGTCTAGTTGAAATGGAACTCCCTAATTGAGTTCATCCTTCGATCTATTGCAGTCACCATCTCCGCGCCATCACCATCTCCCTCCCATTATTCCCTTCTACCGTAATCTCTTCCTCACCGTACGATGACGACGAATATGAAGTAGAAGTCGAGTGCAGTGGCGAGGAAGCAGGGAGAGAGAACAGCCACGTACGAGATACGCGGAGCCACACTCAGTTTGAGAGTCTAGGAGAGGAGGATGAGAGAAGTCCTCGATTAACCGCCCTTCTTCATTATCATTCATTATGTTTTTCCTTTTCTTCCTTGCATGAAATCCATACTTTCGTGACCTAAGACGGTGTCTCTTCAAAGAGAGAAGTGCAACTGACAAGTAGAAGAGTGGCGATGAGTGTTCCCACTGCATGGAGTAACCACTGGAAGGGAGTGACTCCCGTCCATCGACGGACCTCGTCGAGGGAGAGCATCTGGGGAAGTTAAGGGATGGGCATTGACAACCAAAATCGATCTGAACATACAAACAACCCATTCGGTTCTGGCTAGCTAATGAGCAAATACGAAATCGAACAATGTCGAAGCTATTTTTTCCCCAAAAAGAAGAAATGTAATATGGAGGAAAGGAGATCAAGTCGTGGAGAGTAAGAACGAAGAATACAACACGAGTGAACCCTGTTTTGGCATATTGAGTGAGATAACAAGGAGAGTAGAGCCTGCTAAACACCGTGAAAAAGCGGAATTCTCTAGTCCACTCATTATTATGCCAGCCCAACGAATGGCTCGTAGTGTTTGTTTTAAAAAGTTTTATCGTTAACAGACATTATTTGGAACAACGATATAACAATGTGAATTGTTTAGCTTGATAATTACTGAAACAATTCACGTAACACGGTTACTGGTTTCACCGAAATCGAAATTGTGCAAACATGAAAAGCAAAGTCATATTCATGAGACGTTTTACGTTGAAATGGATGAATTAACAAAGATTACACGGTAACATAGGAACATTTGTGTACCAAATGTGCCTGATCTACCGTAAACGAGTGCATCTCTCGACTCACAATCTAGTATCCCATCGTCTTCTCCTCCCTCTCCCTTCTTCTGAATGGCTGTCTCGGTCTGAGAGTTCCACTCGCCTTCTTCGCTTCGTATCTCTGCGCCATGTCCTCCAGCCAATCCGGCACCTCCTTCAAAATCGACATTTCTCATTGAAAGTATGCCCGTCAGTTATTTTTTACTTCTCCGTTCTTAGCCACTGCATTAATTCAAAATGGACCAACATTGCTGGGGTTCTTGCTCATGATGTCGATCAGTTTCTGTGCCTTGTCCCAGTCACGGCGGCACATGAAGGACATCGCCTCGCCAGAACGGCTGAAATCAGTGGATAATCAATTGAGTCAAAGCAGAGCCATCTCGTAGTTCGATAGACACTCTCATACCCGGCTCTGCCCGTTCTTCCGATGCGATGCACGTACTCCTCAATCTCGCCGGGAAAATCGAAATTGACGACGTGGCTGAAGATGAAGAGAAAGGGGTCAACGATAGTGAATCGCATCACTTACGTGACATCGGGTACGTCTATTCCTCTGGAGGCAAGGTCAGTCGCGATGAGGATGCGCACCTGGCCAGCAACGAAACACTGCAGAGAGAAGGAACTCAACGAGAGGTACAAGTAACCACTGATCAACCTTGAGGACGTTCTCTCTGTCCTGCTGGGAACGAGAGCCATGCATGGCCTGCGAGTTGATACCCGCGATGCAGAGGTCGGAAGAGAGATCGTCCGCCCTGCAAACATGACTAGTTAACACAACACAATGGAAATTTAGATTACATAATATTGAATGTAGCACTCGGAATATCGTGAGAGCAAACTCAATGCATCGTGATACCACATGAGCAACTTCCACACTGATTATCTCACATCACTTTGGCAGATACGAAGACTATCATCTTGTAGTTGCCGGCGTGAGCCTGGTTGAGATAGTGCACGATCTCGATGAGGCGTTTCTGCAGACGAAACATTGATACCATTAATGGCATTGATCTTTTTCTCTTCACCTTCTTCTCTTCAGCTCCGTCGTGTGCCTCGACGTACTGAGTGACGGTGTTGCAGGCCTGTATCCATCATTGAACAACTCGATCAGGTAATTTATCACCCACAGTGAGATCGAGTGTACCGACGACGCACATCGCGGCGCTCTTCGTGTAGCGACGAGCGAGTGCACGCACTCCCGGAGGCCAAGTGGCACTGCATTTTGGATGGTAGGCAACCACCATCAATCAATAATCAATAACCTGGTAAGGCATACGAGTCTGTCGGGGCGAATGTCGAACATGATCTTTTTGATGCTCGGCTCGAATCCCATGTCCAGCATGCGATCAGCCTGTACATATTGATTTGTAGTAGATCAACAATCTCTCCATACCTCATCGAGGACTGCGTAAGAGACGGTGTTAAGACGAATGACTCCCTCACAGGCCAGATCTCCGAGACGACCGGGAGTGGCGATAACTGCAATGAATCAATTGCCATCTAATTTAGCTTCATCACTCACTGATGTGCACTCCTTTCACACATTCATCAATCTGCCCGCTGCGCGACCCCCCTCCATAGATGCACACACTGCCAACCATTCATAAGTAGGTATAGAACCGTGGACTATGTACCTCTTGTATCCATTGTATGAGTACTTGTCGACCTCTCGCTTGATCTGCTGCGCGAGTTCTCTGGTCGGAGTGAGCACCAGCACAGATGGACAGGGCTGCTTCTCGCCCGGACCGTACAGCCTACCAAATAATATTGCATTATTGTAATTACCATTTACATATCGGGCTATCGGCCGCCACTCACTTGAGCTGCTCGTCAAGGTGGAGGAAGGCGGGGATAAGGAAAGCCAGTGTCTTGCCACTGCCAGTTTGCGAGACTCCCACCGTGTCGATTCCTTAGCAGATACAATTAATACAAAATCATAACAAGGTGTGTCACCATTGAGTAGACACGGCCAAACTTGGCACTGTACGGGCGAGGGCGTTCTGAGGCCGGCCTTGGCAATCTCGGCGAGGAGGTCGGCTGAGAAAAAAGTGGTGTTGCATTTCCAAACCAAAGGTGCTTACGTTTATTGTGGAAGGCCTCCTCGAAAGAAACAAAGGGAGCAGGAATCTCGCAAGGATTCTCTTCGTCACAAGGGTAGACCTAAACACCCAACATTTAATAGCGAAAAACAGGGACACAATTACCTGGAGGTCTTTCATGGACGCCCGAAGCTTTTGGACTTCCTCTGACGAGTATCTAAAATCGAAAAATGATTGAGTAATGAAGTGGGGTAGCTTACTGTCTGGTGAGCGGGCCAGGGAAGAACAACTGCCTCTGAATCTCTTTACAACCTTCAATGGACTGCTATTTAGATCAATTTCAGGATTTAAACTCACCGTCGAACCTGTCGTCGCGCTTACGGGCTGCCACAGCAGCTTCCACGTTAGGGAAAGCGAACGAGTCTGCGCGGGGAGTCCCTGAACAAAGCGTGAATTCATTGAGAAAACTAGACCTCAAATACCGTCGCTCATCTGCTGCGACTTCCTAAAAGCCTCTCCCCAACTGAGCATGCTGATCCTGAGAACTAATATAAGTTAAAATAACTTCTATAAACTGCACAAAACATGAAAAATTGTGGACTCATTACGAAAATATCGAAATTATTGGTCAATCCGTTTTTTTCTAAGTACTGTAGATACGGTGAAAACTTCGGTCTTGCACGGAACTGTTGTCAGGGAAGTTTTGAATTATTTTTAATATTATTGATTTTCACAAATATTCCAAGTAAAAATATAACATTATTCGGAATTTAATATATTCGATAGAACAAAAATTGAACATTTTTGTGTGGTGTTTTTTGATTGCTCGGGCGTGAAAGAAAATTAATCTTTTAATCTTTTATCACAAGATCTCTCCGTAAGATCGCTTTAGAAATTGCCCACTTCCGCATTTTCTCACTCTGTCACACCATGCCGCCGAACGTTCGTTCCCATTTATCGCAGTATCTTGCATTTGCTCTGTTCTTGAAATCTTTGCAACATTGATGTGCAAATACAGACAAATATTTGCATAAATATACAAGTACATTTAAATGTTCCAATGTTTTTTTTCAAAATTTATTCATCGTAATATTCTATAAAGTGAGATCATTCAAGCTCGCTGGATGACGGAGATCTTGGTGTTATGGGGCTGGGGAGCAACAACGGTGGGGCGGACGAAAGCCTGCAATATCGATTGATTACGGTAGGAATGATTTACGATATTGAGTACTGTAGGTAATCTACACTTACGGGGGCAGCGAAAGCGGGGACAGCGGGAGCAACGACGGGAGTGGCGGTAACGGTCGAGACGACCTGATTTTGCTCGGTTTACGGTAGTTCGTGGTGAGAGTGCTACGGGAGTAAGTAGATACTCACGGGAGCGGAAGCAGCAACGACGGGGGCAGCAGTTACGGTGGTGGTGACTGCAGGGGCGGCGAAGGAGACAGCCTGAAGGAAAAGGTTACTGTAGTTATCGAATATACCCTGCAGATTACTGTAGGCTACTCACGGGAGCGGCGAGAGTTCTGTATCCGAGTCCGTATCCGTATGCAGGGTATCCGAGGCCGAATCCGTATCCATATCCGTATCCGGGGAATCCGTAGTTGTATCCGGCGAATCCATTGAATCCTCCGAATCCAGGGTAGTAGAACTGGCTGCAATCGATTCGGATGGATCACACTAGTTGAGTGAGTTACTCCATTTGTGTGAATACCGTAACGCGAGGTCAATCTACAGTAATCCCATGTCGTGGTAGGAGTGGGAACTCACGCCGAGGCGGCGACGGCGAGACAGACGACGAGGAGAGCCTGCATGGTGCTGAAGGAGATGATCGAGATGATGACTTAGCCCCTCTCTCCCTCCTTTTATACCCAGTAGATGGACGATTGCATCTCATAGCATTTCGATGTGGACATCCTCTCTCTCGCCCCTCCCTCCCTCCTTCTGTAACCACGAGAGACAATTACTCATGCAGAGAATCAGTGCGAGCTGACCAGAAGAGAAGAGTGGAGGTGATAGATATCGAGTTAGCAGGAGGATACGGAGAAAGAGGCGCAGTTCTACATCGCTTACTGAGTTCTGAGAGGAGAGGTGAGGCGAGTAGTGGAACCGAGTGACTCCGACCTTGGGAGTGACCGACTGAGGAATTTGTGAAATTATGCAATCTCATTGCGGAAGAAGACGCGCGTATCGATACTGTGCAGTGATGCAGAGGATGGTACTACTCATTGGAGGATCTATGAATCTTTGTTAACATTTGCCTGAAACAGGAAGTAGATTCTCGATTCGGTATTCTATGTTGGCCTTGGTTCCGATTCAATAGTTGTGCGAAACCGTTGCACCTTTCATCTGCTCTGAATTCATTGATGGAATGTCCATTAGGTAGAAGGAAGAAGGAAGGTGAACTATTACTCTTCTTTTTCTACTTTTTTCAATCTCTCTGCTGTGGTTCTCTGATCGCGTGCATTCGCACTCAGAGAGACACGCTCAGCTGCGCAGCTACAGTAATCGGATGCAATCGACACCTTCTCATTCAGTATCGGAAGATCCACTAAGATCTCCATTCGTCGTTTTTCATATTCTGAATCTTCTCAAGAGTTTGTCTCTGAAGACAAATCGATATTTTCTACGGATCTCTCCACGCTGGGGGTCGTACGTTAAACCCAATCAATACTTCTCAGATCTGTACATGCATTATCTACGAGGTGTCCATTTACCCATTGTTGTCTTGTGCTTTCCTTATTTCAAATCTAAATATAGTCATTCCTTCTGCTCCAGTGAGATGAACTCCGTAAGCGATAAAATCTCGACTCGAAATCGGCTAACTCCCCTTGCCAACTTGTGACTCCACGTAGTGGAACCGCACGATCAGTGAAGAGGAAGTTGAACTATCCTAATGAGAGTAAACCTGCGAGGGGAACAGTCGCAGTAACATCCCCATGCCGAAACTAGACGCGTCGAAACGCTTTTTTGTCCTGCCTCAACGTCTTTATGAGTGACTATCTGAGAGGCCGTACAGCAAAAAAATGAAAGTTCATATAAATGTGGTCCTATGGGGAACTTTTCACGTAGAGTTTGAAAATCGACCTTAGGAAGCCGTATCTCTCACTCCTCATTTCTTGTTCTGCGCTGAACTTGAGCGGTCGGTTTTTCTAACTTTTGAACGGCTCATCCAAACCCCTTACATTTATAGTAATCCTGAAAGATCTCGGCGAGATAAGTATTTTCACTGTTGGAAGTGAAAGGCTAGCTCATCTGTGAAAAAAGTTGAGGCTATTAGTAATGTTAAAATTTTTATTGTGAAAACATATATTCAGGGGTGTAATTTTAAGTATGTTCATTGGATTCTCCGTGAAAAGTTACCCCTATAACCAAATTTTCACTCGTAAATTCGCGGTACAATGATATTTCCCGAAATTCTGAAAAGGGAAGTATGGTGAATCACTGAATTTCTGAAATCTCGTACATTTGCGATTTCAATATTTTACCAATTAGGAAATGTTCTCAATACTGTACTTCATCTTTTTTATGCATAATTAGATAGTGTTCTCTCCAATAAACATGACTTACGACTTCAAAAAATCATTTTTTTCACTTCATAATTTCTCAAATTTGCACGTTGCTAACTCAACAATTCGAGTCCGCTTGACGCATTAGCTGTAGCCAAGTTGTAGCATGCCTCGACATGAGTGAAAATGGGTGGAACAGTCTTCCTCCAATATGTCGGGGATGTAGTTATTGACGTCCGAATATGGGTGTAAGACTGTCCCCGGAAATATTTAAATTCATTTTGGGAGTTAATTTTGAGAATTCTGATTAGATATTGCTGTTATTAATGTTTTCATAATCTGGTGTATAAACTTTACACAAAAGTACACACCTCTTCCCCTATCAAAATTTCCGAAATTTTCGATTTTTGAAAATTTCGATTTTCGAAAAATTGTTCAAACGGTCGTTTTTCCATACGTATATGATTCCTCAAGTTACGAAGATATTACTTACAGCAATATCTAATCAGAATTCTCAAAATTAACTCCCAAAATGAATTTAAATATTTCCGGGGACAGTCTTACACCCATATTCGGACGTCAATAACTACATCCCCGACATATTGGAGGAGGACTGTTCCACCAATTTTCACTCATGTCGAGGCATGCTACAACTTGGCTACAGCTAATGCGTCAAGCGGACTCGAATTGTTGAGTTGGCAACGTGCAAATTTGAGAAATTGTGAAATGAAAAAAATGATTTTTTGAAGTCGTAAGTCATGTTTATTGGAGAGAACACTATCTAATTATGCATAAAAATATGAAGTACAGTATTGAGAACATTTCCTAATTGGTAAAATTTTGAAATCGCAAATGTACGAGATTTCAGAAATTCAGTGATTCACCATACTTCCCTTTTCAGAATTTCGGGAAATATCATTGTACCGCGAATTTACGAGTGAAAATTTGGTTATAGGGGTAACTTTTCACGGAGAATCCAATGAACATACTTAAAATTACACCCCTGAATATATGTTTTCACAATAACAATTTTAACATTTCAAATGGCCTCAACTTTTTTCACAGATGAGCTAGCCTTTCACTTCCAACAGTTAAAATACTTATCTCGTCGAGATCTTTCAGGATTACTATAAATATAAGGGGTTTGGATGAGCCGTTCAAAAGTTAGAAAAACCGACCGCTCAAGTTCAGCGCAGAACAAGAAATGAGGGGTGAGAGATACGGTTTCCTAAGGTCGATTTTCAAACTCTACGTGAAAAGTTACCCCTAGGACCACATTTATATGAACTTTCATTTTTTGCTGTACGGCTCATAGGTAGAATAGCTCAATTCTCTCAGATAGTCACTCTTATGTGCAATCGCGGCTTATGTTAAAATGGTAAGAAACAAGTTCTAATTCAGAATGAAAACAGGAAAATGACTCATTTTAAATGAGAAAAACAGGCTTGTCAAAATTCAACAATGAAAATTACGGTATCCGGTTAGGAAAATATTCAGGCATCCATGGTAATATTGATTTTTCAACTTTTTTCGTTTCTGTTGTTCTTGCCTCTTTGAGTTTGTTTTATTTACTATCGAGTCCAATAGTGATAAAATATTAAGAAGAAGATATCAGATACTTCGAGTCATCGGTGTGCTTCCTTCCTTTTCCTTTGAATTATGTTGCAATTCATTTGGATTATGTTAAAATTCTTTGGATTGTTGTTTTTGCTCCCACCTGATTTCTGTTCTCTAGATTACGTACTCTTTGTGCATTTAATGTCATTTCCAGGATTGGCGCGCATCGAGTGAGTGTGGTCGGGTAATCTGTGGCCGGGTCGTCTAGAGAAGATGCCTCTCCTCGCCATCCAAACTCCTCCCCCGGAGGGAGGCTCCTCGATGACCTCCTCGAAGATGACGACGCCACTGCTAAAGACACCCTCACTCTTGAGCATCACTCCCTCCACGGCCAAGTGTAACTATTGCTTGTTTTATTTTTCTCCAAATTACTTATTCTTTCCCATAGTTGCAAATGCACGTGCACCGTGACTAATGTTTGCTGACTGTGGTAGCAACTAGTTGAACACGTAACCATGTTTTCATCTTAGTAATTGCTTAGCCACTCTCATTGACCTCAATATTAGTACTTGGGAAGAGGCAGGAAGATAATTGAGTTGGTGCCAAATGAGGCGTAGAGCGAGAGGCTCCCGTAGACATAGAACTTTTCTTTCATCTCTTCTACCCTCGTCGAAATATTTGCTCGCTACCAGACCGATCGAATTTCATTCATGTGCTAACGTTGTTTTTGTCTATGTTCGTCACAAGTTGAGTAATCCGAGCCGATCCATGTCTCACTATCTCGTGCGATAACTTTCGAGTGAGCTCTAGGTAAGGCCGTATTCCAAAAACACCTTTTTTCCCCACTTTTGATATTCACTGGGCCACTCTATTTCCGGTCTTCCTGTACTTCTTCCGGAGTGAATACTAATAGTTTTCTTCTGTCGACTCACGACTATTGCCACACGCTATTCCGACGATGTGATAGGCCGAGTCGTCATTGGCGTAGTATTTGCTTTTCTTTTGGCTCTTACTCTGCCACACGTCTCGCATGTGCATCGAATTACTCAACGAGCACGACTTGACTTGCACGCCGTGTGAAACGTCGAGAGGGGATGACGATTGTAAGTGGAGGGCCTTCACTTGCTCTTCCACTCATATGCGCATTACTCCCATATTGCAGATGTTCCAGCTCGATTAACGATTACTATGCCCACACTAAAGTACCAGCAATGACTGTCACGCAATGTCTAGCACTCATAAGACCTCATAATTGTCTCTTGGGATGGACGAATGAATATGTGCTTGTTCTCTCACTGTTCATTCGTCTTTTTCTCTCGTCACAACATGTGCGACGCGAGTCTCTTCATATTCTCTTTCAGCCCGATCCACTCCTCAATTCATCGCTCGTGTCGCCAACAGCATGCTATTCGAATTGAACAAGTCACAGATCAAGGTCACAGTTTGGTCATTTAAGAAAGAAGTTTTTCTGGAGTCTTTCCCACTGAATTGCAAAGGTTGCAGGCGCGCATCAAACTGGGTCTGCTGCCCAGGGGATTGACTCCCTCTCCCATCACGCCCCTGCTGACTCTTGAGGAACCTGATGAGGGTGAGGAGATCAGATGGAAGGGGGGGGGGTTGTATAATATGCAGGTAGAATCTTCGGGATGAGCATTGACTACATTCTCATGCAGCGAATAGTGTAGTGGGCGGAGAGGGGAAGCCGCATTAAAGCGGGAAATATCGCAATTTCTGGCCTTTTCCGGGATGCATTTGTGTAATAATTCAGCGCCCGTTAATGTGAATCGAAGAAATGAGGAAGAGGGCAGAATATATAGAGGAAGAACAGCAGAGGTAGCAGATATTACAATGCCTACAAGTGTCGTTTCCTTTAGCATTGAGCTAGACGGTGAAAGTATTAGGTGTAGAGGTAGGCTGAACAAGAGTGGATCCATGATATCTTCCTCTTTCAATTGTAGCAGAAGTCGAACGAATGACCTTTGAAGTGGCCTCGTGAGATGCTACATCAAACGCCCTAATTTGCGTAACTTGTAATTAGGGGCGGAGCTTCCATTCCACTGAAATTTCCGGATATTATTCTGTCGGAGAGAAATTAGAGAAGAAAAATGCGAGAAGCGAAGCTCATAAGTTCTATCGCCGTTTAGTGGGACCTGCCTATGAATCCCCCCTCCTTCATATCCACGCTAGTTCTGACATTCAACCTTTGTCCATATGTCCTCGGGCTAGATTCACTGATTCCATTGACTTTTAATTTTTAAACTGTTCTTCTTACCACGGATACTGTATGCATATCAATTATCTGTTCCGGTCTCCTCCGGGAGTCTAATTACCACGAAGGAACATCTTTGAGAGGCGATGCGTGAGTCTCCTCGAGGGACATCCGACGGCCCTCCCTCTCTCACTTCATCCCGAAGGAGCAGCAGAGTGACACTCAAGTGAGGGGGATTAGACTGATAACCATCTCTCTATCAACTGACACGCCTATCGTCCATGGCTGACGACCATCCCTTTCACTCCTTGTTTTCTGTCTGAGGAGTACCCGTGAGAGAGCCCCATTATCTACGAGGATGGATGGTGTTGTGGGAGAGTGTCTAAGTGGTCATGAATCGAGACTGTCTCCATTTCCTCTTTTCCTCTTATCGCTACTTGTGAATCAGCTCGATTATGAAATTATCTATGTCCGTAGCTTCTCTTCTCCCCTTCTTTATAGTTAGTATCTTATCTTTATTGAGCAAGCTGACTCAGACTTGCACCACCCTCTTCCCATTGTATTGTCTCACTTCGTCTCTGCCTTTTGAAAGACTTTTAATAGGAAGATAGGAGGGATGACGAATGTGTGAGAGGTGTAGATACGAATAATGAGCAGTAGTGACACGCACTTCTCATGCTGCTTCCGTGGTATGTTTCCTGATTCGTTTACTCGACGAATTAACTCCCAAATCAGGGGATAGGGTAGAAAATTAACTTACGATTTATTCGAAATGTTTGGAATGCAGTTGATACTCTCAAGCATTTCGGGAATTCGACCCACGCAGGAACATTTCTCGTTGTTTTCTTTTAATACCTCTCTGAATCAGAATCTCTTCCCCTTTTCTTTTCCTGCCTAAGCTCACGCATTTTCAATTTCTCATTTCCCTTTCTCCTCGACGCTCTTTTCTGGACATTGAGCTCTCGCTTGTCCGTATCTATTCTGAATTCCATCAGGGAACGTTTAAATTTCCTGATTGTAGTGAGTTCCCGCTTATCTTTCTCTATCAGAATCACTTCCCGATTATATCTAGTACGTTTAGCTGATGCAGTGGGGACGAATTAAATGGGAAGAGTGCATTCTAATCATGGCTGATTCTCTCTGCAGGACAGTCGATTTGCACGACTATCTCTCTTCCGTCCTTGTCTCTTCCCCTTCCTCCCCTTCTCTCCTCATCAAACACCCTGGAAAACACTCGAGGTGCGACGGGATGCTCCGTTCCCTCTAACGAAGCTGCTTATCTTCCATTGCAGCAGCACTCCCAATCTGCATTCGTTGCTGGCAGCTTCGGCTGCCTTCTCCACTGCCACTCGACTGGCCAAGGGAGTCGCCGCTCTACCCATGCCCATGACCAAACTGCCACCCAGAGCCATTCTCGCTATACTCACGCACTTGGAAGGTACGGTAGGCAGGCACAGAAGTGGGGAAATGGGGGGGGGGTTGGTATACGGTAGCTGGGCGAGGATTGATCTTGTTAAGGCGAAGATGTCTACCGAATGGCGATGACGTGCTCGGAGATAAGGAAGATCGCCATCGAGAACGGGAAGAAGCTGAGGCATCGAAGGGTACGGTAGATGGAGTGGCATACGGTATATATCGTGATGGGATGTAGGTGCGCTCTCGAGAGGTGCAGATAGGAAAGGATCGACACCGTGCAGACAGACTCATCTTCAGCGTCCTGAGAGTGCCGAGATCCATGAGGGTACGGTAGGGTTGCAGTGTTACCATCGTTCCTTACTCCTTAAAGGGAGTGTGATATGGTATTCATGGTATCTCGATTGCAGGATGGTATTCCTCGTGAGTCGGGTAGTCTGGAGGATCTGCTGCCGCATCTCGTGACTATCGAAGCGAAGGTGAGAGGGAGGAAGAGAGATGGAGAGAAGATATGCCTATTGAGAGATGAGATTGGTCTGAATTCGATTCGAGCTGGTAACACTCCTTCTTTCAGATGACTTTCGGCAGCGACGTGTGTGTGGGAGCACTGCGAGCCTTACTAAGGAGGTGAGAGTGATTGGAGGAGCGGAATACCGTATCCAGCGAGCGAGATACTGTAGGCAATAATTAAAACGTTGGTTGGAAACTGGAGAAATATAATATTCCTTTTTAGATTATTCGACGATCGTCTTCTAGCTCCGACTGCCTTCCACTTCACGGGAGGAGCAAATACGAAGGGTGAGGGGAAGAGAGAGAGGAAGAAAAAGAAAGAGGGGGAGTTCCAAGAATTCATCCGTGCTGGTTGTTGGCATGTGTCACTTCTGATGTGTCTTTTCGTGGGGTGCTCAACCAGATCATTCTACTATCTACTATATCTACCATATCTACTATCGTAATCTCTGTCATCCTCATCTCTCCCCTGCAGGCAACAAGGTGTGCGGGGCGGATCTGCGTCAGTTCACGACCGAATCTTTCATCCACTTCTGCGCCCACTTCAAGCCAGTACTCAGGGAGATACAACTGGCTACCACGCGGTGCGTTGAGTAATTACCAGTCTAGAAAACAGTTGGGGCACTTCTTCGGTTTCTGCCCACCTCTGGCCCCTGTCGTTTCCCTTCCCCTCCCATCATTTAGGGGTTGAGCGGCCGAAAATCATGGAAGAATATCTAGAAATGAGTGGGCTAGATGAGGGAGACGGGGGGGGGGGGGTCCAGAATCCGAAGAAGTGTCACATTTGGAACACGAGGAAATCTTCGTTTTGAAGTAAATGTGTTCAATGATGTAGTCCTTGTAGATGATAGAGTCATGTCAAAATCGTGAATGAGAATGATACCTCTCGAATTTCTGTTTGACAAATGATAATCTCCGTTCAGTCACTTCCGTCTCTCTCCCCGTCTTCTCTCCCTCGTGAACGTCGTCGAGGAGTTGGGATGCGTCTACGAACGACCCGCACTGAGAGTGCAAATGGAGCATCTGGAGAACATCATACAGGTAGAGAGGGGGAGAGTAGATAATGGCATGGAGAGTGAGAATTGATATCTTGTTAGAATCATCTTGATTGATTGACTCGAGAGTTGTTGATTTGATCTCCCCTTTAGGTGTGGCGATCGGATGGAAATGCTCACTCGTGCACTCTGCACATGAGGAGACCACTGGCTGATGCAGAGGAACTGGAGGAGGGACTGAGTAAGGTGGTAGTGGAGACGGAGGAGAGGAATGGAGAAGTCATGGTGAGTCGAGAGGGGAAGGAGGCACAGTACGGTAGTTCTCTCATCAGGTCTCATCACTAACTGTCCCCCACGGAAAGCTGCATCAGGTGGAGCTCTATTTCGTATTTCACTGATTTATCCCATCAAGTGTTTTATGTTTTTTCATCTATAACGTTATTTTTTGGTAATTGCTCCCTTTTTAGGGATGTTTGTCTAGTTATCATAGTCTACACACACGTAGAAGTGTAGTTAGCGTGTGGCGTGAAACCCTGTGATCTGTTCAGTCAATCATCGTATCCTCTTCCCTGATCTCTGTTTTAATTCAGCTTTCACTCAATATCACGTACTTTACACCAAACATAGTTCGCTTTCGGGTTATGTTAGATGTCATTTGTGTTACCGAATTCCGATGAATGAGACTACAGGTTAGACTGCTATCCCAGCGTGACCAACTCTTTACTGACACAAATGCTAAGACTAAATCTTCTTACGTTGGTACTAGACGCCACTCATCCTACTATCGGAATAACCCTCCAGACAGTAATTACTTGTGTGTCACAAACTTCTTAATTTGTATTCATATTATTTGTTTTTCATTTGGTACAATGCTATCTGTAAATAATAAAACATTAATTGCTAACGAGTGATTCTGGTTGACAATCTAATGGTTTGCAACCTCTTCGATATATTATGGCTCTTGAATTGTACGATTCGTGAACAGTACGGCAGTGTGGCAGGAATCGCGCACAAAATTGCGCATTCAATCTTCCGGGCCACGCCCACTATTCAAACTTCTTTTGTTTCGTATTTGCTTGTTTAATAGTTCAAGTTCAGGTTGAAAATGGCGATGGTTGCACATCAAGCACGCTCGCCTTATGTGCACATTGAGACGAGGTGAGATTATATGACTGGCCTTTAAAGTTGATCCTTTATGGCCTGTTGAAGGTCGAAATAAGGTTGTTCTCGGAGACCTGATTAGCACTATTCAAACAAACGCACCACAGTTGGCAAAAATAATAGTGATTGTTACTTTTTTTTTCAGCATGGGCAAATTCTGCGTGGAGTTGTACTGGGATCACGCACCGAAGACCTGCCAGAACTTCGCCGAACTGGCCAGGTATGCCTCTTCTCTCTTTCGTCGACTCTGCTATTAGTCTTTAAGCCATGCAGTTAAGTCATGTTTTATCCCCAGGGATCACGGCCATTTCTTACTCAATTTTATCTCTTCGAGAAAATATTTCTCGAAGCTTCTTTTGACTAGTTGTTTTGATTTGATCGACCAGTATCGAGAACAAACGATTCTGAAAATTGATACAAACGAAAGTTTTACACAAGTTATCGAAATTCATTAGCATCAACATAATTTGAGACCGTACCATGCTCATCTTGAAGTATAAGAAGATTTCATTCGATCGAAGCCTTTAAAATATTCAGTTTAACAATTGAATTATTCTGGTGTGCAGACGTGGCTACTACAACGGGACGATCTTCCATCGAATCATCGCGGACTTCATGATCCAGGGAGGAGATCCCACGGGCACTGGTCAGTTGCCCATTCACGAAGACAATCAGCATTGTTGTAGTTGCAGAGTCTTTACCACATCATTTTTTTGAGTTATCAGCTCGACTCAAACGATCAGCAATTGTAGAAGTATACTATCATAATTTCACAGATCGCAATACTATTTTCCATCTGAATTCCTCCTTCAGGTCGTGGAGGAGTCTCCATCTACGGCGATCGATTCCCCGATGAACTCGATGAACGACTCAAGCACACCGGAGCGGGTTAGCTTACTTTTATCTCCCGCTTTCGTTATGAATCGATACTATATCTTGGAACTCCCTAGTGGTATGTGATATGATGGTTGTTGCACTCTCATTTCCTTCCCCAGGCATTCTCTCGATGGCTAACGCGGGTCCCAACACGAATGGCTCTCAGTTCTTCATCACTCTGGCGCCCACTCAGCATCTGGATGGGAAGCACACGATATTCGGAAGGATCTGTGCGGGAATGAAGGTAGAGAGATGATCTTTGGAATGAACTGGTGATAGATAGACTAGTTTGGCAATACGATGCAAGGATGCATTTTCGATGCGAACTTGTGTGTTTATCCTAATTTGTAACTCTTAATAATTTTCGCAGATCATCCAATCGATTGGCAACGTCGACACGGACAACAACGACAGACCGAGAGTACGATCATTTATCGATTAGCTTCTCTGATTTAACGAATATGAGTAAAGTTCTTTATGCCCCAAACAACTTTCATAATTTCAGGCGGAAGTCAGACTCATTCGTGCCACTCCCTCTGAGCACTCGACCTAAGATGTCACTGATCGATTACGGTTCTCCGCCCGATTCTCCCCTACCGTATTCCATAAATTATTGATTTGTTTTTACTGTGAAACGTTTGTTCCTCTCGATCTCGTACGACCTTTCTCGTTTATCCTTGTTGTGTTTCACTACTTTGCAAGCTTATAAACAAGATACAACTAATATAGGGAAATTTAAGCGAAATAAGCAGATCAACAGTGAGTCTCAATTTGTACCAAAACAGCTTAAAATTATGAAAATACAGATGAATTGAACAAGTATTAGTAGGCCACCCGTCTCTGATTGAGACAATTCACTCCGATACACTCACACCAATGAAATGCAGACAACCATGTAGGGAGAGGAATGATATGCGATAAGTTAACTGGGTAACAATCAGAGGATGTCGGAATAGATCACCGTCTGACAGAGGGGGGAGTTGACGTCACTGCATTCACCGCCTGAGTCACTTCAGCTGCCGTCATTCGGGGCAAGAGTCGATCGATAATCGAGGCGAGAGGAGAGAGATCCTCCTGCGAATACCGTATCCCATTCACTTCCGCTTAAGATACAAGGACAATGGGGGGATATGATATCTCGGGGGGGGGAGACATTTGCCAAACGAGTCGCCGTTCGCTTGCAATTCGGCATGGCGACTTGGGAATTGTTTCATTGTAACAAGTATGTGCTACCCTACATTTGCATATATATATATCATATTATTATGATCATGAGTTTCGCTCTTCACCAACGACCATGGGTTCATGGTCGAAAATTGAGAATTTGAGTAGAAAACCATGGTTAGATATACACAGAGTACCGTAACCAATCGATATTCTAGTATTCTGATATTCTGATATTCTCACCTTACACCCCCACATGCCTTGACATGTATAAAATCTATCTATCTATCTATCTAGTACCCCATTTACTAATGTATCCCAGTAACACGGGTATCGATTGGTTACGGCATTAGGTGTTTATCTAACCATGATTTTCTACTCAAATTCTCAATTTTCGACCATGAACCCCTGGTCGTTGGTGAAGAGCGAAACTCATGATCGCCTGGTAATATAATATCTATATGCAAATGTAGGGTAGCACATACTTGTTACAATGAAACAATACCCAAGTCGCTATGCCTAATTGCAAGCGAACGGCGACTCGTTTGGCAAATGTCACCCCACCCCCCCCCCCCCCGATATCTCACCAGGATTCACCGGGACATGCATACCTGTTTCATGAGATCGAATTCGCGGATGAAGAGCACGAAGTGTTTGAGGGAGGTGTTCACATGGGAGATGGCCTTCAATCGATATCTACAGTACTCCCCCTCCCTTCCCTCTCCTCACTCCTAGATTGGCGATCACTTCGATGTGTGCTGTCATTACGTGAGCGTAGATTCGGAAGAGTCGCTTCACGATCGATTTCACGATCTCGATGAAGTTGGGAGGGAACGGCTCGCCTGCAAGAAATGAATGAATTGACCCGTCGCACTACCGTATCCTCTTCGATTAGTCTGGTACAGTACCCAGCTTGCTCGGAAAGCTGGACTCGTCGTCCAGTTGCTCGCCCACTGCACTCAGAAGGTAGTCGATATAATCACAGGCAGGCATCTCGATTATCTGCAGGACCATTGGTTAGGGTTGGGTATGAGTGAAACAAACAAAATATGTTTTTCACATTATCAAAGTTCGCCATTTTCAATCATTATCTACACCGTGAACTACATGGTGTAGATAATGATACAAAATGGCGAACGTTGATGATGTGAAAATCATAATTTGTATGCTATAGAAATAGAGTAGAATTCATAATGATGAAAAGATAATAGTTACCCTCTGTCCGCCCTTGCCGTCTTCCTCCGTCCAGAAGTACTCGTGACGGGCACCTGCGCAAAGAACCGCCCATTAGAGAGTCAAACTCATAGTGGGGAAAACCACTACCGACGAATTCAAAGCAAAGACCTGAATGTTGGTACGAAGAGTGAATTAAGTTGTTGCATGCCCCCTTCAACCCGTCTACAGTACCCCTCCCCTCACCTGCACTCATGGTATGGCAGCTCTCCGCGGTGCACGCGTCGTAGACGATGCCGAAGATCATGCGGGCTTGCTTGAACAGATCGGTTACTGAAAAGCATCCTTGCCTCTCCCACTTATTATCCCTCATGAACTAATAGATTTTGATTGCAAGATCACGATAAATGATAACCATGTCACTTGCTCTCCCTCTCCTCACCATTTGCTGCCAGCCATTCGTTCTTATCTTCACCACGGGGCAGTTTCACGCAGTCCTTCAGTCTATAATAGCCAGTGATAAAATACTCTTCGGTTCATAGGTGCAAAGGAAGTACGGGTTGTGATCCAAAATGTCATCACGTTTTTGAGACCCCCCTCGCCGTTACCGCCGACTTTTCTTCAGCAACTACTCATCTTCTAACATGAGTATCCCTTCAACCCCCAGCACCTGGAGCTTCCGAGGGTGGAGCTGTCCACGATGGCATTGCACATTCGACTGATAGCAGCTGTCGCTGCCTGCAGCAACACTCTACTCACACCCTTTCGGGATCTTTGGGAGCGGAAGGGAACAGAGTAATTATATTCAACTCTCCAATACCTGAGCTTTCGACCTCGTTATCCCGTGATCTTCCGCCATACTACGAGTCCCTACAACATCGTCGTTCGTGTCTTCACCAATAGTAAGAGTAACCCCGTACAACATCATTCGTTCAGATACTAACACGTCACAACGCCTATACAATTGAGTGCTAACAATACAAGAAATCTTGATTGAATACTTTATCGTTTGTCGACAAGAGATAATAGATAGAATAAAGAGTCGTGTTACGATTAAGATACGAAAAGGGAAAGTAGGCGCTAACGAGTAGACAATTCAATTCATTTCTTACATTTTTCAGTCGCCGTTAACGAAAATCGATAATTATACGTCTGCTACTACAGTATACAATAAGGATCGATCAGCGTGCACGATGAATACTCGAGAACCGAGAAAACAATCGATTGCTATAGGGGGAAGGGTCGTGCCGACTCAGCGGATTCACACTGTCAAAGAAAAAGAAAACTGAACAAACGGGAGGAGCTCACGGGTTCGCAGAATTTCGAGATTGCAGAAAATAAAGGGAGCGCGAATTAAAAATAATAATTATGATAATAGAAAGGGTGATGGAAATGTGAAACGGGAGGGTGAGTTCTCGCATGATTTCAGGCGGTCTAAAATGGTGCATAGGAAAATGGGTGCGAGTCTTGCAGTTACAGTACACGTCCACGTATTACGGTAGGTCGGCAGCTACGGATCGAACGAGTATACGGTAGTTGTGCAAAATCTGGAAAAGCCCCTTTAAATATAACGAAAAGTTCAAAAGAACGTAAAATATTAATCCTACTTATATTGCATACTTAATAGTCGAAATAATACCTGAACAGTGTGGATGGGTGAAGGGTGGTCAGCATGGCACTCTTTCTAGAGGAAGTAATCGGGTGTTCTCCTAGTCACATGGGGTTCGCCCCTTCGTGGGGCCGGATCGAATTGGAGGAATGAGTATTTCAATTCATCGTCCAGTTCAACCATCGCTGCCTGAAAATAACCAAGTTCATCAACCCAAGAAGTACATGAGATGATTTTACGCTTTTCTTTATAATTAGTGAAAGAATAAAACTTATCGAATGACGAAAAACTGGATTTTTCTACCCTAAATTAATGAAACTAGATAGGCCGAAAAGTTAGGTTGCATTTCACGGCTGAATTTATCGCTCAGTCAAACAAGCAAGGGATCATATGAAGTAAGGACCCGAACCAATCCTTAATGAATTTTCAGTGAACTGGACGCATAAAAATGTAAACATTGTTAAAAATATAAAATGCGTACCTGATTACCGCATCGGTAGCAATAATTGGGTGCAGAGAATACTGTGACCACATTCCTATCGTGCGTCCAGTTGTATCCCTACAATATTCTCATTAAAAAGATAATTAATATTCTAGTCCTTATTTAACGAAATTAGACTACCTCCATGACAAGCTGATGGGCTCTGGAGATGAGTGTGAGTCCGTTAGAATGGTTGAAAGTCTCAGATATGTCTTGACCGAATGTATAACCCGCACCTAGAAAAAAGACAAATGAAAATTCAAATTATTATCTTGAGCCGAGATTAAATTTATTGATTTGAATCTATCATTTAGTATTCTTTTTTATGGCATAAAACTTCAAATATATACCTCTGGGAGAAATTCCCCATCCTCCTCTGTCGTCGGGATCAGACCACAGCAAGTCGCACATGGGACCCTCGTGAGGTACCTGCAATTACACATGTGATGTTTGATCTATGCACAACATGATATTCTCCAGGTATTATTCTGGCATCGTTTTGCCTCCCCAACAATATCATTCCATTTGTTTGACTCATTTTACAGAAAGGGAGCGAAATCTGCGCGGAGAGCAGACAACGAGAGGGCGAGCTCTCTCCCAATCAATACTACCCCTTCCCTCCTCGTTCTGACGGTTTCGACTTTGAAATTTCATCGCTCATGACAACCACCCCCCCCCCCTCTCCCCTCCTATTAATACACTTCACACTAACGGCTCTTTTCATGCGAATATTAAAGATGCAGACAGTTCGCATATCCGCTTCAATTCTCTCACCAACATCCTCACATTCGAGATCTAACTTCCAATAAGCAAGAGAAGCCCCTCTTAGTTGTTCCCATCTTCTTCTCTCCCTCCAATAAAGCTGTGAGGGAGAGAGCTATACGAGGTCTAATCGTCTTAGCAACGCCTCTAATACGACATCTCTGAATAACAACTATACCAACTAGTAAATTAAAAGACCCATTCCTGACAAAAAAGAACAATTTTTAAAAAATCCCGTAACACAATGAATAATTAAAATAATATTGCTCGGTTACGTAATGAATTAACAGATAAGAAGCTAAACCCCACTCCCTGTGACTCATACCTCCTCTTTCGCAACTCGGTATTTAAAACTTTTAAATTAAGTTTCACCGACAAAAATTGAAGTATGATGCCAGAACATGCATTGGCGTCCTAATTCAATAGCACAAGGAACATAATGCAAGTAGATGCTAACAACAATGATTTAAAATCAGCGAACAAGTTGAAACCCACCTCCTGAATTCTGTCGAGAGCGCGGATGTGGTCGAGCGTATCTATGCTAGGAGAGAGTCCTCCATGCAGACAGAAGATCTGGCCGTCCACCAGAGCAGTGAGGGGGAAGCAGTCGAAGAGATCAGTGAAGTACTTCCACACGTTAGAATTGCCGTACTTTCGCAGGCACTCGTCATAGAAACCGTACACCTACAATCAATTGGAGAAATGTTATCTCGTAGATGTATCAATTGAAAACAGATATGATCCCGTGCATTTCACAAGCAAAAAAGGAGAATTTTGTCAGAAATATGTATAAAATAGATTTGTACACAGTAGCTCACCTGAGTAATCTGCCTAGACTCGTGGTTACCACGAAGAATGGTGACTCGATCCTTGTAGCGGACCTGCAAGATATATCGGTAAAAGACATCACAACAGGAAACCACGCATGTAAAATTGAAACACATGACTTTACACTTTCAAAAAGTCTAAATACGACCTTTAATTTTACAGAGTTTTTAATACCTTCAAGCACACTAGTAGAGACACAGTCTCAACGGAGTAGTATCCTCTGTCGACGTAATCACCCATGAACAAGTAGTTGGTGTCTGGACTCTTTCCGCCCATCTAAATAATATTTTTTAAATAACGAAACCATTGTTTTTAATTTTAAAAATACACTCACCTTGAAGAGCTCCATCAAGTCGTGAAACTGTCCGTGGACATCGCCGCAAACAGTCACAGGGCAACGGACCTCTTGCACGTTCGACTCCTTCTCGAGGATTTCCTTCGCCTAAAGTTGTAAATAATATTATTTCCCCTTTTCTAATATTTTAGCGAATTGAGCGAAATAAAACTAATTAAACTGAAGAGATACTCACCTTTTCGCAAAGCATCTTTACTTGTTGCTCCGAGAGCTGTTTGCACTCGTACAACTGCTCGACCCACTGGTCGACATCGCGCAGGAACGGTCGGTCAATCGGGTCACCGGCCGCCATAGCTGAAAGAAAGAAGATGACGTCGAGAGATTGATTCACGCGCTTTCACAAGAAGACATAAAAAAGAGATAACAGAAAGAAAAGATGAAATAGTTGGCTATAGGTTCCCTTCACTCCGTGAACAACTCCTTGGGAATGTCAAGCACCATAGCAGGGATTGTGGTGGGCATAATAGGGAGTGAACAATCAATAACAAATAGACAAAACAAAAGTTGTAAGGAAACGGCGCCAATTTTTGCAAAACGCTTCGCGTCGCGTTGCGTAGAACTTCTCGCGCTGTATTATTGGAAGTTGCAGCATTCTTACTAAACAACGAATTTTCTGCTGGAGGGAATTTCAAAATGACACGGTGTTTTTCCTATTTATTGATTTTAAAAACTTGTGAAAATTCATTATTATCTAATTATATTTGTTCCTATAGAACATTTTTCAATATTTTAGTGGCTTCAAGCCCTTTGGAGTGCGTTCTGAGTATTGATCCTTACAGCACGTACAATTTCAGACAAAATATTCGCTCAGCTGGCCGGATCATCTGCGTTTTATCTCTCGGATCAAAGTGAGGTTAGTCACTGTTGAAATCTTCAAGAGCTTCGCTTGTCCACCACAAGTCACCTCAAGTTGCGCATTAGTTGGTCAAAAGCGAAGCATGTCGGTGTCGCTTCGCTTCTAATATAAATTATTGGGGTAGGCACTTGGGATCCTATTTTACCATGCGAGTCACCTTACTCTTTCTCAGGTTGTTATTCTTCATTAGTCATAGTGAGCGTGTCTTCTGTTTTCTGCTTCGTCCGCGGTGCATAGTTCTCGAAAACCGCTTTCTCATGCAGAGTATAATTATGCTAAGTTATATGTTTCATCAATGTGAAAATCGCAAAAGAGTAAACAAACAATGCACCTCGGAATCTTTTCCGTGCCCATTCTTGAGGGTGCTCTGCGATGCTTATGCAGTTGAGGAGTTTTCAATTTCCTAGCATGAATGAACCGTATGATCTATATTGCATTGCTGATATCATTATGTCATTGCGATATACGCCATGACCTTTATCAGTTTCCAATTTTGCAGCTTGTTCTTATCTCTGCAAAGTATCTGTTGCACTCGTTCAAAGTGGACATAGCCCGCTAACGCAGTTTCGCTGCTTTGTACACTGCTCATCGTAGTATGTGCTTGATTAAAGGAGGCGTGGCATCTGAGTTTTCCTTTTCTCGTTTATCTCCGAAATATTCTTATTCGATTGCGCATCGCTCGCTCAGGGTCAATCTACATACATGAATCTCACGATGTGAATAGATATATATGGCTCGATGAACTCTCAATCCGATGGGAGGAGTCAAGCAAGATCGTCTCCCGAATGGGTAGAGTATGAGGATGGCCAACCGCCCAGTCTCCCGCCGTACACCGATTGTCTCTCCTCATCTTTTTATCATTTTCACCTCCCACTTATCGGTTCGATACTCTCCCTTTCTTGCTTACGCTTAAATCTTCCCTTCTAATCTACTGTGTCCACATTGATATGCGACCTAGATATTGTAGTATGTACCACGGTCTCAGTTCTAGAATAGTACACGACCTTCATGGTATTGCATTACCTAAATACTATATCTACCGTAGAAAGCTACCGTATTTTTTCTTCTTCCTTCTGAGAGATAACTTTATGAAGAGATTTTTATGATCCTCACCCTTAATTTGGATCCATAGCTATCCTATGTCACTCTTCACTGTCCCTCTTCTTGAACAATTGATCTGAGCATTGTCGATATTATCTATTCTTTTCTCTTGTTTTATAGTTCATTTCGCATCTCGGAATGGTTGTCTAAACCCTCCTATTTATTCGGCATTCCGCTGTCTCCTATCGCTGTGATCTCCATTTGCACAGTTGCATTCCTGGATGTGAATTCTCCGAGATGACTGGAGATATCAATAACACCTTTCCGAGTATCACTCCTTCTTCTGCGATGCTCAGTGGATTGGGTACTGAGCAGGTTAACGCCCTCCTTCTGTGTGAGTCATTAATTCATCTTTTTCGCATATTTTTGGTGTTTTTTAATACTCTTATGATCTGCAATAGTGCATTTCTTTTTTTCCTTTGCAATAGTTCCTTCTTCCTTGTTTTCTTTCAAGCGTTGTTTCGATACGGTGAGTGATCAGTGGTGTCATCTCTGTATACAGAAAGTGTGAAGGTCATTTGAAATCGATTAGAATTTCGTATCAATGAACTATACTGTCCTAGATTAGGTATTTATGTGATGGAAAAAATGATCCGAGTGAGATAGGATATGTTAAAAAAATATCCTATGTTAGAAAAAAATGATACGCTTGCACTCGACTGATTTTTGGTATTTTAATTTGTTTTTTTTTGAGACACAATCTCTCTCCTTTTCCGTGGTTGAATGTTGTAGCATAAAATAGCGACCATGATTGATAGTGAAAAGAGACGGGATTCATGGAAAACGAGCGAGTGAGTGATCCTTTTGCAAGCGAATTTCTGACTACACCCTCTATTCGATCGAAAGATCGGAAGTGACAACGCTAGAATCGGAATTTTCGCCAGGCATTCACTTTGTACCCACCCCTTATCTCTGTTGTTAGTCAATGACAGCTTAGTTGCAATCCTAAACATCACGCCATATACCGTACGCTGACAGGGTGAGGCGGGTTGATGTGGATCCATGTATGCTCGCAACTGATAAAAGTTGATCGCAGCATTTTGGCGGACTAACAAAGTATGAACGTATCTTTATGGGTTGATTCTGATTCGCTGTTGAGTGCTAGTGCACGAGAGAAGGTCGTAATCGCAAAGGGGGATATTATTCCCTGCTCAAGCATGTTAGCTGGGCAAGGCCGTGTAAAGCGGGTTCTCAGCAGCTCGGCGAGCAAGGAGCAGAGTAGAGAGATGAGTGAGTGGGTGGACAGTCGAATGGAGACCAGCCAAGGACCAGCATCCTCCCGTGGATACCGTACCCTTGATAGACTGGTGCGAAAAGGAGCTAATGGCTGGATCGAAAATAGGAATGAGTGCGAGAGCACTCAAGGGGATGGGAGGGATGACCCGTATCGAAATCCCCCCAAAGGGGAATACGAACTGATTGAAATTGAATAGAATACAGTATCGTGAAATTGGATTTTACAGTTAATTTACAAGTCTACAAAATTAAGTGACAATTTTACAATTGATCCTATGATGTAGCGGGAGGTACACTAGGCAAGTTTAGGTAGAGATTTGTCCATGCAAAATAGGAAGTTTCTTTCCTGTCCTTCCCCCACTTTCATCCTGTCTATCCAATTTGTGTTCACGACCCTCGGGAGTCAATCAACGGAATCCCCAATTTTGCATTGTGCACTAAATTGAAAACAGAGCGGGATGGGGAGTGCGGGGGTGGAAGGGAGGGATATAGGTCAGTCCTTTCCCCGGTCACACTATCTACACTGATGGGGGGAGAATAGATAGTGGAAGGAGTTGTCGAGGGTCCAAGGTACAATCAGAAGTCTCTTCATTGCAGGCGATCCCAATTTCGCGAGGTTCTTCGGTTCCCTTCTGCCATCTTCGCTGCACTCAACTGGTGCAGTCGCAGTCGGGGGTAATACGGGTGAGTTTCATGCAGACAATTTCCGAGAACATCATTGCATAGAGTGCCTATTCCCGATGCAAACTCCATGGGAGGCTTTCTATTCTCGATTGTTGAAACAACGTTCCTCCTTTTACAGTAATCGTAAGCGGTGCTCCACTAACGGCTCCGCCACCGATCGATATTTGCGGAGTAGCAGAGGAACCAACCGTGGACCTCCGGAGGAATGATTCTATTCTCAGAGGTACGGTAGATTATCGGTTTCCATTAGATTTGACCTTTTCCTATATGTGCTCTGAATCATGGAAATACTATTTTGACTTTTTCTCCGTAATTTTATTCTCTCGTTGTATCGTTCCCCTTCCCCCTCTCAATCTTCCTCCATTTCCTCTCTTCATCGTGGTCTACTCATTGTCTACTCGATTGACTAATTCATTCTACGGGCTGATGAATAATCGACTGCGGATCGAGTGAACGATCATCTGCGCATTTCCAATTCGTGCCCCCCCCCCCTTTTGGAGAGGTTGTCGATTCACATTGCGTGGGTTATCACAACCGGTCTTGCTATTCCACTCGACCCCCGTGCGATTCCCTCTTCTAGCGTGACTGCAGAGCAAGGATCGAGGTGATGGGGGGAAGAGGGGGGGGGGGGGGGGTATAGGGTATCACGCGACCCTCGAATCGACACGTAGTTGGCACTTCCTCGTTCCACCCGTGTGTAGTCTACTCCGTTCGACGAGCGTGTAATCATTGCCGACATCGCTACTCTCACAGTTGGCCCTCTCCCTGCAGATGGGACTCCCGTCGATGTTTATCTCCCACCGAATGTTTTCTAAACCCCTGCATTGCAGAAACGGAGTGTACGCATCTGTTCATAGATATCTCGAGAGGATACTGTAGCCTGCAAACTGCAGACCATCGAGAATTGAATGACCAGGGTACTGGATGTGGTGGATGTTCTCGGGAGGAAGTGGGGGTTTCATCGATCACAGATCCGACGACAGGAGAAGTGATGTGGATGTGGCTGGCCTCTTGTGTGCTCAGGCAGCTGCGAGGACTCGAATATCCGTCTGCTTTTGTTTCCGAGTGAGATCCAAACAAGGAAAGCCACGTTTCACAACGAGGGGAGGACTCACGAGGCTTGCCTCCCAACACCAAGTTCTCAGAAAGCTACTCTGATGCATTTACAAGACAAAGGACAAGTGGTGTCTTGATATCTTGATTCATACGGGCCTTTCCGCCAGAGGTGTCAGCCGAAGGAGAAGTAGAATGAAGAGAGTACATAGTGTCTAATACGTCGGTCCCTCTCTGCAGGGGGGAGAGGGTTGTGCTCTGTGCATTGCTCGTCTCTCCTCTCCTTTCTCTACCACTCTACTTCCATCATTCACTCTCTCGTACTCTGTCCCCGTTTGAGTGGTGTTTCTCATTGATGTGTGCTGCTCTCTCCCCCCTCCCCTCCCTCTCCATACCTCTCTCCCTTTTCGCTGTCTCTGCTCTATGGCCCCCTCGTGATTCCCCGCCTGTATTCGCTATGATCTTGTACTAACATGTGGCCAGATTCTGACAGGGAAGAGTACACGTCCAAACAAAGCTTCCCTAGTATCTATACAGAGAGTACTTCCAGACGGCCTCCCAGGAAGGGAGGGAGCCAGACTCCCTTGGGTGTCTGTCACTACGAATTCATCGGGATTTGTAGGTATAGGCTGTCACCCCGATGAGTCTCTTTCTGCCAGACAGGAGGAAGGCCTCCTAATGAGTCTCTCCTCTCTCCTTGAGGCTGTCAGTCTGATGCTCCCACTCCACTTGAGCCCCCCAGTCTGCGTTGCTCTCTTGTGAGGCAACCTATCACAGAGAGCACTCTGGTTTCTTGACCTCACTAAAGAGGTGATAGTGTCTCGAGAGGAAGGGGGGGGGGGGGAGAGAAGGATAGTGACGGGCAATGATAATAAGCAAAGAAGGAATACGATCAACATAAGATGAGCGAGATCTTTGCTATTTATGAATGGTTGAGATTGTGGAGCTTAATGAGAAAAATCTTATTTTATCTTGTCCCAATCCCTCTCTTTCTGCAGTGGCAGTGCAGACTTTCCCCGCCGTTTCCGGTATTTAACTGTGAAGAAGTTGTAGTTCTCTACAAATTGCACGGAATTGTAGCCCCCAAGCAGTACTTTGGGAGGAGTTGGGCAGTAATGTGATTTTAGTGTGACCGACAAGCTGAAAGTGTCTCGCTGAAGAGAACTACTGTAGGATTAAGAGAGAGAGAGCAACGAAACAACTCTGGAAACTCATTGAGAATGTTGGATGTCCTTCACGTGAAAGCCCGCAAAGGGAGTTTTCCCCTTGAGAGGGAGAGAGTCAGGCAGCAGTCCGAGAGGGGAACGAGGGAGGAACCCGTGCATACTCTATACACTGGGAAAGAGGGAAAGGGAGGGAGATTCGAGAGGCCGAATGACCTCACAGAGACACTCATTCGATTGCTTGTCTCGTCTAGAGAGTCTACATCTGAAGGTCAGACATCAATGAGCAGTTCTGTGAAGAGTGGTTTCACCACGAGTGCGTATCCAGGTGGGAAGAGATCTTCATTTTCGGATGCCCCTCTCTCCTTTGAAGCCATCTCGCCCCCCGATCTCCTTATTCCGACTCATTTCCTCACCATTTTATGGGAGTTGCAAGCGACTGAGTAGATGGATGCAAATCTGTCCTCATGGAGACCACGTAGAGAAAGAGGGGATGATGACTCATTCCTTGATTTATTGGATATACCCATTAACGTTTATTTTGGTCCGAGTTAAAGAGATACGTGGATCTTCTTGATCCACCCTTGTGCCGAAAATGTAGAAGCCCTCTCGTGGCATGGAAGGAGATAATAGTGGGAAAGCCTCTTTCTATCTCGCCCTCCTCCGCCCTCTCCCCCCCCCCCCCCCCTCCTCCTCCCTTTCCCTTTCCTACTCCTTCTCCCTCGCTCCCTTCATACTTCTTCCCCGCAATCTTTGATGCTCATTCGGTGTCTCTGCATTTACTCTCTGAATTCTGTGTGGATTCTCTTCACTTTTCTGCAACATCTCACCTCCCTCCCCCCTCACCCCCAGGGCCATACCATCTTTCCGTCCCTTCCTCCCTCCCAGCTTTCCGTTTGTATCATACAATAGCGGGTTTACCCAAATGCGTTTCGATGCTCTCTGCCCCAATTTGATGAGCTTTCCATGCCGAATCTCCTTCTTCTTTCTCTCATTTCACGACTATGTGCTCGTGATCTTAGTATAGTCTATAGTCTGCACACTCGCCGAGTGGAATGTTCTCGCAGTGAGAGTGCCTTTCGCAATGAGTGGTGGGGTCTCTTCCATTGCGTGGAGGGGCTTCTTCCTCGTTTCACTTCCCCTCTCATTCATTCCCTCATTTCCCCTCTCCCGCTCTTCAGATGTCTCTTTCTCTGCAACATTTGAAGCACTTTCCATCTTCTTCTTCTTTTTCTCCTTTCTCCTCGCCCGTCTCAATAAGCATCTTCATTCGTCTCCCTCTCTCTCTAGTATTCTCCCACTCGTTGAGGCTGTGCAACGAGCGTGAAAATGCAAGTCTGGAGGAGGGGGCGAATGTAACAGTTGTCTACACACCACAAGGCGAAACAACAAGAGGTTTCAGGGGGGGGGGGGGCATCAGAAGTCGCAGGAAAGGCGGCCCAACCCAGCACGGCATCCCTGCTGGGAGTAGAATCGTCCCGTGATTACGCCCCCTCCATCTCTACTTACTCCCTCCTGCTCCCCGAGTGGTTTCTGCCGACAAACTAGAAACACAGAGAGGGAGTAGGCTGACAGAGATCTCGGGACACGGGAGATAAAGGGTTACCTCTTTACCCCCCCCCCCCCCCCCCTCCTTACACACTTATGGGAAGGAGGACATTAATGTCTCGATCACAATGCAGACTAATCTGATCGTGTACTCTCTCCCCTTGCACAGTCTCTCTCCTGGCTAGACCAAGAGGTCAGCAGACGGCCTATCTCATTGGTTAAGGTCTGGCACCCGATGTCTCCCTCTCTCCCCGCTCTTCCCCCCTCTCCCTCTCAGGTTTCTCTGGGTGATCCCTATCGAGAAGGGAGGGGAGGGGGTAACCCTTTTGCCCCGTTTACTTCTCTGATCTCTCCCCTCTCCCTCCGATCTCTTACTCGTTCTATCGTCAGCGTAGTTCTCTTCCTCCTTCCGTTTACTCTTCTCCCCTTCTCTGATCGCTGCATGTGCAACGCATCTATTTTCCCAATTTCACTCCATTTTCGCCCAGACAAATACTGTCCTGTTTCTCGATTAGCACAGATGAATGACTGCAGGAGAGCTTGCTATGATGATGATTGGGTAGTGAGACTCCTCCCACTCCTCCTCAGATGCTACCTCTTTCCCCATCCTCTTACAGTCATGAGTTGATGTTGTCTCCTTCCTATCTTTTGGTGTGCCTCTCTGTGCTTCAGTTTGTCCAACTGGCAGTTTCGATGGTGTCTGTGGGAGAGAACGAGTAACTCTAGGAGAGGAGGGGAGGGAGGGAGGGGGGGGGAGGAGAGTGAGGGAATGTCACTCTCTTTCTCCCTCTGCCCCTCACTTGCCCATTGCATCTAGCGTGGACTTGCACTTTTACCCTTCCTCCCTTCCTCGAACTCGCGAGTTCTACACGTAGTCCCCCCTGTGGAAAGCGTTGAGTGGAAATGATCATTCGGGTAGTGATCATCTCTTCGCTGCAAATCACTCCCTCCTATCTCATTCTTCCCCCCCCTCTCCCTCCCTCTCCTCCCCCTCTCTCCCTCCCTCTCCTCCCCCCTCTCCCCCTCCATCACCCTTCCATTCTCCCTATCTATCAGTGTGTGGAGTATGTCATCCTTCCTCCATCTCTCAGTTCTACCCCTCTATCTTCTCTTTTCTCTCCTTGGCCCTTCTTAAACTTCACATCCCCTCCCTTTCTCTTCGTACTCTGTTCTCAGTGGATCAGTAGAGAGGGAAGCGTGTGTATTTTGTGCCCTGGATCCATGCTCCGCCCTTTTTCTCGCCGAATGGAAAGGGGGTGGTGGTGGGTTTGGGCTGGTCGTCTCCTTTCCCCTGCCTGATCAGTGTATGGCCAGACACTCCAAGGACAGGATGACAGTAGAGAGTGTGCTCCACACAACCCTTAGCACGCATTCTTCTGCTCTTTAGTGCCTGTATCTACGCCGTTGTAGTGCTGGCGCAATTACGCAGTTTAGATGCGAATTAGATGTGGTTTTGCGAGCAGGAAAGTGATTTGAACTGTTGATCTCGCCCCCTGCATCCCCTTTCCCTTCTAGCATTGGTTCCGCTTCGAAAGAAGCAAAATTGGACGAAGTGAGCGGAGATTCTGCTCGTTTTGCTCACTCACTACTCTTTGGAAGGCCCTAGACCCTTCCCAGTCTACTCTATTTTGCTTCACTACGGTGGAGGTGTGTAGTGTAATTCGCACATAATTCACACAAAATATGTTTTGGCTGGATATTGTTGTAGCCTTAATTCCACGTTTGGTGTAGTGATCGGTATGCTGTCTGCTCAGTCTAGTGAGAAAAAAGGATGGGGTTCCCCCTTTGAGAGATTGAGAGAGGGGAGAATGGAGAAAGGGTGGAATTGGCACGTAGCAGAGGAAGAAGGATGGCTGCAGAAGGAAGTAGGGAGAAGGGGAAGGGGAGGGAGAGGGAGAGGGAGAAGGTCAGTCTAGACAGAGTGTGCAAGATGCCCCTCTCGGGAGATGATGGGTATAGGAGGTGAATGCAAGGTGTGTCATACGAACACTCTTGGCCCTAGTCTAGACTAGCAGAGGGAGAGAGAGAGGTCCTTCCCCCTTCCCTCAATGACGAACTCTCTGGTCTCTAGGCGACTACGATCCATTTGTATTAATCGGAGGCTTCCATTGCCCTCTTCGTTTCCTCGTCTGGCAATCCTTTTCCTCCTATAGTGTACCTTTTTATCAACGCTCTTTTGATTCCTTTCCTCCCTCCTTTCTGCCTTGTCGTCGCAGTTTTCTAGTTGACAACTAAACTCTATTGGGGAAATGGGAGAACCAGTGGGTCGTAGACATCCAACTAGAGAATTGTTGGAGATACTCGAGCAGTAGCTAGGACGGGAACAAAGAGGGGGGGGGGGAATAGAGGATCAGTGATCAAAGAGATTAGACGATGTGAGATCATCCGAACCCCTCTGTGATTATTGCCGAATGTTTGGGAATTTCTAGCCTCCTCTTTTCGGCTATAATCGTGTGAACGATGAGTAAGATCGATCAGTTTTGTGCAAAAGGTTTGCGATTGTTTGATCTCGTCTCGCCGTCTCTTGAACAAGAGAGGGAGTTTGATCGTCTATCTCTCGAAGCTCTCGATTCGCCTACAATCTGAATCACTCACGTATTACGATGCAGAACAGAGTGTGGTACCACATCATGCTAGGAGAGGGGAGGGGGCAACGGTGACTCTTCTCTCGTGTGCCCCTTTTGGTTCGGGAGTGGGAAGGGCGAGAGTGTTTCGATGCACGAGACTCCCTATCACTCTGATTGTCCGCAGTTTGACTGCTCAACTTGTTCCCTTCCATCGATTGTCTCCCTTGGGAGGGAGTTGTTGCCCCTCTGGCTGTCGTCGACTCCCATTCGATCGGGAGTTGAAGGTACAAAGGAAGTGGGCGAATGAGTGAGTGGCTGGTTGGTCACTCGCTGCTCTCCACTCCCTTCTTCTCTCCTCCTCTTCCTCCGCACTCTTCCTCCCTCTCTTCCTCCCTCACTTCATCCTTTCTTTCGCGAAAGATGCTATCACACAACTCAAATGCGCCTATTTTCTCTGCTTGTCTCTCTTTTCCAATTAGGATGAACTTGATTTCGTGTGTGCTTTATGCTCAATTCGAAAAGGGGGGAAAAGCATCGATTGTCTTTGCTCGCGATCCGCTACACGAGATCATGCTTCCATCACGCGATTCCCCTCTCTCTCTATCTTCCTTCCTTACTCACTCCAGCTCTTCGTCTCTCCATTCCTCCCTCCCCCTCCCCCTCCCCCCTTCCTCCTTCCTCCCTCTCCTCTCGAATCTCTTTGATCGCTTCGCCGTCATTCAATAGTTTCTCGACCATTCTATCTCCCTATAGCTATAGTTTGTGCATCACTCGTCGTCCATTGTGTCTGCCGTATTGATTCCCATCGCAAGACTTCTCAATAACAGATTGATCGTGATAGTTTGTTGATTCAGTCCGTTGAGCGAAGCGTTTCGTCGATCAGCTATGCAAATCTCGCATTTCCCACCTCCCTTCCCCCTTTCGGCATCTCGCATAAGCTATTGTGGATTGGTTGCAGCGACCGGTGTCCTCCAGTCTGCAGCAGCTGCAGCAACCTACTCGCAGCCGGTGCAGCAGTCGGACGACGACGAGATTGTGATTGTGGAAGAGCGGCCAGCACAAGGGAATAACGGTGAGGGGGTGAGGGGGTGAGGTATGGGATGTGTTTACATTGATCACGCGAACAGCTGATGTGTGTGAGGAATGATTGGAGTTTCCGGCGCCATGGGAGGCTCTTCTAATTTAGTGTCTGCTTTCAGTTGTTCGTGCCCCTCCTGCTGTCCTCCCTCCCTCCTTCTGCAGCGTCTCTCCACCTGCGACGGTGTCTTCACTACCTCCCTCATCCTCATCACCAGCGACCGCTGGAGCAGCCGGAACAGTACACGCTGCCCTGAGCTCGCGCCAGATGCTGCTGGGCGACATTACAGGTACGGTAGTTTTCATCTGAAGGGCACGGTAGGTACTCTGGAGGGAAGACGGAGAAAAGAGCAGGAAAGAGAAGGATGGTTCGATGGTTTTATTTCTAAAGGCTGCAGTGTGTGCTGATGGTAGACAATTATTGAGATGAGACGAGTAGAGTGAGAAATAGATACTGTAAGAGAGAAGCGGAGATCCCGCGCACTCTGAAGCGGAATGTTTTGTAGCCTCTTCTGTAGCGAGTAGGGTTTCTCCCGATCTCACTGTCTACCATCCATCAGTCTCCTAACTGTCCCCTCTGCAGGCCTCGACCTCCCCATCCTCGTGCCAGTCACTGCCGGAGGAGCCATCGCACTCGCAGATCTACGAGTGAGTAGTGAGGGATTGAGTAGGCATGATGAAACACTGCTAGTCTATTCGGAATGATGATATAAGGGGTTCATTCAGTTGCCGTCCGCTCCGGACTCTCCTCCTCAGAACACTTCCTTCTCGACGGCGACGTCATCGGGAGTCTCATCGGGAGGAGGCTCATCGACCACTGCAAGGACTGCATCCCAGATGAATTCACTCCAGGGCGCATTGATATCCAGTGAGAGAATCGGAGATTTGGTTGTTGGATAGAATTGTGATGAGTAAGTAAGAGAATGATGATTGTTCATTGTTGTGTTCAGACGGAGAGATGAAGCCGAAGGAAGAGCCAGTGTCACGGGAGGGATCAGAGACGGGACTGGATATCAACGGGAGACCGGTGAGCACTCCTCCTCTAGATGTTAACTAGACCGTCTTTTGATATCTGATACTGAAATATATGGGCGATAATAAAATGTAGTCTTTTATTACAAGCGCTTAAAATAGTTGGTGCATATCTGTACATGATGTCTTGGCGAGCACTCTTCTCTCTCTCTGACGTAGACTGTCTGCGTTGTCCAATTATGGCAAGTCTTTCCCCTTCTTCCGTCTTGCTATGTTTCGCTGCTCCTTCGAGACCAACTAAAGTGCGATGGTGAAACTTGTGGCTATTTTGTTCACTGACTTCCGTCTCAAGTTGTTACAACTTTCTTCTGGATTCTTCCACGGATCGCAAAAAAGCTGAATTAGGAAAGCGATGAGAAGGGAGATACTAGGCGCAGAATCAACAAATCAGCAGCGCTGAGGCTGTTTAGGGCTTCCTACGAGTGATTGGAAGACCGTGTTCTGTTGTGCTTTGCTCACAGAGATCAAACCTCAAGGAAAGGGATAGGTAGGAAGGTGCACTCTCATAACATAGAGCTCGTTCCCAAGGACAAGAGCGGACGTTCTGATTGGAGATTTAGGGCGAGTTCAAAATAAGGGGCGGATAAGTGATGTTGACTTGGGAGGAGGTTGATCGAGCTAGATGTATGGAGAGCATCTCGTTCGAGATGTGTGCTCCCTCTTTCCCCTCTCTGTTGGTATCTCCTTTCTGGAATACTGATCAATTGGATGGAGATCACTGATGGGTGGATGCCTCATCTCTCCATAATCCCCCCACCCTTTAGACTAAACGTGTTGATTGTACTCAAACATTTCGTCATTCTGGCCTCGATGTGATCGTATGTTTACGTGTCTTTATCTGTCGAATGGGGAGACGAGACGGGGAAGAGCAGAGGGCGTAGTTTGAATGGAAAGTATGAGTAAACAGAGTGAGTGGTGAGGATGCCGAGGGGAGTGACTCACTCAGAGCAGGGCCACTCGCTCCACTTTTTACCCACCCAAAGTGCGCACTGGTTTGGGGCTCGAATCGGAGCAAAACACTTGAAATAGCAGTCAGTCTGGGTCGGGAGAGACAAAAAGAGATGAACGTTGCTACTTTTTGGACTGCTCACGAGATTCGCTTAAGTAATTTCCTGTCACAGTCGTTTCAAAGGGAGTAATGAAACGATGTTTCGAATGGAGTGTGAGGGTATAAACGTGGTACACTAGATTGATTACCATTGAGATATTTGTTTATCAATTCAGTTTTTCAATTTTGCGAAGGGTGACAATAAATTCCGGCGGAATTCAATTAGAACGGGGATGCTGCAATTGACTGATTCACCCTCTTCGTTAGCACTATTATTGCAAGATCATGCGAGAGGATGGTCAATCAGCACTCGTTAACCCGTCCATATCTGATCTGAAGTTGAATCTGCAATAAAACGATTAGATAAAGCCCGCAAATACACCTTTCCATGCTGGGAATAGACAAGGTTGATTACAAGCAGTGGGAGTTGTAAATAGTAGGTTGATTGGTAGATAGTGACTGGGTACTGTTGCTGTTGTGCCTGCATCTGTTTGGTGCCGCCAGTGAGAGTCTGTCTGCCTCTTTTTCTGTCTACTCTCTCCCATTCCGCTGTCTATCAATGTGTAACCAGCAAAGTGCGAGGGTCTCCCGCTTCTTCATTCATCGTCTTCCTTCCCTTTGCACGACTAGTCGATCAATGAACAAAGAGGGGCCAGATGACTGATCAATCGGTTTGTAGAAGGGAGGAGAGAAAGAGACGAAACTGTTTACATGAGAGAAGCCACACTCTAGTGATGCGCTGTCAAGTATTTCATGCAGCATTGAGGGGGGGGGGGGTTGGTTAGAGGGTTATCAGTAAAGGGGATGGGGAATATTGTTTCAGCTGCAGTTAGCTGGAGATGTGGGGAATCATCGAGGGATTGAAGTGAGAAATATTGACACGGGAAATACTGCAGAAGTATCTCGATATGACGATACAAATGGTTCTTCTTGCAGCCAGTCCCTCTGTGTTCCATCTGCTCTGCCGATTCGACGGGCATTCACTTCGGAGTGGAGGCATGCGCCGCCTGCTCTGCCTTCTTCAGAAGGTATGAGATGATCGAATAGTACTTATTCCAAAATGGTTTTTCTAAAGCTGACTTACGGAGTTGATAATCTAAATATGATTGGCTCATATATTCAAACATCGATGTTGTAGTTAAACCTATTCTTCCAGAACCGTCGTGCTCAGCAAGAACTACGAGTGCGCGAAGGGAGGCATGTGCATCACTCACAAAGGTAATCGGTTGCTTTTTTTCGAATCACCACTTCCATCCTTTTGTTTTTTTGCTTAAAAAATATTTGATGCAGCGTGAGATTAGTTCATTTTTGCTTGAACCGAGAAATTGTCATTCCCCGATGTGGGTTAGAATTGTGCTCTGTGTTTTGTAGTCTGGCTCTTTGATCTCTTCCCTCGCGCGAGTGAGGCTGACGCATCGACGTATCTAGTTTCTGCATGAGCTTGGCTTGTGCAACATTTCCTCTCTAGAAGATGCAGTTTCTCTGTGTAGCTTTGGCTTTCCCTCTCTCTCTTACACTCTAACACGCGCACAATTCGGTCCCATCACACTATAGAATGTGCGCCTCCGACCTCGCTTCCTTCCTTTTCTCTTACCGTCTCTCTAGCCTAGTAAGCCAGTCTGATGATGGTGTGTCTGAAACGTAGCCAAGAGAGAGAGAGAGAGATTTTGATTGCTGAGAAGGGAGGAGAAGCACAGTCAGCACAGCAAACAGGGGAGAGAAAGAGGGGAGCAATGAGGGACCGACGAAGTGCGAGAAGGGGAAGGGCTCACGCAGAAGGAGGGTTCATCCTGTATACAGGAGGGGCAGAGGGAGACGGAGGGAAGGACGGTGTTTGGTGACTAGAGTACCTGCTTACATCATGTGCTTCTCTGCAAGAGAGAGAGATTGGCGCGATAGATGGACGACGATCGCTTAAAGTGCAAGGGCGAGGGGAATCTCGGCCAAGGAGGAAGAGAGAGGAGAGAAGAGGTCGGGGGATCACGCACCACATGGGATGAGGAACAGCCATGGAGGGGGATTATGAGATGATGGTTAAAAAATATGGAAGATACGATAATAATATGCTATCGTATTTCAGATACGGGCGGTTCGGCTCGGTGCAGGGCTTGTCGCTTCAAGAAATGCATTTCGAGCGGAATGGACAGAAATGGTAAGGTGGAGGGGAGGGGTGCGGTAGCAATCGATGATTTTCAGCGGTGCAGCACCGTCGAGATGCCATTGGGAAAGTGTCTGCAGTGAAGAGAGAAGGATCACCCATGGGTGAGCACTTTTACATGATTTCGTCTCTCTTTCGTTGAGGATCATCTCGATCACTAGATATTAGCGTTGCCGGTTCGATTCCGATTCCGATACGCGAGATCTCGAACCCTGTGGCATGAGAGAGCACGCTCTCTCACTTGGTCTCGGATAGGAAGAGGGATGGGAGGGGAGAGAATCGAGATCATGAAAAAAACGAGACGCTCGATTTTTACTGCGGCCTGCAATTGCATTGACCCCGGGCCTCTTGATCGAAGTGAGTCTCCCATTGTCTTGGTCTCTTCCCTGTGCCAGAGCATTGTCTGAATGACAGTAGTGATGGGAGAACAGTCAAAGTCTTTTTTATTCAAACACTCGGGTAGATCAAGGGAATAATCAATGGGATCGAGTGAGGGAAGCGCCCTCTCTCTCTGCCTCGAGTCTGGGCTAAAAGGAGAGAGGGAAGGGAAGGGGTATCGAGTCTCGATCAGGCAACACTACTAGATATATTCCAATGAATACCCTTACATAATAAACATCGCAGACGAAGATATGTCGACGATCAACGGGTACAATATGGCTCCCTCTTCGCACTTGTTGATGCCCAAGTACACCGCCAGGTAACCTTCCACGAAAGATATTTGGGATCATAGTGAATGGATACACGTGATTGCGTCGAATCATTCGATCGAATATAAGTGTATGCTTCTCACTTCAGAAACATCCTCGACGAGTGGAAGGATAGACACATTCATCTGACGAAGCAGCGCAAGCTCTTCTACACTCTGTCCAGTCTCACTGATGCATTCGACGAATCGAAGGACTTGGTGAGTAGGTAGTGCGGTGGAGCGAGATGTTAATTGCTGAATGAGAGTGTGATGAGTGAGACTCCTTCTCTCTGCAGTTCCCTCCTCCGACGGAGATGCGCAACTTCTCTGAGTGTATCTACCAGCTGTGGAGGATCGAGCCGAGACTCGTCGCTGACTACGTCAACGGCAACGCCCACACTTCCCATCTACCTGCACACGAGAAGGTACGGTAGGGGGATATGGTAACATCACTTCCGGTTACTGTATCAATGTATAACAACTACTGACGGATTCTTTTAGGCTGCTCTCTTCCGCAACTTCTTCATGGCCTTCCAAGCAGTGGAGGAGCCCTACCTCACATGGCAGCACATGGGACTCACCCAGGACTGGTGGGTCATGCCCAATCGGTCAGTTGCCTCCCATCATCTTTGGTCTTTGATCCTGCACTCTCCTCCTCCATCGTCCCTATTTCTCCTTCTTGCAGCATGTACTTCTGCTTCGAGCACATCAACATGTACTTCTCCTCCAACATCATGTCTGGCCTCAACCTCGACATGGCCACTGCCGTACGGTGAGTGGAAGGGGCTGATTGATCTTTGATCTCCACTCTAGTTGTTGATTTGATTGTTGTGTGATTATCTCTCTTCCTTCAGCATCTTCATTCCCTCCTTCCACCACGCGATGGATCTGGTGGCTAGACCGATGGCTGCATTGGGAGTGACCTACATAGAGATGATCGCCCTCTCTGGAATCATCTACCTCGACCCAAGTGAGTACCAAGGAGTGGAAGAATGGGAAGGGGTGTGATAGTCATTGCCCTCGTGGGTGGTCTCTCTTCTGTCCATAGTATGCTCAATCTCTGATTGCAGTGGCTCCTGGCATCAGTGATGAGACTCGTATCTACCTCCACAAGGCGAGAGGAGAACTACTAGCAGCCCTCCTTCGATTCTACCAGGAGGTAAGAGAGAACCAGAGATTGATCTACGATCTTCATTTTCCGATCTTTCACCTATCAATCTCGTTGTTGCAGGATTTGTTCACGAGGACTCCGAAGGTGAATGACTCGCCCGAGATTCGTCTCTCCGCTCTGCTCAACATCTGTTCTGGAATACGAGTGAGTAGCATTTTGATTGGATAGACTCTTCACCAGGTTCTCAATTTGGAATCCACAGGGATTCATTCATGCTAATCCTTCTCCTTCATCAGATCCACGCTGAGCGAACTCGCGAGAACATGCAGATCCTCTCTCTCTTCGATGTCATCCCCTGCGACAACCTATTCAACGAGATGTGCAACATCGAGACTGCCTACTCCGAAGAGGTACGGTACAGTCAGGGGAAGGGGGATACGGTAGTGATTATGACTCAACCATGTATCTTGCAGGCTCGTACGAAGCTTCGTGATCGTGCCATCCAGGAGGACCTCGTGCCCATGAGCATCATTGAGGCTGCAGGTACGTTGCGAAGCTCACTGCAAATATATCAATTGTGTGGTGTTTCATTAGTGTTTAAATCTATATGAGTTTCCTTACCGTACAAGCAGTAATGAATATGGACTTGAAAAATGAAGAGAAGGATGAATTGCAGATGTGAAGTGGGGAGAGTACAAGAGACAAGTGGATGCAGGCATCCTCGAGAAGGGAACACCCATCAACAAGATGATCGGATCGAAGAAGGAGTGAGTGCATTGGAGGGAGGGGGGAGAGGGTTACCGTATCACGGCATAGATATTTATACCTTGCGATACTGTAGTGAGAGATTTCCTTGCAGGACCATGTCTGCTCCAATTCTGGAGCGAGACAACAAGGAACAGATGGATTTTCAGTTATCCATGATGAGAGCACACAAGAAGGAGGAGGTACATTTTTTTTTGTTTGAGGGTGATTACGGTAGATGGTGAGCAGAGTAAGAGGTTGTTCCTTGCAGTCGACGGCGAGTCCCGATGCTCCCTCCATCGCTCCAGCTGCAGCCCTTGCAGTGGCTGCAGTCGCTCCCTCCGTCCCCTCTGCCTCTCTCGCCCCTCCCCAGCCCCTCTCCCTCGCCTCCTTCTTCCCTCCCCAGCAGTCAGCTGCCGCCACTGCAGCTGCATCCTCCCCTACTCTGGCTAATCTGGTGATGTCATCGCAGCAGCAGCTGCAGCGGATGCAGCTGCAGCAGCCACGCATCGCAGTGGCTCCCTCGAGCAGTGCGAGGATGAACAGCGAGGCAGTCATCCAGAACATCCTCAACAACCAGCAGAAGGCTGATGAGGTACGCCCCTTCTTTGCTCTTTTTGTAGTTAAACTGTACTTAGCTTGTTAATGTATGCAGTCAGAATTAAATAAGATAGACAAGATAGACTTATTGATGGATGTCTCTCCAGGTGCAGAAGCAGCAGGCGGCAGATCGAGATCGTCGCATGCTCTTCCCCAATCTCAATTCGAACGAATGGATCAACCTCACCGGAATCATGCAAGCAGCTGAGACCAATGCAGCACAGCAGCTCGAAAGGAGAAACGCCGCGACTGCTGCTGCAGCAGCTGCAGCCATCGCTGATGTGCGTGCTCAACAGGTACTGTAGGGGCACTGTAGCTGAGGGGGGACATCTCGCTTAGATGTTTATGGTAGCTGCTTGCAGGCACCTGGTCCCTCGTCGGAGAAGCGTGCCCGTATGGTAGTGGTTGACTCGGGCACGAACCCCGCCACTCCTCCCTCCAACTCTGCCATGATCGCAGCTGCACTCAATGCAGCCTCCATTCAGCAGCAGATCCAGCAGATGCAGCAGCAGCAGATGCAGAATCAGATGTCGCTCCTCGTGCAAGTCCCCCTGAATGGCATGAACTCCGTGAACGCCCAGCTGGCCTCCCAGCTGCTCTTCCAGCAGCAGATGGCAGCTGCCATGCCTGCAGTCAGCATGGCTGCCCTGCAGCAGCCTGTCGTGAGTGTCGCCGGGCTGCAGCAGCCAGCAGTGAGCATTGCTGGGCTGCAGCAATCGCAGCAGCAATTCCCCCCGCAGAACCCCTTCTAGGCACCGTGTGCCTCCCCTCTCCCCTATTTCTATCGCTTAATTTCGTATGTGAAGATTAGGTACCTCTTTCGTTTTTGTTCTAATCTTTTTATACGTAGTTTTCATTTTCTGAGTAGATCAGGGATTACTGCGTGATCTCATAATAATGCATGGATTCCACATTATATGTGCCCTACTCTCTCCTTTTCCTACCTTCACACCAATCTAAGTACTCAGTCAACTCCCCCTTCCCTCTCAGCTCTCCCTCGCTAGTGATCAGTTGCAGTCTCAGGCTTCGCTAGATCCCCATTTCCAGTTACGACTCTAGGCAATGTTTTATGTACCACTATTACTACCACTCTATCCCTAATGTTCTACTGTATACTCATAGAGAAATTCTAAAAGTATCAACAGCTCAATGAACCTCTTCCTTTCCCCGGTCAGTACTCGACCACTACTGTATCCTTCTGTTGAGTACCTTCCCTATGTGTCGATTGCTCGTTGGTGTATGTATCGATTACTGCTCTCTTTCGTATGCACAGTCCTTCTCACAGTTCAGATACAGTCACTCGGAGCACCCTTTCTCTCAGGCTAAACTGATTAACCAAATCGAGTATTGACGAGACCAAACTGTTGTAAGAGCGAATAAAGATGTGTTAAATATCTTTTGTGAGTGTGTTCGGAGCCGAAATTAATATGAAAAGAGTCGACGAGATCTCTACAAAATACATTGCAAGGATGAGGTTCAGTAACAAGAGAATTGGGTCTACTTCAGTAACTTCTGTTACAGTATGCTAGCAGCAGCAATGAAGCACTCTCCTCAGCTTAGCACATATGCCGATGGCGATAATGCCGGAAATGGTAATTACGGTAGAATATTGAATAGGTAGAATAGGGTGACCTACCGTATCTCTGCATTATTCGATAGGTTATATTGTTGTTGCAGTGCCCTCGCAACGACTGCTGAGCAAGGCGACTCACTCCTCTCTCCTCATCAATAATCGACCCACGAGGGTACGCAAGAGATCTATCTCGTTTCAGTATACATTTTGATATTTGAAGTTTGTGTTCTGACCTATCTCGTCTTCTCAGATCTCGTTCCTCTCCTCTCCCTCCTCCTTCCTCACTGCTTGTCTCGGCCCGCAGCCCTCTCTCCTCCTCTATGGCCCCGCCACTGCAGATGATGATGAGGCATTCAGGTTGATATCGATATGAGTGAACCGCTTTGATTAGTTATATTTCAGACAACTGGCGCATGTTAACCTGCCTGCAGACCCGAATGATATGACGTAAGTTGGACTGTCATTTCCTTTGCATTGCTTATTCAAACTGTCAGTCATTGAAATAAAATTACTATAGTAATATTCTTAAATTTCAAATAGACTATGTATATTAGACGATAAATATACAATTTTAAATTCCCGAAATATAAATAATTATATTGTTGGCAGGTTCCTGGGGGCGAACGAGTCTTGCTTCGTGGTTCCCCTCGTGGATGGAAGTGTACACGTGGTGATGGTGGATGAGAACGAGAAGGGAATCCGGCCATTCCATCGAATAGTCACTCATGAGGGCGCCGAGGTCAGCAACACTTATCACGGATCTCCTGTAAGAATGCAGGAACTGATGCGACAGAAAAAAATTTTTGGTCTTCGATTTCGATGTAAGTGGCAAGACTGACCGAGTGAGGGTGGGGAGAACGCCTATCTACTTCGTTTCTCAAAATTTGCATATTTTGACCTACCTCTTCAAAGGGCTGTATCTCAAAAAGTCCTTGACGTACATCGCTCAATTTTTTTGAAAAGATGCGTATTGAACTGATCTACAATCCTATCAACTTTATTTTGCATACATACGTATCTTCACCTCCATATGCCCTAAAAACTGCTTTTTTGATGCCGCTCTCAAAATTTTTCTCTTAACTGTACGAATTTTATTACAGATTCGGATTCCCCATGGTCGAATTGAGGTACCCAGGTAGTTCATTGGACAGAACTCTGTCCTCCACATGTCGCTACTCAGTAGGGAGAATCAGAACATGGTGCGATTTTTGAATGAAACATGTCTTGATGCGTATATATCCTTCAACGTATGCAAATTGGTAAACTGAGACCATTTTCGGATAGCTCTCGAACAGATCTATAACAATGACTAAGGGGTAAAACACCCTGAAGTTGACCGTTTTAGAGTTACAGCGTAAAAACCCAATTCAATGGATCGCTCTGAGATTATCGAGCATCATCCAAAATTTACGGTTCAATCCATTGAATTGGGTTTTTACGCTGTAACTCTAAAACGGTCAACTTCAGGGTGTTTTACCCCTTAGTTATTGTTCTAGATCTGTTCGAGAGCTATCCGAAAATGGTCTCAGTTTACCAATTTGCATACGTTGAAGGATAGATACGCATCAAGACATGTTTCATTCAAAAATCGCACATGTTCGGATTCTCCCCACTGAGTAGCGACATGTGGAGGACAGAGTTCTGTCTAATGAACTACCTGGGTACCTCAATTCGACCATGGGGAATCCGAATCTGCAATAAAATTCGTACAGTCAAGAGAAAAATTTTGAGAGCGGCATCAAAAAAGCAGTTTTTAGGGCATATGGAGGTGAAGATACGTATGTATGCAAAATAAAGTTGATAGGATTGTAGATCAGTTCAATACGCATCTTTTCAAAAAAAATTGAGCGATGTACGTCAAAGACTTTTTGAGATACAGCCCTTTGAAGAGGTAGGTCAAAATATGCAAATTTTGAGAAACGAAGTAGATAGGCGTTCTCCCCACCCTCACTTCGGTCAGTCTTGCCACTTACATCGAAATCGAAGACCAAAAATTTTTTTTCTGTAGTTTTGTCGTCTCATTTTCCTACGATTTTACAGGAGATCCGTGTTATTAATTGAAAATAAAAATGAAAGACTTGATGATAAGAACAGAGCTTGTAACTCATTTCCACATTTCACAGCTAGCTTGTGAATTTTTAAAAACCACATTTCGTTCAATTGTTACACAAATTTTAAAAACTAAAAAAAGTCAGGTAATGTGACTGTCGTTGAGTATTGGATGCGAGTGGCCAATTTCAGTCGCAATAACTGCTGTCTTATTTTTCATGAATTTCAATGTAATTTTTTTAAAAATTTGGTGTAATGAGTTACAAGCTATTATTACTGGTACTATACAAAATGACTTATTCAAATTGTAGTGAGGATGTGTGGGTAAGCATCTCTCTCTCTCTTGCAGGCCACTTGTGTCTCTGCCGTCGACTCGTCCATCATCGTCGGAGGATCTGATGGAAAGGTTGTCCACTTTGTTGTGCTTATTTAATCGATCGATACTCAGGTGGTGATGATCGATGCAGTGCAGAATGAGAGTCGCGTCGTTACAAGGGTACGAGAGAGCTTTTTGAAGTTTTCTACGAATACTGTAATCCATGAACAGTCAATAATCTGAAAGAAGTGGTTTAAAGTATTGTAGCATGGATTTCAGAGTGGCGCGGGTATCGAGTGCATGACGACTCTGAGTGGAGGAGCTGTTGTCGCGACTGGAAACATGGCTGGAATGATCAATGTGAGGAGAGAAGGGAGGAGTGATGAAGAAAGATAGATTGACGGGGCATAAGGGGTTACATTTGCATGTGGACAATTTGAGTATCAAAGATCACGTTGCCTGTAGATATGTTGAGGAGAAGCACCATGCTATCACGGGGTTATATTGTAGGAATCCATCATGTAATGATGAATGATTAATTGTAGCTTTGGGATCTGCGCTCGCCTTCGTCTGCGATCACGCCCCAGTTCACTGTCTCCCCCAAGGTATGATCTTTGATCTTTCAATGAACTGTTATTGAGTTGTATTGGCGAGAAATTAGCTATCATGGACTTGTAATCACTCAGGTGTTCGGTGATTCGTGCACTGCTCTCGCAGCCCATCCCGCACAGACGAATATCGTGAGTGGGCAGTGACTAGAGATGGTGTAGAGGGCATTTGTAAATTCTGTATACTTCCGTTGCTATTGGGAGGTTTTAATTTTAGAAGGAGCTCGAATCCGTTGAGAATCAATGGAGTGTATACAAAACAATAGATCACAATAGCCATGAAATTGTTAAATATCTACGACACAAGGTATTTGGTTGTTCCAGTTGGCAGGTGGATACGAGAGTGGGAGCATCTCCTTCATCGATGCACGAGGAGGAAACAGAGATCAGCCACCTGAGACGAAGAACACTTTCGAATTGGCCAGTGGACCCATCACCAAGGTATCTGTTAGAGGGACGAACAGCTCCGTACTTGGTGAAATTGCAAATTTTGTTATTGCAAAATGCTGACACAAAGTGTGAAAATAACTATGCTACGCCTAGTTGGAATAGGTGTACTAAATCCCAGTAGCATCTGCCAAACAAAAGTGTTATCGTATATCACACTATTGTACGATAATAAAGCGATTTTGCGTTCTGGGCAAATTCTCATAGATAAAATGAGGGTATCGGATTTGGAGAATTCTAAGTCGCATGATGATTTTGCTGGAAAGTGAGACTTTAATCGCGGAATAATCGAAATTATGTTACCCCTCTTGCAGATGTCCTTCCATCCCGTCCTCTCCGACAATCTCTTCGCCTCTTCCGTCGACGGATCTCTCGTCCACTGGGACGCCGCTGCCAACTCCCAGGCTGGATTGTGAGTGATCTTTGATCTCCCATTCTTCAGATTTTGGAATGCGTGGATGATCTCGCTCAGGTCGACTAGCACACTGACTCGTCTCTCTCCATGGCTTTCTTCGACTCTCGAGAGTTCGAGCATCTTCAACGGTGAGAGAATGGTGTCGCTCCCCTGACACTTGCCTTCCTTTGATTGATAGGGAGTGTAAATGAGAGTGATGGGGTCACTGGTACTTCGTTCTCTGCTCTACCCTCCCTCTCTTCAGCTCTTCAGACGGATGAGTACCCGGCTACAGTGAACTCCTTCTCCATCAAGGACGACTCCATCCTCATCGCTTGCGATAATCAGCAGATCAGACACACGACCGGAATGACTCTCGTCTGAGATACCCTTTCCCCTCCCTCACTATTGCTGTTGTCGTAATGAGTTATTTACTTCTCTGTTGAACCCACAATTGTTACAGTTGTCCTAATTCATTTTGCCCTTTTGACGAGTAGTATGGTAGTTTGTTTGCATTGATCGAGGCGAGAGAAGGGGGAAGGAGACAACAGATATCGTGTTACTCTGTCCCCCTGCATGATATCTAGGTTGTGTTGAGGGCCTAGAGATATTCTCTCCTCCTCTCGTGCCTCTCCTCTCTCTGTTCACTCTCCTCCTCTCTGCATTCTCTCCTCTCCCTCGTCTCTCCATTCGTTCTCCTTCACAGCCTTTCACACTTGATTAGGTTGCTCACTTTTTCGTTTCTATAGTGATTGATGATCTCTCTTTTTCTCTATCTACGTGATCAATCTCCTTCTCCCACTGATCCTCTCTTATCATCCTTATCACGTTTCTATCGGTTAGAATGACATTCTTTATCGCCTATCCTATTGAGATCCCACCTGTTCTACGTTGGTTTACGTGTAAGATAATTATCGATCGTTTGATAAACTCTTCTTGTTGATCTTTCACGGAGATAGGGGTAAGCTGCGTTGGATTCGCTTTGAGATACTATCGATTCCCGCGGGATACGGTGCTCGATAATTCGTATCGATTGAGTCATCTCGAGAAAGGTCGTACCTCAAATGAGGTAGAAAGGGCAGTGTCCGTGTGTGACTGAACTGTGCTGAGGCAAAAAGGTTCGGTCATTTTCTATGAGAATGAGGGGATGGTCTTATGTGGGAGAGTTCGTGCCCTTGATAGGAATAGGTCGGCTGAGGCCGATCTCCGTCCTTCGGGTACAGTACCCAGTGTGTTGACATGCCCTCCCTATCACGAGTGTCCATTCAGTGATTGGGTCACTCTGCAAGGAGTGATACACGGGGAGGAGTGCACGTCCTCTCCTTCCTCCCCTCTCTCTTCTGTCTCCTCTCTGTCGACAGATCTACTCAGTGGCTTACTCTCCTCCCTCCCACAGTGCGGGTTTCTTTCCTTCCTCCCCCCTACCCCTCACTGTCCATCCACTGCCCACCCACTGTTCTTCTCACTTTCCGTTACTCCTCTTTCCCCTTCCTTCTGCTCTTTTCCCTCTTGTAAACAGTCCATTCACCCATCTCTTCCCCCATCTCCTCGTCCTTCCCACACCACTCCTCCCCGCAAGATGGTGTTGTCGGATTTGATGGGACGGAGGAAGGGAAAGACGTCTATCGACGTTCGGGTGTGGATTGGCGCCATTTAATAATGGAAGAGTGCCACGATTGATGTGCAAATTAGACTTATACGGGCTGGGTTTCCTTTCGGGTTGTTCTCTCTATTGCTCTTTCTCACTCGCACTCCCTTCATTCACTCTCGTCATCTGCTCTTTCTCACTTCCGACAACTCCCTCACTTCTCTTCTAGAACTGCTTTTTGCGTAACATCTGGCGCTATTTTCTTCTACTCTTCTTTCTATCTTTTCCCCCATGGGTGTATCTCACCCACTCTCTTCTCTCTGTTACTCAGGCATGGAATCCTCCCAAGACCCTGCTCTTTCCCATTCTTTCTCCCCCCCCCTCTCATTTCATTCTCTCGCTCTCCTTCCAGATCTGCTGCGATTTCTCACTTGTTTGCGTCTCTTTTCTCTCTCTTCTCGCATTTTCTCTCAGATGTCGTGAGTTTTTCTCGAAAGTCAGCATTCATTTGTTGTTCCTTTCTTCTCACGTTGCATTGCATTGCGTGTGATTCGTGATTCAAGGGGGAAGGCGCCAGGAGGAAATCAAGCTGGCGGACACTTTGAGCATTCTTTGTTGCGTCGGGGAGTGGAAGAAACTGTGTCGCTTTTCATCTCGTTGTTCTCTCTTATCCTCACACTCTCTCGCCTGCACTATCACCCTGGACTCTCTCACAACAAAGTACTCCCTCTGCCCTTATCTCTGATCTCTATCCCTCCTCCAATCGCAGTGCGCTAAAAGTTACACGGTTATTCTCTCTCTATTTTTCTCTTGCAATGCGTGGCAGGTATATTTTTCACCCCGTGCCTACCTTTAATCTTTTACCGTTTGGCCATGAGTGGAAAGTTTTTGGAATGCGAAATATAAACCGATTGAAAAACAGTGCGAAAAGGGAGGGGTTGAGAACGGATTCTGACGTCAAACCCGTGTCTCTCGTGTCTGTTCTCTCTCCTTTTCACTCCATATCTTGCTGCCGTTCCTTCTCTGTCGCTCTCTCAGCTGAAGTTGCCTCTTCCCCATTCACTCAACTCGTTACATGAGTATCTCTTTGTTGCTCCATTCCAGTAATGGGCTACCAATTGATTGATCTACCGTGCTGACTTCGCTAACGAATAACCCCGTACTGATGCGTACACATTATTCTCCTCACAATTGGATGTGTTACTGTATTGGGCTGTTTATGTCGCAGGTTTGATTGCGCCCGTTGGAGGATCCTCTTGATAGACTAGAATCGATGGAGAAAACAGGGGTAATCAAGTGGAATTCATTCGAATCTTCCATTTCCATGCAGTGGTTCTCTCTTCGAGACAATGGAATGGCGATGGAATTAGGCTGCTTCGTGTTTGGGGATTGGATTCCATCGATGGCAAGCATTTCTTCTCCTTCTCCGTTCCGGTTTCTGAAATATCGTTGAAATTTATTGCTCATTATTGCATGTTTATAGGTTCCTTTGCAATCTGGTGAGTGTTCGTTCCGAGGAGAGAGAAGGGAAATATTTTTATGGCTAGAGTGTGAATCAGCCGTTTCTTCCTTCGTTCAGCCCTTGCTTATCAGTGACGTCTCCCTTGCTAGGAGGGAAGGAGAGAGAAGGGGGAATGGAGAGAGTGCAGACGACGAGAGACAATGATCCCATTAGAGAATGGTACTTTACATTCGGTGGTTTGCTCGTGGCGCGTTTCGTCTATCGTTGTATGGTAGCCCCTCTCTGTTATATTACATTTGCTGCATTCTTTCGAATGTTTCCCATAAATTATGCTGTTCGTGCAACAGTGTTCATATATCGATTCCATATTGTAATCCTCTCTCTCCATTCATAATTTCAGCGATCTCTCCTATTCTCATTCAGTCGTCAGTTTCGCACAGTACGGAACGCCCATAGTGAAGAAGACCGAGGAGTAACCACAAAGGTACCGTAGTCTAATCAATAGATAGTACAATTAACTACGGTATCCACATATTGATTGATAAGTCTCTCATTTGAGTGCGAGAGGGATGGGTCACGACGCAAACGGCACTCCCCACTCTCATCTGGAGAGGTCTGTCCGACCCTCCTCCCTCTCCCCCTCCTCCTCGTCCTCCTCCATTCCCAAGGATCGGTCCATCATCGGACGGATCAAGGCTTGCTTCCCACCCATTACTGGAAAGTGAGTGGAATGAAGCATTCAGAGAGAACGGGAATGAATAATCCGCTTAGGACGCTCTTGTCTCACTACATGCCTGCATCGGGGGCCATCTCTCACGCTCTTTTCCAGAATCACATCTTCTCCCCCAATGTTATCCACAGGTGAGAAGAAGTATTCTTCATTCTTCTTTTTATCTTTTTTGTTTGATAATTACTGAAAAAGTGAGTTGATATGTATTGCGAGAAAAGTCCAGACGATCTTTGATCTCTCCCTGCCTGCGCAGGTTGTTCCCCGTGGGTGAACTCGCAGTCTCCAACGTCATCCTCTTCAACGCCAATCTCGGCCTCGGATTCTGGGTGAGTCCGTTGCTTTTTGTTCATTCATTATTTCATTCACTTTCATTCATTCTTTCATAATCGAAGTTGTTAGAACAAGAACTTCGATTTTACTGACGGTGAGAAAATTCCAATGGTTTCGAATCACTTGCTGGGTGTTATTTTCTATATTTCGACGTTTTCGTTTTGTTTGACTAGCTGAGAAAGAAGGATGCGACGCGATGGCATTCGATGGCTTCATCAGATGATCTTTGATCCTCTTCTCAGGTCTACTTCCGTCCCCATCTGGCTCGTGCCGATCGATGGACGAGAGTGGAATTCGCAGTCTTCGCCTCGACGATCTTCAACTTCGGATCCCTCCTGGCTTCAGTGCTCATCAAGGCACTCCTGCCTACCAAGTGAGTCCATGGTGGTATACAATTGATCCAATGGTTAGAACGAGCTGAACAGAACGCTGTAAACAAAACTGCGAATGTATGATATAGACTATGAGTGATAGTGTGCGTTGTCTCTGCAGGACGTCCACCCCGTTGAAGTCTCTGATCGCGACGTCTCTCTCCTTCCTCCTCCTCTCGCGTGCATACAAGTACAGCAAGTTCGTCGACAAGAGGAGAGTCGCTTACTCCAAGGTAGTCCATTGCCTATCTTCTTCACTTTGTTGGTACAATTTGTTTACAAATTTTGAATATTAGTTGAATGAATGGTTCTATCTAAGAAGATATATCTAAGGCTCTATTTAAGGCACTTCTTCGATATTTGGCCCACCCCCCCCCCTTCTTCACCTAACCCACTCATTTCTAGATATTTTTCGATCGCACAACCCCTTTGCGATGGGGAGGAAATGAGAAATGATAGGGAGGGGGTGGGCCAAATATCGTAGAAGTACCGAATATTCAGTTCTACCTGCAATGTTTTAATGTTTGTCATATGGATGATCCAATCCTTGCAGGCTCCTTCTCCGAAGCTCTCCAATGGCCACACTACTCTCAACGGCGATTCCCACTAGGGCGTCGATCGATAAGCCACGCCCACTTTGTCGCCTGTGGCTCAGTCCACTTCCTGTCATTATACCGTAGTAGTGTCTACTATTCAGTGTTATTGTCGTTACCGTACCTTGGCATTTCAGTTATAAGCGCCGCCAGTTGTGCCCGTTAAAGTAGGTTGTTCCACGGCGCATTTTTTAAAAACATATTTCTGTGCTTAAATTCGGATAGTTTTCTTTCTCTTCGTTACCGAGTTACAGTAATTGCTCTACAGTACCCGCGTTTCATTTACCTACCGGTTATTTTACTTGAAACAAGACTTTCTCTTGCGGATATTCTTACCCAATCTCGCATTATCGATTGCTCGTGCATGCGTTTGATCTGTTTAGATTACTGTATTGATTCGATTCGTGCCTTTGACTACGGTATTGCGCACCTTTATTCCGAGCATCGATAAAGCATTTTCTTTTAAAAAACGTGAACGAATTGTTTTTACAGACACATGTTGACACTGCAGAATAACATCATGGGTACTTTAGTGCTCATCATGAACTCGATGGACGCAGCACTTGTTCTCTGCGCTGCATGCTGATCCATTGGGACAGAGACCGGAGATGCACTCTGAATGGAGTGGGTTGATAGATCGCCTGTGTGGCATACCTCCAATGACCATGGAGGAGGGACACTCGACGCCTCTCTTCAGACGACGAACAACACACTTTTCATCCTTGCACGTGAATCCTGCAACGATGAGTATCGTAGTCTGGAATAAATTGATTCGGCTTCGTACCCTCTGGACAGGATCCTGAGATGCAGGGATGGTGCTCATCGTGACCTGCTATATTGATTTGCGTTAATGATAGTTATTGTTGATTTAGCAATAAGAGTAGTACCAATGGACTCGTGAATGTGGTCTTCGAGGAGAGCTTCTACTTGGGGTTCGGAGATCACATTGGTGTTAACCTACGACAGAAGTGGATGTTCTACCGCGGAATAAATAGATCCCTCACCTCTTCATCACAGTAAGTGATTACAAGGAGACTGAAGAGGTACATAATAAGGAATTGCATTATGCAACACTAGAGGAATGGGCACTGTCAGTGATAGATTTGTGGCGAATCAGTGGTGGGAGGGCTTTATATGCGGGATGTGGAAGGGAGTGAGACAATAGTGAGTATAGATCCGTGACCGACTACCGTAGCCAGGTGTGCTAACAGACGAGTGAAACTCGGTGGACAGAACTCGTCATGTTATACACTTTCCTCTCGAATAAATGAGAGTCAATAATTAGATGCACTTTATCGGTATGATACACATTATCGATCGACGAGACAGCGAAACCGTGGAATCCTCTTTTTAGCAGACGTGGGCTACCTGGAATGGAGAAATTGAATATGAATGGGAGAGAGAAATAAGACTCATTCTTGCACTTCTATCTCTTCGTTCCTTCACCTTGGTGCAAACAGATCCAGTCTCGAGGAGACGAATCGTTCTCTTCACGAGGAGGGGCATGTACGTCTCCGAGAAGTTCTCGCACTGAGAGGAATCATTCACTCTCTATCCCCCTCCCGTCTTCTCACCAGGGAGGAGAAGTCTCTGAGGTTGGAGCAGACGTGTCCATTGATAGCAGCCACGAGGTCGGGGATGAAATCGGGCTGGCTGATCTCGTACTCAAAGGGATCATTCAGGACTTGTCTCTCCCCTTCCTCACCTTGAAGAAAGCGGAGAAAGCCTTGCAAGCATCGCACTTCTTCGACTCGATCTCCTCCTTGCTCATTGTGCGGAGGGCCATCACTGAAGAGAGAGAGGAACTACCGTACCCTCCTACAGTACCCCCTACAGTATCCACTCACTGGAAGGGGCATCGCAAGCGTGGAGGTACTTGGTGCAGATTCCCTCGGCGTCCATCTGGGCAGCAGTCATGTAGACGACAGTGGGGGCGTACATCTTGAGGAAGTCCTGCAACGAAGAGGAGGGATAGAAAGGGTGGTCCCGCCACGAAGACTACAGTACCTCGCATCCGTCTCTCAGGTTATCAGCAATCTGGGGGCAAGCCCACTCACGCAGAAGATCGGCGATCTTGTCCTGAGGGAGATACCATTAGACCACACTCTTCTGATCTTTGATATCTGTTGACTTACGTAGTGCTCAGGCTCCTCGAGGTCGAACTGAAGGGAGTCGATGATGACCTTGCACTCGAAGCAAGACATGAGGAGCTGAGAGAAACGAGATGATCTTTGATCTCTGATCTCAATCTCCGACCTGATCTCCGGAGTGAGTGGTCATGTGCTTGGACTTCTTGAAGAAAGAGGAGAGAGTCTGCTTGGAGCTGACCTAGATCAACTCGTTCATCTTCCTCTCATCTCTTTCAATCATCATTGTCTTTTCTATCGTACGAATTCGCGTTTATTATGCCTCAAAGTGTCAAGGCACAGAGGATGGAAACAAATAAAGCATGGGAAATTGGAAAATATGCATAGGGAAAATCGATATCGGACATACAGTAACCCAACGTGGGAAAACAGGAGGAGAGAAGACGTCACGGACGTTATCGAGGGGATCGAAGCGGATGATCTTTGATCTCCATAGACATTCACGAACAGAGGGAGGAAAAGGAACAAGCAGTGGGGAAGATTGTGGAAGTGGGCGGAGTCTTCTTAGATGGACTTGAGTCCATTGTAGAAAGAGGCGACCTTGTTGAAGGGAAGACCGGCCTCCTTCGCGCAGAATCCGATCTGAGCACACGCCTGCAATACAAAATTTGTTGTAAGTCGATAACGAGCAGAAATCTTGGTAATCATGGTAATCCTTGCCTGCTTGGGGTTGGCGAGGAGGGCGTCGAGGGACTGCCAGATCTCGGGAAGGAACTCCTCCAGCATCAGATCGCACTGAGAAGTGGAGGATTAGCACTGATACTTAGGTAGTCTAATGAATGAGTAACTGAATGAGTAATGAGTAACTGACTGCTCCCTGGTACTTGGGGATGTGCTTGCAGATCTTCTCAGAGATGAATGCCTTGATCTGTAATTCGCCTGTTAGCAACACTCCGTGCCATTAGCATATTTGAATCGATTCCTATAAAGAGCATAAGTTTCACTCACGGCGGCTCTCTCGTTGACGTCATCGACGGCCTTCTTGAACTCGATGGCAGCCAGCTGGCACTCGTCACATACGAAGTCGTTGGTGGCCCCCTGCAAGGTATGGTAACTACCGTAGTCTCCTCCTTCGATCGTACCTTTCCCTCGACAGTGGCCATTGCTCTCTTGAGGTAGAGAAGTCCGACTCGGTGGAAGTTCGTCAGCTTGGCATTTCCGCACAGGTGCATCTTCTTGCAGACGGCCTCCTCGTCGCGCTAGAGATTATCGATGAGGACAATTCTATAGGCATCGTGCCAAGATGATTCATTACCCCCCCCCCCCCTTAGCATAGATCACTACTCCATCAGTCAAACAAAGTTCATCAGTGCAAATGAATCATCATCCCCTCAGGCTATGCTCTCCCTTCACTTACGAGGAAAGGCTCCAGCTTCTTGATGATCACGTCGATCTTGTTGACCATCATCTTGCACTCAAGCTCGTAGGAAGTCTGCAAAACAATATTGATCTACCATTTCCCAGTCAATCGATATTCGACAGTACCTCGTGGCAGAGGGCGGAGAGGAGGATCTTGAGTTCGGCCAGCTTCTGGGGGTCCTCGATGGCAGCGATGAAGCTGTGCACAACCTGCAAGAAGAGGGAATTGTCTGCCTGTCTTTTGGTTCTCTGGCTGGTGGATGAGAGTGCAACAGAAGAGGGCAGCACTTACGCTCTTGCACTCTCCGCACGTGTTCTGGAATGCCTCGACCGCCTGTTCGGGGATTCGGTTGGAGGAGAGCATATCATCCTGGAGAGGGAGAGATCAGAGATCATCGAAGATGAGAGATCAGACTAGAGATCAAAGACCATGTTCCCAGACTGACCTTGTATGCGAAGGTGCAGGCCACGAGGGCCAGGGCGACGAGAAGAGAGCGCATCTGAGATTATTTGGAAATTTAAAGTGGAATAAATCATCGCGCGAGTGGGTCAGCACACAACGGCGCGAGTGAATGAAGAGAAGAGTTGAGGTTGTGGCTCAAGGAGAGGGATGACCAATGTTGTTAGATCTACTCCATCAGATCGACTGAGAGAAGGGGACAAGCACATGGAATGAGAGAGAACTGGAGGAATGAATGATGGAGGGAGGCCAGAGGAGAGGAAGGGGGAGGAGTGGGAAGACATCTGAGGGAGGACAGAAGAGAGAGGAAAAGATCGAAGAGATGACAGAGTGAGAAGAAGAGGAAGAGAAAGAAGGAGGAGGAGAGGGCGGACCCGATGTCCACTTAGAAAACAGCAGTCGAGACAACTGACACTCAAAGGGATCCGTGACATGAACGGACCATCACGCGGGGGTCTCGCAAGGAAAGAATGGAAGGAAGGACTACGGTAGACAGATTAAAGATGTCGATGAGAATAAGCGAACGGAACGGAGTTGAACGTAGAGTAGTTGACATGCTTTGTTGAAGGTCACCTCTCTCAGTTGGAACGTTGGTAGTGATAGGGAGAGGACACCCATCCTCTGCTACTCAATCAACAACTCGACCAGTGGAGATGCCCATGCTTTCGCAAGAAGACGAAGGAGACAGAGGGTAGATCACGATTCTCACTCAATCAACACCGAGACAAGAATGAAACCACGCGAGAATAGAGGAGAAGGTAGAGTGATGGGAGGAGATAAGCTTTATCATCCACCGACCTCTCCCTCTCTTTATATCTCGTACACTCTAGTCTTCTCTGGTCGACGAGAAGTCACTCGAATGGAAGAGACTTTGCAGCTTCGCAATTTGCGTCTCCTTATCAGACCCAAACATCACTACAAGCGTGGCAGAATTCTCTATTTTGTGAGCCTGCTCCGGGTCGCAAACCGAGGAACCAAAAAGCAAGGCAACGATGTTTTGACACATCACGCCATCTCTTATGTACCCTCTCTGGATGACTAAACTATGCAGAGAATGGAGAAATGGAGAAGGAGATGACAATATCGTCGGAATTTCGATAAATCATGAATGAAAATAAAGAAGAAACGCTGATGATGATTCAAGTCGAGCAACTGCCTCCATTCCTCAATCAATTTCTCATCTTTTTTACTCGTTGCATCTAGGCAGAAACCTCGATCAAGAGAAGGGGAAGTAATCAAGGAAGAATTTTCTACATGTCATCCAGAAAATGTCTGCAACATGGTCAAAATCGAAAAATGGAGCATGGAACCAATAGAGGTGGAATCTGCCCCTTTCTACGACACATCACTGGTCTCTCTTATCTTCGATGTCGATAACCTCCCCTCACGTGTCTTGTTTGCATCCATCCCACACTACGATGTCGCTCTCCTCACATTATGTCACCGTTTATTAACTTTATCCACTTAAATTAGAGATCACTCAAATTTCGCAACTTATCTACAGTAACATTCTTGACTCATCAATAACAACAGAAAGACATGTAAATAGATAGTATTAGCCCGTATTCAGAGAGACTCAACAGATAATTCCCTCCTTACCGTAACTAGCTGACTAGGAAGGAACTTCTCATCCCACGATGGGTTTGGGTTTTCTCTCTGCTTCCTCTCCCATCTGTGGATACAACTTCGCCTTGTTCCCATTTGCCTGTTCCCTTCCTACGAAATCCCTTCGAGGTTTCATAATCGTCGGGTCCTGCTTAATCTGCAGCAGATGGAGGATCTCATGTTGCTCTGCAATCACTCATTCTTCTTCTATTGCAGCATCCAGATGTGGAACTAATCTGTTTGCATCTTTTGGGATCGAGTAAGCAGCTAAACATGGCTCAATTTATAGTGGTATGCCCTCACTAACAAACTTCCTACTATAATGTTTCCAAAAGAATAATCAGGATGAAGATCGCATACCTCCATTAGTCCACTGGTGCTTGGGTAAGACCTTGGCCTTCTTCGTGAGTGGTTCTCCTCCTTCTCTGTAGTTCCCCTGCAGCACAGCCATGGCCACTGCGAGTGCCCTCTGGGGTGCTCTGATTCGTGCGCAGTCCTCATCTTCAGCCAGAGGGGCGTCCCCCCTCCCTTCTCCCTTCGCGTGTCTGCTGCAGGCTGCAGCTGCAGCAACGAGGTCGGCAGCTCCGCCCCCTCCACGACCAGCCCGACCCATGCGACGGACACGCCACACGTCGTCTTCGGCCACCTCCTGCACGAAGAGCTGAGAGAATCTGCAAGAAGATCAATGTACTGTACTCCGAGAGTACAGTACCCATCTGCCCTCTACCGTACCTCGTGGGCACATGGACATCCAGCAGCTGCGTCGGATCCAGAGAGTTCGCGTTATCCTCTCCCGAGGCTTGTGCCCAGTGGGTGAACACCTGGGGAACGATTGGGGATCAAAGCTCAAACTACACTGAAGTTACGTGATAACACTACAAACTACGGTTTACCTCAGTGTGTCTCTCGCTGTGCGCTGCGTAGTTGGTCAGATGGGCGGTGATCTCTCGCAGCAGCGTCGACAGCTGTTCCTCACTGCAGAGAGGAGAGATCAAAGATCAGACTACATCCTCCTAACTCCTCACCGATTTTGCTGGTCGCTCATCACATCACAGGCAAACTTGGTGTAAGTGAAGAGATCTGGAGAATCGCGAGCCTCCAGAATCTTCCGAATCGTCTGAGAAGAATATTAGGATAGTTTAAACGTATTCATTCCGTTCACTCGCCTGTTTGCACTTGTCCACATCTGCAGTCGACAACTCCGCCTTGCGCATCAGTGAAAAGAGCGGATCCAGCTTCTAGAGGAGGGAATCAAGATCAAAGATCAAACTACACTACTATAGACCTGCTTGACATTGTAGATGAAAGAATGCGATGTCTTCAGTGGCCAGTAGCGAGTCAGTCTGCAGAGATCAAAGATCAATTGCAAATCCTAAGACTCGATTCCGGTCTCATCTTGCTCTTCTCACCTGAGTGCTCGTTCACGAGCTTCCTTGTTGGGTGGTTCTCCCTTGGGCAGCAGACCTTTCTGCAGAGACACTCAATTATTGATCAGACACCCTTCGTCACTCTATCATCCTCATCTCTCAACTCACTGCTTTCTTATCCGCATATTCGATCAGTTTCAGCTTGGGAGGCAACGTGATCATCATCTCCCTGCAGTATTCCATCTAGCCTTCCTATCCGATAGCACCGCCCACTTCTGCAATAATGCCTTACCTGATGAGTCCTCTGAAGTCGGGTATTCTCAGATCGGGGACGGGCTTGAATCCAGCTGCCTGCCGAGTCATCTCGCACTTGGTAGTGCCTGCCAATCCCTTCTTCTCCCTTCATCCCTTCCCTTCTACAGTACCTCCATCGAGGATGATTTCATGGATGTAGATCCTTCCCGAATGGGCGATCAGAGTGTGAGATATCAAGCGAGTTCCGTGCAGATTAGGCTGCAGACCTGAATAGAAAGGATTTAGCAGAAATTTATCCGAAATTTGCTTGTTTGTAAAAGACAACAACTGCAAAAATATGCTAGGTTCTGATTTCTCTAGTTAGTTGTCTGACGTTATATAATTGCTGCCGATTCGTTTCATTAAATTTCCGTTTATCTCAACTCTGCCTACCAGTTCCTCTCCTCTTCGTCGGCAGTTTCTTGTCCTTCCTGGGTGCTTTGGCAGTGGGCATCTTAGCATCGTCGCCTGCCTTCTAAACAGGGGAATTATTAGGGTGAATTACCACGAAAATTACTCTTTTATAAAAATAAAAGCGTAAAGAAATGCGAAAAGAGAGTACTGACATTCTTGGTGGCTCTCCTCATCTTCCTCCTCTCTGCCAATCTCCTATTCACTATGTTCTCTGCCGTCTTCCTTCGATCCGCCGGCTGCATTTATTACCATTCAAATCGATGAATTACGGTAAAGAAGGGGTCGAGTGGCCTACCATGGCAGCGAGTGTTCTCTTCTTCCTCTCTCTCCTCTCTGCAATGGCCGCATTCTGCTCCTCCACTGTCAGCAGAGGGGCCAGCGGAGGATTCTTCACCTGAACCAACCGAACTGATGCATGACAGGACGGATTTGAGAATGAATGCGGAATTGAAGTGATACCTCCAGCATGACACTCTTGCCCTGTCCGAGGAAGGAAGTGAGACAGATGGAGGGACGGGCGTTGAGATAGGAAGGAGTTACCGGGTAGGAGGAACCAGAACGAGGGAACTGCAGGCGAGATAAGACTTCACATATTGTCCTCATCAACCACTAGTTCTCGGATAAACCGTCATATTCGTAGAGATGCTTCTTCGGTACTTCTTCATGATTGGCTTACCCTATTTCTACCCCGCTCTACCCTTTGCCAGATGTGTTTTAATCTTGCAGGCTAGCAGGCAAAGTATTTTCAAATGTCCAGTGGCTGACCATATTCCAGGCGGTCTTGGGACTGGGAGTTGCCCAGGTGAGTCTCACTGTGGAGTACGCACCATCATGGAGAACGGCGATGAGACCAGGGGTTTTAGCCTGCAAGGAAACCATCGAATCGGTCTCTATTGCACCTACACATAACCAAAGTGAGAAATTGAGATAGTACCTCTATCACTTGTATCTCATCCTCCTGTTCCTTCTTCGTATCTCCACCCTCATTCGTCCCCATCACCACGGGATACGTCGCTGCCTGGAATATCGTGGGATTGGATCAATAATCAATTGACGATCATCTGATCTATGATATTTCCTCTTTCATCTCTCACCTTCGGCATGTTCTCCATGAGTAGTCCATTCCTGGCCAATTCAGAGTGGGCGATCCTCTGGTGAAGCAACTCCACGTCATAATTCACCGAGTGAGACGCATTCGATTCCTCCTGAAAATGTAATACCATGAATGAGATCCACAGTAACCCTCCTTTATCTTTCGATCACCATACCTTCATGGGAATTCCGGTTACGGTAGTAGAGGCGAGATCGTAGAGAGGCATGAGCATACCGTGAACTCCCGTCTGCAGATATCAGAATCAGTATGGACTGAACGCACGAGAGTAACTCACAATCAGCTGATTCCCCTTCACGCAGCAACTTCTCACTCCACACGACAAGGTCTCGTTCATCTGAGAAGAGATCGAGAAGCCCATTCGAATACCGTATCTACCGTACCTTAGTGAGTGGTTTGCCCGTGACAGTAGCCTTCTCTCCCACTGGCAGCAGATTGAGGATGAAGAGAGAGACGTGATCTACCTTCGCCGTGCTGCAATATCGATCCATCCCCTGAATCCTCTGAGTACAGTACTCACAACTTTCTATCTTTCGTTTTCGCAATCTGTGCATTTCTGGTCTCGATGGCCTCTGTGACCTCCTTCTCCAATGCAGCCACCTCAGCGTCACTGAATCGATCGATAATTCCATGATAGGATAACCCTACCGTACCTCTTCATTCTCGTCAACACGAGAATCGATCCCTTATTCATGATATAGCACGGTCTCTGCACCTTCTTCGTGTCTTCTTCCTCTTCCCCGTTAGGACTCACGACTCAAAATACAACCTCATGTTAGAAAGTATTGTACACATCTCCTCTAATATTATCCTAATCAATGGTTGCTTCTCACTGGTCTTAGTCACGGCAGTCTTGCCCAGTTTGAGTCCCTGCTCCTGGAAGATCCTCTCTTGCGTCGTCTTCGTGGGATGGATCTTCCACGCGAAACTGTGAGACACTCAACACACATCATTATTACACAATCCTCTTGAATGACTTACAATATTTTATGAGTGGCACTTGTTCCTTCGGGTCCATATTCTTCATCTTCCTGTATCTGTCCGTCGTCTCCGAGAGAGTCTGCAAATTGATATCCCCATCTCATCCTTTCTCTCCTATCACCTCGACCGCCAACTGCACTCCGAGGGGCAGGAAGGTCGCGTCTGCATCACCAGCTGCGCCAGCAGCCGTCGTTGGCGCACCGGTGGAGCCGAGCTGCGTTAGAAGCTGAAAAGGACACTTGATTCACCAGACACCGGTAATGCGTCAATCGTGTTGACGCACCTCTGGCTGTCTAAGAAGGGTCTTGCCCCAGTCTGAGTTGAGTTTCCTCGAGACTGCGTCAGCCAGCACGAATCGCATGAGACGACTGCCATCGGGGAAGAGATCGGATACAACTCGGTGCGCCTGATGAGAAGAATATGGATAGGATGGTATTCGATACTCTTACCTCTAGAGTAGCCTCGATGGCCATCGTCCACAGATTCCTACTCATGCACTTCCTCGTCTCAATCGGCGCATTCTTGGCCAAGATGTTCACTGGCTGAAAGGAAGAAAGGAAAGACACTTGACAGACTCACATTCAAGGATGATCTGTTGAAAAAAAATCATACGCAGTTAGCATCGATAGCCATCCGAGGGCCGTGGTCCATGAGAACGATCACCTCAACAACACATTTACGAAGGTGTTTCATTGTCTACAGTCTCGATCCAGGCGATCAAGACTCATCGTACACGGATTGATTTTTGAAGGTAAACATTGTATCATCCAGAATTGTAAGGTAATTCAACGTGCGACCTACTGAGATATCTCACATACTGGAATGATATGAAACAATCATGTCGTAATCAATAGCGCAGCGTGACTCACCTTGTGCGAGGGTGGGAGGAAGTAATCCGATGCCTCGGAGGAGAACGCGGATGGCACTCTCGTCTCCATCGTGAGAAGAGTGGAGATGACACTACTACAGATGAAGAAAATCCAGATTTAATTTTTGTGCAGGAAATGAGGAAAAGAACACCTACATTCGAATAAATTCGATCCAAACATACTTGGTAGCGCATAGAAAAATAAGTCACTTCAGAAGCCCTTACCACGCATATAACCCCTCATTTTGCTACCTATTCACAGGTACCATTCCTCCGATTTTCAACGGAATCATCTAGATTGCACATTTTATCTCGGCTTGTAAAGTAATTCAAATATTTATCACTCGGACTTCTGACAGCATAAAAAAGGATTGCATAACGCACAACACTGTACATATAGATACTGGAGCATGGAGGGAGATTCGAGACCGTGAAATGAGAGGGAAGGGGAGGGGAAGGGGGAGTCTTGCCCTAATTGGTAGCAGTGTGGAGTGCCCTCTGCAGTTGACTCTCCACCAGCATTCTCTGGTGATTCCAGTAATTCGTGCGGACTGGATCGAGCACCGTCAGCTCCTCCAGAAGCTGCAATACATACACTCTTACTCATTCATTTCGATCTAACGTGTAAAATGCTACAGTATCTGCTACAGTACCTTCTTCGCCTCCTCTGCACTCTCCATGACCACTTGCGCTCCCTCCTTCTCGTCCTTCTTCACTCCTCCCATTCTCTCCAACAGAACTTCCACCAGGAAGGCGAGCATGTGGAAGGAACGCGCGTCCTGAGAGGAACAAGTGAGGTTACGGTAAAGATAAGTAGTAGTGGTACTCTATCGATTGATTGTCTTCTCACCTTCTCCGTCTCTTCGTACACTTTCTTCACAGTGGCGATCAGCTCCGGTCGTGACTCGAGTCCATCCTCCGCGAGGATACTGCAATATCGATTAATTACTACCGTTCTCTACTACTGTGACCCCTATTGATTCCTCTACCGTACCCCGTGAGGTAGTTCCAGACGCTCTCGTTATTGGGCAATTTGCACGCGAGTTGCAGAGCCATGCTGCAAATAGAAATTTGATATTGGAAAAATTGAACAAGAAAGTGAACAAAAGTGATTATCCACCATTTTCGACGGAAATCAATCTACAATATCGAATGCACTCGACAGTCTAGTCTGTCCTCACTTGGTCTCAGTGTCGATGGTGTTCTTATCCGTGAGTCTTCCCGCTCGCTGCAGAATGAAGTAGCGGTAGTTCCAAGCAGAGTTGTTGCGGGGGTCCTGCAAGAGACCATCTCCATCTATTCTTCTCTTCATTTCTCTCTTGTTGACTCTAGAGTACTCCTCTCCCTTCCCCTTCCCCTCGCTTCCTCCCCTCATTCTCTCCCCTCGCAATGGCTGACGGCGGTCGCAAGGAAGACGATGACAGAGATGATGATGATGACAAGGTGGGAGACTCCGCCCTCCCCCTCCCTCCCCTCATCCACTCCTCATTCAGGACGTAGAGGACGGCAACTACAAGAACGGATTCTTCTACGATGAGAAGGCCACCGATGAGAAAGTATCCAAGTGCGTTGTCGTCTACATCTGTCCCCCCCCCCCACCCCTTCACTCCCCGTAATTCAGAACCGATGTGCGCATGGACGACGTGGCGGGCGAGGGGAAGAAGAAGGTACTGTATCTATAGTACCCCCAATTACAATACTCTTCAATCTTGCAGAAGGAGAAGGGTCGTCACTCGGATGAGCACGATGCTCCCCCTGGAGGAGGAGGGAGAAGCAAGAGGAGACCCAAGATAGTAGTTAGTCATCGAAGAGAGATGACCTAATGTCCTCTCCCTCTTGAGTCTCCCGAGGCAGTGATCGGCGAGGTCGGAGGTGCTCCTGGAGCCGACGTCGAACCAGAAGGCGCCGGTGAGGAATACCGTTACACTTGGACCTTACCTCTCTTCTTCGAGGCGCTGATGGCACTAGCGGTACGGGCGCCGAGGATACCAAGGGCGATGGGACTGGTACAATATCCCCATTCTTCGAGCCCTCTACCGTACTCTCAGGGAACACGGGCACGAGTGGGACGGAGCAACGAAAAGGGAAGGGCAAGAAGGAGAAGCTGCCTGCTGTCTCTCCCGCCAAGTCGCCCAATGTGAAAACAGCACAGGAGAACAGTGCTAGGGAGAAGGTAGGACTCTTCCCCTTCCCTCCCTCTCTCTCCCCATCCCTCCCTCAGGCAATCTCTGGTCTGGCTGGTCGCATCGCGCAGGAGAAACTGAACGTGGACTCTCTCATCCGTCGAGTTCTCTCGTGTGCAATGCCAGGACATGGACTCACCAAGAATGTCCCCATGGCTGAGATCATGAGCCTCATTCGTATGTTATCAATTCCATCCGCACGAGAGACTGCCTAACAAGACTTGTAAGACTAGAAACATTCCGAGGAATTCGTAAGCAATTGCACTCATTGTCAGGCCTTCTCTCCAACCGTATCCCTTGTAGTCATTACTCAACCACCGTACCCTCATTCTTCTCCTCAGGAGTTGCTCGATACGCGTTCGCCTCTGCTCCGATGCTGGTAGAGGTCGAAGCACCCATCAAGATATGCGGAGATACACACGGACAGTACGGAGACCTACTGCGACTCTTCAGGAAGGTGAGTGATCCACCCTCTCTCATGTACCGTACTCTCTCCTCTTCAGGGCGGGTTCCCTCCCACCTCCAACTACCTTTTCCTGGGTGATTACGTGGACAGGGGCGCACAGAATCTGGAAGTCATCATCCTCCTCCTCTGCTATCGAGTACGTACATCCCTCTCGCTCCCTCTAACCCCTCATTCAGATCGCGTACCCTGGCAACTTCGTGCTCCTTCGTGGTAACCACGAGTGTCGCACCATCAATCGAGTCTGTTATACCAACTATTTCCGTCAATATATTTCAAACGGCAGATCTACGGTTTCTACGACGAGATCAATCGTCGCTTCGGGGCTCCACTGCTATGGAACGAGTTCCAGGTGGGCATCCCCTCCCCCCTCCCCTCCCCTCCCTCTCTCCTCTCTTCCCTCCTCAGGATCTCTTCGATCTGATGCCCCTCTGTGGTCTTGTCTCTCGTCGCATTCTCTGCATGCATGGAGGAATCTCTCCCAAGATCATGAACGACAAATGGAGGGAACTCATCCGTTCTATTCCTAGGTACTCCTCCCCGTCTCAATCCTAGTCATACCCTACTCCAGACCATGTCATCCGGACGAGGGTCAGTTGGCGATGGACCTGCTGTGGTCTGATCCCGTCTCTGGCAATCAGGGTTTCATGGTAGGTCACTCTCTTCTTCCAATCGATCGTTCCTTGATTTTTCTTCAGCCGAATCCTCGTGGCGCCTCGTATGGCTTCGGTGAGAACAGCGTGACCGACTTCTGCCAGATCAGCGGCATCGATCTGGTACCGTAATCTCCTCTCTCGCTCTACCGTACTCTCACACACTCAGATCGCCCGCGGCCACCAAGTAGTGCAGGATGGCTACGAATTCTTCTGCAATCGCAAACTGGTCAGATATTCGTCCCCTATCATCTACCATATTCCACCATATTACAGGTGACAGTCTTCTCCGCTCCTTTCTACTGTGGTCAGTTCAACAATTGCGCCTCCATCCTCGTGAGTCCCCTTCCCTCCCCCCCCCCCTCATCTCAACATTCTCAGAATGTGGACGAGGACCTGAATTGCTCATTCGTTGTGATGCGAGGACACGCGAAGCTTGACTCTCCCGAGGATCCCAAACTGCCCGTACAGGTACCATCCGGCAGCACAAATACGCAAACAAATTTCTTGCTTGTTTGAGGATCTCGAGACGAACGATCCCAAGATTGCCGAGATGACAGTGGATGAGATGGACACGAAGGCGAGCATACAACCAGGCGGATGAAGATGAGGAAGGAAGCAAATTAGTGGCCCTCCCTCTCCCCACTCAATCCCAATTTTGGATCCTCATGATTTGCATAAAGAAGTAGTGGAAGAAGGTTGCAATGGTGTTCAGCATAGCAGAGAATGGGAAATTGAATGGTACCTCCATGATTAGCTTGAGTGAGTAGTCGAGTTCAGGCTGGGCAGGCAACTCGAAGCGACGAACGCACCATTGGCTGCAATCGCATCAATAGTTGGAAGGGTTCATCTTTTATATTTGAGACAGTGCAGTTGGGTATCACCTTACTCGGGTTTTTTTACCGGTAATCTGTTCATTTTTTGTTTTAACGCAAACAAAATCGGATTTCCTCCACCCTCTCCCTTCTCTCTCTCACCGATGCTGCCATGCATGGTAGTTCTTGCTCTCGTCATCGAGTACTTCCTGAGTGAATGCCAACTCCCCCGACACATCTCCCAGACTCTCGACGATCGCACGACGATGGTGCCTGCAGGTAAATAACCATTAAAGACTAGATAAAACCACTTAGTAATTGAAATAGATAAATGATAGGTTTGATAATACTTAGGTGTCAACCGACCAGACTTGGTAGTTCTTGGGGTTCTCGAGGATGACTTCATCGAGGAATTTCAGTTCCTTCTTCTTGTCGATGTTGAGAGCCTTCAGGCACTCACGACGGTACTGCCTGCAGGATAAAATCTTTTCGCTTCCGTTTTCTCCACGATTTTTCGTCTCTGTTTTCGACTAATTGCTCGCCTTCATCGCCAACGAAGCACATGAGTACAACAATGAAATGAGATGCATCAGAAACGAGAAGAAAGAGTCCCCACTTTAGCTTAGGCTCTAGCCATAACACACGTCTTCTGAGAGATTGCATGAATCCTAGCCCCCTTTTTGACAAAATGTTCAAAGTGGTCCAATCTCTGCCAAATTTTTATGGATGATACATATGAGGCCCACTAACGTTTACGTAAGATTTTGGAGCCGGGAATTGAAAAGTGCCCAAAAGCCGGCTCTGGAAATTTTGAAAATTCAAAAATTCATAAAATACTTCGGAGTTGAGTAAAAAGGTCGCTGAAAACAACAGAAAGAATCCGCTCGACGAGTAGAATAACTTTTCCGTTGACACTTTTAGTGTGGGTAAAACATGGCATTATGAAAAATTGAAAAAATCAATTTTTCATCATCAAAAAAAAATGGCCGTCGTGAAAAATAAAGCTATTAGTGACCAGCTGATTTCGTCAGATTCGGAATGTACGACCTTTTCTACCCAGGCTTCATTTTTTCAGGAAAATCGAAGATATAACACGAGTCTTCTGAGAGATTGCATGAAACAGGAAAATTCAACAGGAAAGTTGTTTGAAATTCCTAAAATTATTTCAAACAACTTTCCTGTTGACAACAACATCATACGACAACAATATCACATGGAAAAATGTGATAAAGCGATTTCAAAATGTGAAAATAAATTCTAGCGGCTCGGGGACCCCCCCCCCCCCATTTCGTGTAAACCGAGATCAGTTTCATAACCTTCGTACATTACTCTATTAAGAAAAAAATAGCGCCGAGCCAATTGTGCCTGGGAATTTGCCCAAAAAAGGCGAAAATCATCGAAAATTCGATCATTTCAAATATTCGCAATTGCTATTCTTCACGAAACAAAGTCCATTTGTCGCCTTTTTACTGTTTTATTATAATTACTTATATAAAACATCAAATTCAGTTGAAAAAAACCGGAGATGTCCATATTTTAGAAAAATCATATTTTTCACATCACAATTTCTCAAATTTGAACGATGTAAACTCAAAATTTCGAGATTACTTGACTCCTCAACTGTTGCCATTTTGCAGCATGCCACGACGTGAATGAAAATTGGTGGAACATGTCCCTCCAATATCTCAGGTCTCTAGTTTTTTGAGACCCGAAATTGGCTCAGAAGACAGTGTCGGCAATAATGAATTTCATTTTTTGAAGTTAATTTTGATAATTCTGATTGGTTATGGTTGTAAATATTGTTTTCGTAATATATTGCATAAACTGAACATAAAAATAAACGCCTATTACCGTTTCTAAATTTCTGAAATTTTTGCGATTTGAAAATTTTTGATTTTTGAAAAATTGTTCAAACGGTCACTTTTCCATATCATATTTCATATCATATCATATTTATCCTGACGTCAGGCACAATGGTCCTGCAGGAGGGTGACTTCAGTGTGGAGGGAATGGGGATCTTCGGTCTCAGAGCGTCGTTAGGTCAAGGGATGGGATCTTCTTTGGCTTCTCTGGTCAACTGTAGGGACGATCGTGAAGGATCTCCGTTGAGCGTCGAAGTAGATCATCCTGCCGCCGAACACCTGACTTGCGCCGGTTAGGAACTCACAACGCAGACAGCGGGGCTTTCTTGACGGTAGATCACTCGAGACGATGGGAATCCGTCCGTGCTCCTCCTCTTGAAGTGTACCAAGTAGGCCATACTCTCCGGGTTGCCCAAGCTGACGGGAGAGGATTCCCCAAACTAGGTCGGAAAAGAGCGGGGTCAGGGACGACCGCCCGCCCATTGATTCATCATATTAGGAAAACATTATTTACAACCATATCCAATCAGAATTCTCAAAACTAACTCCAAAAATCAATTTAAATATTACCGACGCGGTCTTCTGAGCCATTTTCGGGTCTCAAAAAACTAGAGACGTGATATATTGGAGGGACATGTTCCACCAATTTTCATTCACGTCGATGTATGCTACAAAATGGCTACAGTTGAGGAGTCAAGTTATCTCGAAATTTTGAGTTTACATCGTTCAAATTTGAGAAATTGTGATGTGAAAAATATGATTTTTCTAAAATATGGACATCTCCGGTTTTTGCAACTGAATTTGATGTTTCATATAAGTAATTATAATAAAACAGTAAAAAGTCGACAAATGGACTTTATTTCGTGAAGAATAACAATTGCGAATATTTGAAATGATCGAATTTTCGATGATTTTCGCCTTTTTTGGCAAATTCCCAGGCACAATAGGCTCGGCGCTATTTTTTTCTTAATAGAGTAATGTACGTAGATTCTGAAACTGATCTCGGTTTACACGAAATGGGGGGGTCCCCGAGCCGCTAGAATTTATTTTCTCATTTTGAAATCGCTTTATCACATTTTTCGATGTGATATTGTTGTAATAGGATGTTTTTGTCAACGGGAAAGTTGTTTGAAATAATTTTAGGAACATTTTGAGCCCAAAACCACCACTCTAGCTCATCTGGGAGCCGATATATGGTAGAGTCGGGAGCGGAACCGGAAAATGCCTAAACGCCGGTTCCAGAAAAAACGGATAACGCCAAAAGTTTTCTCGTATCCAATATACTCTGGAATAATTATCTCGTGGATACTGCTAAAAGTCGGGGCTCCCGGTGCCGCAGGGGTTCCGTTTTCATGCAATCTCTCAGGAGACTCGTGATAATATGTTTCCATTTTTGGCCTCAAACATGGCGAACCTCGTGTTTTCAAACAAAATCGAAAATTTCATGATGTCATATTTTAGTAATTATCGCTCGTGGATATCTTTTCTTTCCGTTTTCAATGTTTACTGGCCTATTTATACATATTTCCATTGAAAAACCCGAAGATTTCAATACTTCACAAAATCACATTTTTCACGAGATTTCACAGATTTCATGATTTGATGAAATATTGAAATCTTCATTTTTTTCAATGGAAATCGGAATGAATAGGTCAGAAAACATTGAAAACGGAAAGAAAAGATAACCACGAGCGATAATTACTAAAATATGACATCATGAAATTTTCGATTTTGCTTGAAAACACGAGGTTCGCCATGTTTGAGGCCAAAAATGGAAACATATTATATCTTCGATTTTCCTGAAAAAATGAAGCCTGGGGTAGAAAAGGTCGTACATTCCGAATCTGACGAAATCAGCTGGTCACTAAAAGCTTTATTTTTCACGACGGCCATTTTTATGCAATTTTTGATGATGAAAAATTGATATTTTCAACTTTTCATATTGTCATGTTTTACCCACACTAAAAGTGTCAACGGAAAAGTTATTCTACTCGTCGAGCGGATTCTTTCTGTTGTTTTCATCGACCTTTTTACTCAACTCTGAAGTATTTTATGAATTTTTGAATTTTCAAAATTTCCAGAGCCGGCTTTTAGGCACTTTTCAATTCCCGGCTCCAAAATGTTACATAATCGTTAGTAGGCGTCAGATGTATCATCCATGAAAATTTGGCAGAGATTGGACCACTTTGAACATTTTGTCAAATCCCACCTGCGATCTCTCAGAAGACGTGTGATAAACCAACATGGAAGATCACACATCGATAACTCTAATCATGAAGCTGTACAGAATTCAAATACCCATCAAATAATCTCCATCTCACTTAATTCGAACATCAATCTCTAATCACCCCCAATTCCGCACCGTCCGGTTGTAACCCTCGGTCTGCACTATTTTTTGAGTAATGAAAATGCAACGACGATATTCAAAAAAATTGTTTGTATTTACAGTCACGTGGCAGAATACAACATTTTTAATGCAACCTTCATCGCCAACGATGCACATCAGCACAACAATGAAAATGAAAGTCGTAAACAACATGAAGAGCCCCCACTTTCGCTTTAGGCTCTAGCGAGGAACTCGTAATAACGTTGGTAGAGAGTTTTCTCAAGGGGCGTCTCCTTACGCATTTTTGAGCTATTGGAATTTACTCAACCAATTATCATACATTCGAAGACCACTTAGTTCGCCACTAATCAAAATATATATGCACCTGATGTCAAACGACCCCTCCCTCCCTTTCCAATCCACTCACCAGAGTGTGTAATTGGCAGCATTCTTCTGGATGCACGTGTCGATGAGTTTCATCACTCGCTCGCTCTTCTCCCCCGACTGCAGAATGGCACGGAGGTACCCGAAGCAGTCACGGACTGAAGGGTAAGGGATTGGGAGAGGGAATTGAATCTCTACCGAGGTGAATGAGTGCTCAATGATTGGAAATTGCGAGGAATTACGCTCTATGAAAACTGCAGTGTTATAAAAAATAAATGTAAGTAATCCATTTGCATCTGAACGAGGAATGAGTCGAATGAACTGACATTCCTCATCGTACATGATCTTCACAGCTGCTCTCTCCTCTGCACTCTCGTAGATGGGAGTGACATCCGACCACTCGGGATCGTCCTCAAGAGATCAAAGATCAATCCTTCCCGTGTTACTTTATTGGTGTTAAAGAATTTGCCATTAAAAATGATCTGAACTCTAACCTTGAAGAGAGAAGAAGTGGGGATAAGATCCTCATCCATTATTGGTCTCAACAAGACAAACTAAGTTCTTCGATTCATCATGTCATCTTCTCAGATATGGTTAGTTGGTCATGAACCATTGTCTCACACCACAATCATTGTTAGCACTGCATCCGATTTATCTCAAACATAGATAACATGAGTCTTCGAACAAATATTCAATATTTTGGAAGTAAAAGGGGTGGTGAAAGAAGCAATTGTGAGCACAACATGGTCCTTCGAGGGCAGTAAGCTCTAGGGAGGAAAGGAAGGAGGAGAACTTCTTACAAAAAGAGTACAAGCTAAAACGTTGTAAATGTGATTCTGTCTGGACTGGAAAGGATGCAAAAGACTAAATCTTACTCGATGCCGTGATAGACAACCCCGAAATGATTGCGTCATGCACAGCGAATATTATGGGTAGATCTAAGAGTGGACACGATGGTTGGTGGAAATTTGTGGAATTGCCCCTGATACTTCAGATAGGGAATGGGTAGGCGATTACATTACAAATATTGATAAGGTAGAATAAGGGGATGGGATTGATCTCCTCCTTCGATTAGGCCTTGGCTTCGCATCCGATTGCATCCAGGATGCGGCCCATCACTGTCTGCTTGAGACCGAAACGCTCCGCCTGCTGGTTGATCTGCAAGGAGATCTCATCGTCAACCATAGAGTACTTACCTATTATTACAAAATCGGAATGCGCATTGGTCGCGATATTAAAATTGGAGGTTGATATTGGACAAACAATTGACTTAGATGTTCTCTTCCAGTCATTTGATTCCCCCCCCCCCCGTTTCTGATCGATGCTTCTCTCTGCTGACCTTGGCACGGAAGTTCCTCAGTCTGGTGGATGCATGCACGAGGACGAAGAAGAGAGGCAGCATCAGAGAGAAGAGAAGCACCATCACCTTAACATCAACTATCAACTTCTAGTATTGACTCAACACCTCCCTTCCAAACTACTCTAGACTCGATTCTTGCCACTCACCGACGAGAACATGTAGAAGACGTAGTAGAGGGTGAGGGCGACGGCACCGAAGCACACCAGGGGATGGTCACGACGGGTCTGAGAAGAAGGGAGATCATCGACTGATGAGTCGGAATATGAATCTATCAATCCGCTTCGATCGCTCACTCACATTGACGAACATGGAGTTGGGGGAGAGAGTGCAGAAGAGGACTCCGCCTCCAGCCACCACGGCAGTCAGACCTGCACAGAGGAGACATAATTAAACAATCATCATCGAAAGAGCGACCTATCCGTAATTGTGGTAAACGAAAAAGTGATTGATCTCACCAAGAACGAGATCCCTCGCATTGAAGAAGGAGGAGATGACGAAGAGAGCGATGAAGAAGATGATGTAGTTGGTCTGCAGAGAATAGGATCACAGTAGCATGGCATCTATCTATGCAAGATATTACTAAAGATAACCACCAACGTGCGAGAGAGTTGTTTCTCGAATCAGAAAGTATGCTTTGTCGGCTATACTTTAGGACTGTCAATCAATATTTGAGTTGAATCCATTCGAATTTCCACGTCAACAACCCCTTTCTCACCTGGTAGTAGAGGAGGTTCGAGATGATTCTGTTGTTCCAGCGAGCAAGGTCATTGAAAGGAGGCGCCTGCAAGCTTCTCTTACAACCAGTGTCAACCTAAGCAGTGATATCATCTTTCTAAAATATCATCAATTTCTGCATCTAAATTCGAATAATTATATCCCTCCTTCGTCCCTCACTCACCTCGTATCTGGCCTTGTCGACGAGGAAGTCGTCAAGGGGGCGGATGTTCGGCAGCTCGACCCCATTCGCAATCGAGAAGGTCCCTGCAATATGAAGATGAACATCAACCATGACAAAACATTTAACCTCATACCAGCTATGGCCTTTGAGAAGTTCACAAAAAAGTGATTCAACCCCGGAATCATCATTTTCCTCAGGGAGGGTATAGTTGCTCATTGAATCGATTCGGTATATGTTAACCAAGCAGGAATTGAGATAGAGCATTTCTTACCGAGGTCGGGCGCAGCTCCAGAAGAAGAAGTAGGGCTAGACATTCCTCACTGGAAATAACGAGAATGTTAGCTAACGACTGAAATAGCGAATAGAGCGCAAATGTGTCGAACTGCAAGGAAGGGAGCGGACGTAGAAAGATTGAATCGTTGTGTCAACAGAGAGGAATATAATCGTCGAATCACTACTATGTTTTTCTCTTCCTTCTATCTATTCGCTATTTCAATGTCGTCCTGAGTGCCCACAAAAACATAAAATCAATAAAAAAATGGGCGAGCACGCAGTCAAGTAAAGAGATAAGGGTAATGATTATGCAGCACTCCATCTGTGTAAGTGAAAAATAATATTATTTCGAGAGGGTAGTACTAACCGGCTTTATTTTGAATCAAGTTATCCTACGCCATTACACTGAGGCAAAAGGAAGGGAATCTAATGGAGGACTCCACGCTGAGCGGAGAATTGCAAAAAGGCGACGCTGATTTCAAAATAACGCGCGAGTGCATTCAATATCTCGAATACGGTAGCCAATCACAAAATGATTTTTCCCTGCCGAGCATTCCACGGCATTTCACGGTCCGAATTGCCGGTTGACGAAACGACTTACAGACCCCCAAACGCATTCGCCGACTTTTGTTCACACAACCGAGGGAATAATTAAAAATTTGAATGATACCGTATCCATTTACGTTGCACAAGGGATGTCGGCATAGGACCAAAAATCAATCGATATTTTCAATCGATATAAGGGTTTCTGCGATGACTTTTTTAGGGCTCCGGTCTTGTGTACGGCGGCCAGGTGCGCGCACCATGCCGCAACCTGGCGGTGGTGTAGTGGGCGGAGTCTTGGTTTTGTGTGTGCGCGAAATGCCGTGCATTCTTCGATTAGCGATCGTCATGTGAAACAGGAGAATTTTTTAAATGCTTCAATTTTTACTGTTATGAGGTTGTCAGGAGTGACAAATAACCATATGATAATTAGAATTCACACTTTAGTGGAAAATTTTCTCAAACAAGCATATCCTTCTAAGCTCCGCCCACTGGGTGTCAGTGACGCACGCAGCGCCCGTCGGCAACGCGTTCCATGGGTCGCTTATTATTTTTTATGTCAATTATTAATTTCCGAAACAAAAGTTTAGTTAACTTTAAATAGTGATAGCAACTAATTGGTGTTGAGTAGTATCATGATTGATTAATCTCGGTAATTGTTTTATCTTTCTTACTTTGAACTACGAGGAAACTATGCTACCGTAATCAGACTGGAGTACTCAAATCCAAACTCCTGCTCTAATAGTCAAAATCTGCTCGTAGGAGTATGTGTCCTAAAACCCTTCTATAGCACATGCAGCCGCAATCTGCTCAAAAATGAGTTTATGTGTTAAATCCGCATACAATATGAAATAGAGTGGGAAATGGGGAGTTAAAAGTTCCTATTGTGAAAACTGATGAAGAAGGTTTAAAAGATGGTCAGACATGGGGGGACACGAAATAGATAGTTCGAAATACGCCAACACTGTTCATAAATTTGGTCGAAACGAGAAAAAAATATGTGAAAAGTGTTTCAGCTTGACCACAATTTCAGATTTGAAAGAAGAGCGCTACCAAATGCCGATAATCAATTTAATATACAATGATGAGCGAGATGAAAATATAAATTAGCGCAATGAGTCCCTAGGAGATAAGCTATAGAGTAAGGAACAGAAGATAAGCACTATCGCAACTACAAACGACTATAGAAAAATCCAAGCACATCGTAAGGATATAAAATTCGGTGATCCATTCGTTTGGCATTGGGGAGCCACCACAAAAAAGATGAGAGAGATCCGTGATCTGGAACATAAGTAAGCTGAACAGAAACTATGAAGGAGAAAATACGGTAAAATCACGAACTTTGATTGAGCATAGCGAAATTTCTCATGGAACAAATTAGTTCAAATTGTGAAAGTGAATGCGGATAGGGATTCTCCAAAGATTCATACAAACTTTGGAAAACGGCGCTTATACGCAAGAGAATAATGTTTGAAAAACATGATTTTTGCAAAAATATCGATTCAGAAGAAACGGTATAGCGAAATTTCTCATAGAACAAATCGAACGAAATATTGGGAATCCATCAAGTGATAGATTCTCCAACGAATAGGAATAAAACTGGAGAACGGCACCAATAAACTAATCAATAATCAAGAAGAATTCGATTTTGGCCGTAAAAATTCGATTTGGCGCATTGGGAAAACACTCCATTTTAAAGACACTCGCTCACCATCTTTTTCCCGGTCTTTAAATAGGACTTCCCGGTTTGGTGGTCGCTATCTTCGATCATTGATACAGCGATATATTTGAGGATAGTTCAAACCTCAAACTCTCCGAACATTGTATTACGTGTAACATTTATTGAGGAAACGATCAATTGATGTATCCAGAAGTTCCTATATCGTGAAGTATAATTTCAATCGGGATAGGATCACTTGATCTAAAGCGCTGAAAGATCGTGTTCGGGTCGCCGCCTAGACTGCGAATCGGGATAACAAACAGTGTAAGTCAAACGAAAACTCGAATTATGAATAGACGGGGAACAAGCAGTTGATTGATTGTGATCGTGCATAGTGTAAATAGGGAGGGTACCTTACGCTATAATATAGCAATTATGTACCAATCCCTGCTAAAACAACTCAAACAAATGGTAAACAACGGTCGAGTAAAAATCAGAAAGGGGAAATTGGATATATGCCCCTCGGGACAACTATATGAGCAAAGAAATAAATGAAATCACATAATTGAAGTTGAAGGGTTTGGTCGTGCATTTCTACGGAACGATCTAACTAACGGAAAATAACAAATAGAAATTAAAACAATAAGAAGTCAAGGCAAATAACACGTTTTAGTGATGTTCGCGTCACATGATTAAAAGAAGAAATGGGTCTCTTCGGACCTACAGCTCGCAAACACTGAGAAATTGTAGTGTGTATACTCTTCGGGGTGGTCTTGGACTCCCTTCAAACACTTGATCCGTTCGCCCTGTTCTTCTTCACCAGTTCCACGACGTACTTGTATCGAGTGACGCACTCCTTCCTTGTCTTCGTTCCCACTGCCTCAGCGATCTGAAATTAGTGTCAATATAAACATTGTGGTATTGTGGGCCCGCCATATCTCCACTCGGTCCCGCTATGATCAAAATTTCGCTCCCCCACCCACAGTTCCTTCCCATTTGCGGAACCACAAAGCCCGAATAACTAACCCCCTCTATCTGTAATCAGTGGTCGAAAAGTAGGTCCAAAATGACATAACGTGCCCGGTTTTTGGAGTTGAGACCAGTGAAACAGTGGAAAATGTGCCCATTTTTTACTAAATTTTGTCAAAATTGTAATAAAACATGCCCATTTTCAACAATTTCATATTAAAATATTAGAAACGTGCCCACGTCTTTAACATTCTTGTGACCTGCCCTTTCGACCACTGTCTGTAATAGTCCCCTGGGTTTGCATTTTCCCAGTAGATCATTTGTATTAGAGCTCATTTCGAGTAAATAATTCGATTATTCTCATCCTTACCCTGTTCCATCTCTCGGGATCGGTCGAAGGAATGTTCTTCAGTGCCAATTCCAGTTTCTTCTGCTCGTCCGGTGACCAGCTGGCTTCTGCAATTATGATATACAAATGCTAACGGAATCATTTCGAGAGGAGACGTCATGACAATTAAATCGATTTCTAACCGGGAGCGGGAACGGTGGATGCTGCCTCAGTCACGTTCTCGACAGCCTTCAGTCCGAGTGCTTGCACCAGCTTCGCCTGCCAATATCATGCTACATTTGATCCAACGTGATGAAGGGTTAACAAATGAACAGATATACGTTACCTGCTGGATGACTTCCTTGTCCTTCTTGGGTCTGCCAGTTTTGTCCTTTCGGTGCTCGTTCACATACTCCGCCACGACACTCCATCGGTCGACTGTGCCCGCAGGGTAGAGATTCGTCGCCTACACGCACCATTTTTAGTAAATAGCGAGGATGATATTACAACCAGTAATTTATACAGGAAACTAATCAAAAATAATAATAAGATAGAGCGAATAAATACCTTGATTAGGAGTGCGTTTTCATCACTGGACCAGGTGATCTTCTGATTCTCCTTGTCCTTTTCCTCCTTCTCAGACTTGGTCTCAGCCTTCTTCGGCATTACAATCTTGATTCCCTGCGGCACAGTTATCGGTAAATCACCTAGTAAGAAGCATCACTCACATCGAGCTCTTCGAAGACAGCGATGACGTCGTCGTCAAGATTGATTTTCTCGATACGATCGCATAGAGCAGTCAGATCCTCGATAGTCGATTGGTAGCAAATCTGAAACGATGTAATGTGCTATTGCAAGAATGTGAAAGCAAAGAGTGAGCAATGGATCAAAGGGCATACCTTCTCTATCCTCTCCATCATCTTGACGACCTCCTCTCCCACGTCGATACCCGTCCAGTACTTGTTTCCCTCTGCCATCGTGCGTAACCGCTTGCGCTGTTCGGAGAGAGCCTGTACAGTTTCATCTTCTTTAAGTAATCACATTAATCAACGGAACCTTCTTTGCCTCAGCCTTCTTCGCCTTCTCGGCTTCCTTCTCTTCCTTGGCCTTTCGTTGTTCATCTTCCTTCGCCTTCTTTATCCTCTCCTCCTCCTCCTTCTTCTTGCGCTCTTCCTCCAAGATCTGAACAAATATGCAATAAGCAAATGAATACAAAGTATAAAGTATGCCCGATATAGAAGAACAAATTACTTGCCTTTTCCTTCGCAGCACGCTGTTTCTCGATCTTGGCACGCTCTTTGGCATCCTGATAAATATCTCATTATTTGAGCAAGATTAATATAGATTAAATTCCCTTGAATCATGTTATGGGCCTACTTACCTTATCGTCCTTCTTGAATTGGGATATTCTGGGGTCCTTGGCGTATGCCATTTCGACGAGCTTCCGGATTCGCTTCATTTCGTCTTTTCGGCGTCGCTCACGCTCAGCCTATAATCACAGTCTTGATCCTCAATCAATCAGAAGGGAAGGAGTACTTTGTTCATCTTCTCCATTTCTCTTCTCTCCCATCTGTCCTCTCCCTTCTCCTTATCCTCCTCGTCCAGGTAAGAGAACTCTCTCCAACTGTCCCAGTCGAACCAGAAGTTGTAGAAGTGCTCGACCTGAAGAAATATCGTACAAATTCTGGTTGATTATTGACCTTCGAAGAGCAGCTCGATGCAAAATATCAATAATACCTCTTCTCTGGGCGTTTTCGTATGGCCAAGACCGGGAACTGGTTGGATGTTCGACCATCTTAAATTGTGCATCAATCAAGTTTTCGAAAATAATTAGATAATGTGTTAACATATTGGAATGCTAAGGGCTGTGAATTATATTATGAGCCCGTTTGCGTAAGAATCGGACAATGGCTGGCATCGGCCAAAAAGGTCAAATCGCTGAAACTCTGTATTTTGGGGTTTTCTTGTATACTGATGACGATAGGCATATTCATTTTGCTCAAAGATTGGTCGTTGGCTCCAGATGGCGTCACGTCGAAATCGAACTTTTCCGAATATCTAGATTTCTGAATATCTAGATATCTAGATGTCACTAAAATTAAGTGCGAATTATTTCCGGGGCAGATTTGGATGGGGATCACGCCTGTCTAGTTCATTTTTCATGATTTTTAAAAATAAATTTGTAAAATCAAAATTTTCCACGGCCCGTTAAACAGTGGAAAAAGAGTCCGGTCAGACAACCGCGTTGCGGCCGTGACGCGGACCAGTTCACGAATAAAATATTTTGTTAGGAGTGCAGAAAATACGGTATAATTTGTATGAATTTTAACAAAACATGTGCCGGCTCTGCACCTGGACTTCGCTTGTTTTGGAAGTTTTCGATTTTTTATTTAAAAAATAAATTTATTTTAAATTTATGCAAACCTAACTTTTATAGGCGCTTGCGTTATGCATCCATATATATACTCGATTTAGCGTAAATGTGGCAATCAAACAAGTTCTGTCGCTTTTTAAATTTTTTTTAAACATTTTAGACTGTTTTACTAACGTATATCAAATTATTTATATTTTTTCGAACCTAACTTTTATGAGACATGTATGTAAGAATGTATACATGGTAAATTCACGACCAGACATATTTAATGAAGTGACTTCTGTCGATTTGAAGACAGCGAGTACGAAAGCTAACATAGTTTTGTCCATTTTTTTCGCCTAAATGACGTACATGTATACCTTTTTTTGAAATATTAATATTCGTTGTGCTTCTGCGGAATAGATTATATAAACAAATAATATTTTTTAAACCAAAAATTGAACACTCACCCAATATTAATCCTAGGATTATTATTATTTCGCTACAGCGAACTCCACGCGCATTTCTTACGCGTTGCGGCTCTGACCCCGGAGGTTTTAACGGGCCGTGTTTTCATAGAGATAAAAGATATCGGAGAGACTACTATAGTTCGAACCCTCTTGATGAGAGGAGTAAAAATATGTGCTCAAATCTAAGAAAACACATCGCCATAATATTTTTGGCGGCAGAAAGTGAGTTTTTGCCAGCGAAATCGGCTGTCGGACTTGGTCTCTTCCCTTGATCTACCCCAGTCTCTAGTTCGGTTGACCTCTTCCCTCCTCTCCGCCTCTCCTCCCTCTCGCCAATCGCCGATTTCGCTGGCAAAAAAACTCACTTTCTGCCGCCAAAAATCTTATGGCGATGTGTTTTCTTACATTTGTGCACATATTTTGACTCCTTTCATCAAGAGGGTTCGAACTATGGTAGTCTCTCCGATATCTTTTATTTATTTTTATTTATTTATCGTACACCACAAGGGCGCTTCATCAAGTATAGAGTGTTCGAGAATATAATTAGGGTTAGGGAAGAGGAAGGGAGGGGGGAGTAGACCTTCCGAATCGTGTCGCACAAGAAAGAGAGCGTGGCGAGGGGAGGGAGCCTCGTGAGCGGTAGGAGTGGCCGCTTGTCCAATGTATATCGTATTGGAGACTTGTGTGACAGGTGATCGGAGGAGATCGAAGGGGGATGAGAATGGTTGGGGAAGGGTTGAGAAGAGAAAAAGGAGAGGAAAGGCGGGAGGGGGGTGGTGGTAAGGATAGATAAAGGCTAAAGATTTCTAATTTCAATTCCAAGAGTACACAGAAGATTAGGGTGAATTAGCAAATAGTGCTTAATAGTCTCGATCGACAATAGAGGATTGCAAATTAAGTGGAGCTTATTTAGGAATCTAGATGTTCTATGAGCAAACGATGCTTTCAAATTTTCCCATCTATCTCTATGAAAACTTGATTTTCAAATTTATTTTTAAAAATCGTGAAAAATGAACTAGACAGGCGTGATCCCCATCCAAATCTGCCCCGGAAATAATTCGCACTTAATTTTAGAGACCTCCGAAATCTAGATATTCGGAAAAGTTCGATTTCGACGTAGCGCCATCTGGAGCCAACGACCAATCTTTGAGCAAAATGAATATGCCTATCGTCATCAGCATACAAGAAAACCCCAAAATACAGAGTCTCAGCGATTTGACGTTTTTAGCCTTTGCCAAATATCGTCAAAATTGTCCGATTCTTACGCAAACGGGCTCTTATATTTACAGAACATCCGAATATTACCTCTTGTTCCTCTCGAATACATCATGCAGAAGGTTGAAGAAGGAATCTTTGCTCAGAGACTAAAATGGATAAATGTAAACTTTGCAACATTAAAGTATTTACTTTTTCAGCCGGAATTGCATCATCAAACTTCTCATCAACAGAATCGTAGGCTTTCCTTTTCTGCAAAAAAAAAACAAGAATAAAAAGGGCATAATCCACCACTAACTACCGAGTGAAGATCACAATTCATGCACTGACCTGATCGCTTGTTCCAATCTGCTCAAAAGCCTTTGTGATGCACACATAATACTCCTCGTTCGGAATGGGAATTCCCTAAAAAGTACAATATTTGGTTTTCACCTTTTCCTGAATTGGAAATAAAAATAAGTAATTTTTTGACAGCGAACCTTAGCCTTCTTCTTATCAGGGTGATGCTTGAGGACCTTCTGGCGATCTGCAATTCACGGTGTGTATTATTAGAATCATAAGTAATGCAACGAATAATGGCAAGAAGGTGGATTAAAACTCACATGCATGACGAATCTCAGCAGTTGTAGCATCATAGCGAAGTTTTGAGAGCCCGAGAACCTGAATTATACATATTTCGAAAAATGCACGTGAAGCAGCGAGTGTTAGCTAAATTTACCTTGTAATGATCCTGATCCTTGCAATTGTTGGAGTCAAGCTTCATTAGGTACTTCATGTACTTCTCGTTATCAGGATCGAACATGTCAACTCGCAGAACCTGAAACAGAGTATGTTGTGTTGCAACCTCGGTGGTAATACTAAAGAGTACCTCTTCTTCCTCCTTCGAAGAAGGCGAATCGTCTCTCTGGCCATTGCCATTTTCAGCATGCTCTTTGACACAACGCTTTTCGATTGTGCATCTGCAAGACATTGTATCGTGAACGTAGGCACCTGTCCCGATTGAGCTTTCTACACTCAAGCTAAGTTTTGGTGCTGGCAAGAAGGGGACTGAGATGGAGCATACCTGTGTCTGATAACTCGTGCTTCCCAGTAGATTCCGGCCTCTTCAAAGACGCGCTCGCGATGAACGAAGCCGTAAACGGCGACTGCGAGCGGATCCACAGCCATCACCCACTCAACAACAAGATTCACATGATTAGTGAAATAACCTTCAATTACGGGCTACCCCCATTCTTGCAGAAAAATAAGAATTTTGGAATTGTAGAAAAGTACAAGAATGAGGAAGAAATGCTGTTAGAAGAGTAGATCTGTTTCTAGAGGAGGAGGAGATGAAACAGTAGATGAGTGCATAACCAACATCAATAGGGCACTTTTCGGACGCTAAACATGAATAACTACATCTGGAAAAATCGATAAAAAGACGATGTAATATCAAAATGAATTAAAGAACTACGAAAGAACTCGGAAATTCCCCCTCTAAACAGCACAACTTTCACTCCGCGGTCGTGGACAGAAAAAATGATACCGTAGTTATCAACCGTTTTGCTCTAACGCGATCAGCTAGGGGGTTACAATGAGCGAGCCGACCTCAAGAGTTGAACGAAAGGGTAAAATACTATACACTATCATGCGTATCATTGGCGTCGTGGCTGTGATTGCAATTGCTTGTTCATCTCAAAGATTCGATGATCTACCGTATCGGGATCAGCTTTGGGTTCAAAATTTTCGCGCCAATGCCGTAGAGTACTATGGAAAAGGTATCTATCGTCAGCTTCAAGCTCAAGTACTTCGCGAAACAGCTCTGGCTACGACGGTTCGTTGCATGTTCTGGATACATAGACTAATCTATAATTCCCGACAATTTGATTTCGTTTCAGGGTCGCCCGAAGCTGAATTCACCTCTATTCGACAAAGATTACAAGCCGCATCCCAAAGCCAATCAAATTTCACTAAGTTCAATCTACGGACCCCCTCATACACCTGACGACTATTTCACCACTGAATGATAAAAATAGTACTTTGTAAAAAAACACTAAAATTACGATGCAATATAGTAACAGGGAGAAAACAGATGAAAGTTTGATAAAATACGAAGAAATTCCCTACCAATACGAAGAAAAATTTTAAATTCCCGCCATTTCTTCATGTCTTGACCCGAATAGTCCTACCGTATCCGCTCCTTCTCGCAAAATGAAATTCCACTTTTTCTTTTTTCTTTTATTTTCATGCCGAATATACATATTTTTCCGTATTACTGTTGCTTTTAATATCATCATCCAACTGTTGAGTGATCCCGTATTTATTCCAATGCTATCTTGCAGCTTGCGGTCCCCCTTTGCCTGACAATGGCTGATCGTGGCGGATTCCGCGGTGGATTTGGCAGTGGCGAACGTGGCCGTGGAGGTCGCGGAGGAGCTGGAGGTGAGCGCGGTGGACGTGGAGGACGCGGCGGTCGTGGAGGACGCGGAGGCCGTGGAGGAGCCCGGTAAGTAAACAATACTTTTCATGGCCAGTATAATTATTGAAATTTAGAGTGAACCGCATGTCTTCAACTTTTTAATTTGCTATTTTATTAATTCAGCGGTGGACGCGGAGGAAAGGAAGGAGACAAGGAATGGATGCCCGTGACCAAGCTCGGACGTCTCGTCAAGGATAGAAAGATCACCACCCTCGAGGAGATCTACCTCAACTCCCTCCCCATCAAGGTTCGCAAGTTGTTCAACAAATTTATTTCCATTTGCGGATAGGAACCATTTTAGTTCATATAGCTAGCATGGGCCGATAAACCGCAGAAATAACTGAAGCGTCTTTTGGTCGTTTGCCGATCTTTTATCGCGTGAGCATTACCAGCGTCTACAACATTTCAGGAGTTCGAGATCATCGACTACCTCTGCTCCAACCTGAAGGATGAGGTTCTCAAGATCATGCCCGTCCAGAAGCAGACCAGGTTTGTAATAATATTATTCATGTTATTGTAAATATTGCGGATAGGAACCAAGTGAAAACTTTTTCTCATCTGGGCCGATAAACCGCAGAAATAGGCAGCCTGTGTACAAGGTCGTTTGTCGTACTCGTGTACTTCGAGCATTACCGACATGGTCGACATTTTGTCAATATTAACATTGCAGAGCCGGACAGCGCACCCGCTTCAAGGCCTTTGTCGCCATCGGAGACTACAACGGTCACGTCGGACTCGGAGTCAAGTGCTCCAAGGAAGTCGCTACCGCCATCCGTGGAGCCATCATCGCCGCCAAGATCTCCGTCATCCCCGTCCGTAGAGGATACTGGGGCAACAAGCTTGGAGAGCCCCACACCGTCCCTTGCAAGGTCACTGGCAAGTGCGGATCCGTCTCCGTGCGCCTCATCCCCGCTCCCCGTGGTACCGGCATTGTGTCGGCTCCTGTTCCCAAGAAGCTCCTCCAGATGGCTGGTATTGCCGATTGCTACACTTCCGCTATCGGACAGACCGCTACTCTCGGTAACTTCGCCAAGGCCACGTACGCCGCCATCCAGAGAACGTACTCGTACCTCACTCCCGACCTCTGGAAGGAGACTCCCCTTGAGAAGACTCCCTACCAGCGCTATTACGAGTTCCTCGCTAGAGCCTAAAGCGAAAGTGGGGGCTCTTCACGTTGTTTATGACTCTCATTTTCATTGTTGTGCTGATGTGCATCGTTGGCGATGAAGGTTGCATTAAAAATGTTGTATTCTGCCACGTGATCTGATGAGACTGTAAATACAAACAATTTTTTTGAATATTGTCGTTGCATTTTCATTACTCAAAAATAGTGCAGACGGGGGAATACAACGGAGCGATTCGAGGAATGGGGTGGCTAGAGATATATGTTCATATTAAAGGGGACGGGATGATTTGATGGGATGATTCTATGCGGCTTCATGATTAGGATTATCGATTTGTGACCTTCCATGATGATTTACTCCATCCAGCCAGTAAGTCGTCATTTTCCCCAGTCCCTGTCAAATTATGTTGCGGTATTTGCAATATTGTTAATTTCATACCTTCACTTCCACTGTGCCCCTTAGGGTAGTCTGAAATTCGCTGAAATTCGCTGTCATTAACTCATGAGCAGGCTCGCTCATTTGAATCATCTCTGGCTGGCTGCTCGATTCCATGCGGGAAGCAATGTTTACCTGGGAACCTACCGTAACCCATTTTCTCAACTTTCCTCATTACCGTATCTCCGAAGAGACAATATCGAGGTGCAATCAGTCCGACCACTCCTGCAGCCACGGACCCAGTGTGTATGCCCAATCTGATTCTGATTCTCTCACGACGTTTGTGAGGAATCTCCATCGTTTTGAGGAACTTGAAGAAGTTAGAATGAGAGTGTCAATTCCATCTCTCTCCGAATACCTCCATTAGGCCCAGAGCAGTGTTGCCGATGGACTGAATGTGCTTCGTGCCATTCTCCTCCGGAATGCCTGATACGACCATGTAGGCATCCCCGATTGTCTCCACCTGTTGGAGATACGGTAGATGAGGGGGGAGGGGATCGGTGCGATGATGTGCTACCTTGTACGCCTCGAATTTGTTGATTTCGAAGTCGAATCCGGAGTAGATTGTATTGAGCATGTTGACCACCTGGACAAATATTGGATCCATTTTCTCTTTCACTCTTTCGAAATCCTCTTCATACGATTGCCCGATGAATGACTTGAGATATTAGTGATCACCTCGAGTGGAGTAGATCCCGAACAGATGGTAGTGAATCCGACGATATCACTGCAATCATCCCTCTGACCCACTGCACTCATTCACTACAGTACCTGAACATGATGGTCGCACAGCGGAATGTCTTCGGCGGAACCGTACGACCCATCTTGAGTTCGTTGGCGACGTATCTGAGTTAGATGCGTGTCCCACTGCACTCGTAGAGTACTGTAGTCTCACTTAGGCAGCAGTTGAGAGAGCAGACGATCTGCTCGGATGTTCGCCTCCTCTAACATTCCCGTACGCTCTTGAACCAGCTTCTCGAGATTGTTGGCGTACTGTAGATTATTGATCGGATAGATACGGTATTACTGGTTGGACCAACCTGCTCCATCATGCGCATCATCTGGTCGACCAGCGAACCCTTCCTGGAAATGATTGGGGGATACTGTAGAATTATGTTGTCGATTGCTCACACTTTGAGGTAGCTTTCTGTGTTGAGGCGAACTCGTCGGATGGTGGGACGAGCCTGCAAGGAGTGATCTTTGATCTTTGATGCCCCTCACCTCAGGGTTGTCACTCCAGCAATCTTGTAGAAGTGCTATTAGATCGGGATGGAGTTCCGTTCGGTCCTTGAAAAGTGATTTCCATATCTTAATGTTAGATAATCCGAGAGATATGCCTGAATGGTCGGTCGCACGATCTTCGAGCCGTCACGTAGGTATTCGACGAGTTCTAAAGAGTACATTGGTTACGGTAGTGGTCGTCTACCGTATACCAGCTATGTCAGTGTGTGAGGGGAAGGGAAGGGATCGGAAGAGGATCTCATACATCACCATGCCGAATGAGTAGATGTCTCCAGCCTCAATCGAATATTTGCGGTCAATATCGTGATCTTTGATCTCTACCTGTCTTCTTGCTCCACTCTGTTTCATCCACGATTGTTCCGATGTGCGCAGTCTGTTCGTCTCGCGGTTCTTCAACATTTCGGGAGCATTGTAGAGGATACCTGAGGAGATCGCCCGTAAGGTAGAGATCAAAGATCACTAACTGGTCTTCTGAGTGGCGGCACTCTTATCGTCGCCCTCCTTCAATGTCTCAGTCGATATCGCCATCGCCTTCTCCCATCTCTCCAGAGCGTTGGCGATTCCTGCAACGATTGTCGGATTACGGTAATTCCACCCTCATCAATACCGTAGTCGCTTAGCTTGATCATCCAGTTGCGATCGATTAGGCATGCCCAGGGCGAAAGTGATCCGTGGTATCCGATCACAGACGAGTGGAGATACTCCAAACCCTGAATCAGGGGAATCAGAAGGCCCTTGTATGAATCTCAAGACTGCGCCCTCACCAGGGAGATGTCTCTCACGAAGGCACCGTGAAATTTGGAGTCCAGAGCCATTTCTTTGTTGTAGATTATGTCCTGCAACGAGTATAAGGTTACGGTAAGGAGGGACCCTCACCTGGAGTGTTCCTCGTGAGCAGAACTTCCAGAGCACGTAGATATCTTCCTTCTCGTTGAAGCAGAGACCGAGGAAGGGATTGAGATTGTCGTGGACTGCTGCTTTCATCTCAAGAGAGAGGGGAATACTCATTTGACACCCAGAGGATTCATAAATGAGAGAGTCATCGGATATTCGTGGTGATTACATTCGTGAGTAGTTGCATATCCGATCGGGAGAATGAGATGGGTCTCCTCTGCGGGTAGACGTGGAATGAAGCATGCGTGTTCGTCCCTGCAAATACGGTAGTCTGTCTTTGCTACAGTACCCACTATGACTCCACCAACTTACCAACAACTGCGTGGTGCTTGACGAAGGAGCTCATGTTGGACACTCTCGTCCGACTGGAGCCGATCGACAGCTATGATACGGTAGTTAAGTCGGGTCAGACTCCTGACTCACCATCGACTTCATCTCTTCTTCGTTGATCACTCGAAAGTCGGTTCCGATGATTCTCCAAGGTGTCTTTGCGAGAGCACGGTCCTGACTGGAAAGTGAAGGGCACTGTATCTCATTGATTTCCCATAACTGACCACATGCGGAAGAGAATGAATCCTATGAGGAATCCGAGTAGAAAGAAGAGGAGGAGAGCCCCAATGAGGATGAAGAGGGTGTAGTCACATCGCTCGTTGCGAAAACCGCATGCCTGCAAACGTAGAGGGTACGAAGCTCCGACCACTTTTCTGCGCCTCGCCCTCCTCCTCAAAATTGCCGCGTGCAGGGAGTGTTCAAAAAAATGCTAACGCGTAGGCAGGACATGCGTATGAAGGGATACTTTAATTATCTTCTACCGGTTCATCGGGTGGCAGAGACCCATCGACACTCGGCCAGAAACCCGTGATGAGGTCCGTAATCTTCTGCAGAGACCAACGATCAGTTTGCCTCGATGGATGGTTCAAACCAGATCGTAGCATCCACTCTTGGTCTTGAGTCCATCGCACTCTGATCCCCTCATGATTGGCTCCATCTCTGTCATCTTCATCACTGTATCTCTGTTCGGATTGATGAAGAAGGCTGAGATTGCATCATCACTCCGAATCAAAGATTGGAATACCCGCGTAGATGGGAGCTCGTTCTGCGAGGTCGTCCATTCGAACTGTGCCCGAACTGATGCCTTCGAGAGAAACGAGTCCTGCCACGAACAGGAAGTAGTACGGTTGTTCGGAAGGTTAGATGCCTGGGAAAGTGAGACGTCTCATCTTGTTCCACACCGCACGTCCATCGAGGGCGAAGTCTTCTCGTCCAGACTCGTTCATTCCCTTCCTGATCATGATCTTTGATCTCTGGTTTTCCATTTCCAATCCCTCACCTCACTGAAATAACATACAGCCGCAGTGCATCGTACAGATGGATGTAGCCGTAGATGTTACTCTGCAGGGATAGGGTCACGGTATTTTGAAAATGTCAAATCAATTACCAGATCTATATCAGACAGTGACAGCCCGTTTCCCTCCACCTTCTCTCGGAAAGGCTTGACGAGTGTGTTGTCGAAGCCATTGACGTCATCGATCTGGGAGGAGGGGAGGATGAGAAAATACTTGGCACGATGCCAACTCACGATTATCGCATTCGCATAGTGATCTTTCGTGTTCTGCAGAAGTTGTCCGTCTGGCCCAATCCAGGGAGAAGTGTCCTTCGCTTCCGTCTGAGTACGGTAGTTCGGTGGGTCATTCTACAAGTCAGACTGGTGACCTGCAACCACGGGAGGATGTAGACGAAGTCGTGGGTGTTCATCTGAGTCATGTACGCTGCCTTCATGAACTCCTTCGACATGTCACGAGTAGCAGAGAAGATGCAGACAATAACTGGGGAAGGAGAGATTATGAAGGAGATCGAAGATCAATCTCCAAACCTCTGGCATTGTTTCGAAGGTCAGTGAGTAGACCGGAGTTGATCATGTTTTGTGCGTCAGCAGCCTCGTCGAACATAACCTGCAATGATTATCTTCGTCTCCTCTTTTTAATTTCGAGAACTAAATGTTCCATTCGCACCTTCTTGATGACAGTGACTCCTCTTGTATGGAATACTTCCTCGAATGAACTCGTTCTCTCGAAAGCCAGGGCTCCAGTGTTAGTCACGATGCCAACCTAGATGACCCATTTAGAGAGGGACGACAACATCAGCAGATTGGCGCAGTGGAAGCGTGCTGGGCCCATAACCCAGAGGTCGGTGGATCGAAACCACTCGCTGCTATCTCCTTTTGCTCATTTTGCAATCTCACTCTCTCCCATCGGAAGTGTCTCAACAAGGCTGCAGTCGCTTCTGCGAGTGAGTTCGTCGTTCTGGTGGATACTCTGGAGAGGGTCTAAAGTGGCTGTCTTATGATGCATCGAGTGGTTTTATTACTTTGTAAATATTCTTGTCTGCGAATTGGTTGCTCGATGCGATGTATCCAATGACGGGAACATTCCAGAATGTTGCCATCTTAGCCACGGCGTCCAATTCTGAAAGAGAGAGATCAAAGATCGATTAGAATAGCTTACCAGTGTTACAGTAGGGTCCGATGAATGCGCGTACTTTCTGTACGTGATACATGTCCGCTCCCACTGCAACTCCCTCGAAGGAGTCACCACAACCCATCTGGTTGAGGATTCTGAAGGAGAGATCAAAGATCAACGAGGGGGAGAGACAGACTCGACATCGAAGTCTTCTCGCAAGTATCCGTCCTTCCATAGTTCCTTCCTCGATATCTCGAGTATCTTGTCTCCGTTCTTCATCGCTCCAATTGCTCCGATGTGGCCGATTCGAACCTTTGATTGATGATTAGAATGGTTCGTATCAGGCTCTCGAGTGAATACGTCGTGGAAACGTACAACGTTCCGTACTCTCTCCTCTCTGGTCGATCTCACTTTTAGTCCGAATGCAGGAACAGCGAAGAAGAAGAGTGAAGCGAGCACTGACGAGATACGCATACCCAATATCTGCAATGGTGAGAGCCTTCTGCTCACAGCTGTTACGTACACAATGTATCAACGAATAACGAAAACAGTAAAATGGAGAAAATAATAATCAAATGTGAAGTTGAGTATGAGAAGGGTGGTTGACACGCATTCAGTTGCATCTCCCATCGTGGAATACTCGGTTGACTTCGATTCTCCATCTCCAGATGAGCTGACTAAATCCGGATTCGTTCGTTCTCCCGATCCATCCCTCACTCTTCTTGATTGCCTACGACACATCGTACTAGGCTACAGGTGTGACCCCCCCCGTCTCCCTCCCAGTTAGAGAGGAAGAGAGAGCAGAGGAGATGGAGAGAGAACAGACAGAGGAGAAGGGGGCTTCTCCCCGCTTTTACACTGATTATCGATACAGATTTAAAGAGCTTCCTGCGTCAACGATTTATTTTTATAATTTTTCTTCTGTCAATCTTCTACAAGAAAAAAAGTGTATTCTACTCAAGGTCAATGATTCATTTGTTGTATTTCCAGACGACAATGCATCAAACGACAATCACTACTTTATCGGGCTGATATCGGCGGAGAGCTACAACTAATTTCCCGTTCCGCGATTGCTCTTCACTACGCCTTGTAGACTCCCTCTGGTTCCTTCCAGTCAGTGCCCACAGCGTGAACCTGCCAATCGATCGATAAGCACCGTATCCCTGTGATCTACCGTACCACGCGATGCTTTCTGTCCAGCATCATCAGACTGTGCCCCTTATCAGAACGCTCCACGAAGATCTGTGATGGAAGTATATGAATATTGTAGTTTATCGATCGTCTCGTGCGCGAATCACCTGCTCACCACTCTTCAACTTGAGCGATACAGTCTTGCCTGCCTGAAATCAATCGATAATCAACCGTTCCTCATCCCGAGTGATCTACCGAATTGGCCTTCTCGAGGATCTCCAGGAACGAGCCATCACGTAGTTTATACTTCGTTATCGAGTCGTTCTGAAAGGCCGCAATCGATTTATACAGTACCAATGATGCAACATCCGATCGATACCATTCTCCTACCGTATACCTCGTTGTTCAGACGCATGCTCGGACAGATGGCAGAGGGCTCGTCCACGCACAGCGTGAAGTCCTGCAACGATTCCAGCATGTTGAGGTTACGGTAGATTACGCTACCGAGCGGGAGGTGCGGCCCGACGTCACATCCGAGTAGTACGACTCCGTATTACGGTCCGGCAGCGAAGATCCCGTGACCTATATTATCGATTGATATCGTACACCTTTGCGTACAGTTACTCACCGACTTGGACGGCGACACGGCGACCTCCTCAGAGAGCTGCAAAATCGATTGTGGACCACCGTATCCGCAGGCTACAGTATACCGTAGAATCTCTGCTGCGGTTGCGATGACGCGAGGCCTGCGGCTGCTCCTCACGACGACGATGTTCACTGTACATCGACTTGGTCACTGCACTCTACCGTAATTCGAGACTCACCGACGATTTCCCGAAGACGAAGGCATACTAGAAACCACACACGAGTGAGACGAGAGGAGAAAATGAATGGAAGAGAACCACTCCTCGTCTCCTCTCGACTCGTAGGCAAATCGAGTGAGTAGACGAGAGAGAAGGAAAATATGGAGAACGAGCAGATTTGCATATCATTTTCTTCCCCATTACAAGGTAGTGATGACGTAGTGTAGTATCATCAAAATCTTTATCATGTTTCAATCAACGTTGCAAATGGTTTGCCAAGATATTTGCCAGCGTGTAATTGGCTGCCGAAAAAATTGGCTGATTTGGTCCTTCTGAATCTGACTCCTCCTCCTCATCTTCCGGGATAAACTCTGTTGCAGTGATGTATGCATGGAATTCGAGGACGGAGTAATTGGTATCGCATCCTTGGACTTCTTCGTCTTCTCTTCGAAATTCAAGGTCCTGATCTGAAATTGAACAAATAGAGAGAAACTCTGAGAAAACGATCGAACCGGGAAGTTTGACCAGATTGTATTCATTGGGTAGTCTCGTCCAGATGTTATCTAATCCGTAAGTATCGTCCCTATACTCGCTGAAGTGATCTTCCCTCACGATCTCATCCTCATCATCCTTATCGTGAACAATCAAACTGACGATGAAGTGCTCAAAGGTAGCATGTGTTGCACGCATCAATTAATTGTGTACATTGTCATTGATTGATTCGGAGAGGGCGTGGAACGTCTCACTTGCGATCTCCTTCCTCTTCAATTCGGCCACTCTTCTCTCCAGTGCCTGCCAACTTGATGCATCCCTCGAATAGTTGATTAGAGTTACCTTCAATGCAGTTTGCATCGCATTTCCACAGATGGTTGGATAGGATGCGTGGATGAGATTGAATGCCTCTGAATCCGTGTGAGACTGCTTGAAGATCCACTTCTGAAGAGCGAAGAAGTCGTTGTCTTTTCACTCCTTTAACACTTACGATAATCTCCTCACTTCGATTAAACTTTGCACAGAGAGTGAGAATCTCAATGAGAAGCGAGGATGGACTATCATTAGGGAGTTCAGTGGCCTTGAGAGAGTCAAATATTCGGAGATGCAATGAATGAAATTCTAATCGATGGGCGAATCTCAACGCCTTCACTGCATTCTCAACTGAACTTGAAACGTTTCGTTTGCTTCGAATCAGTGAACGATCAGCATGTTCGAACTTCCACTCTCGCATCACAACTGATCGCATGAACGACCAGAAGTCACGCAATTCCACCTGAGTTATTCAAAATTGAAACAAGTTTTATAAATCCACAGCAGGTGAAACAATTCTCACATCTCTAACTTCGAATATTCCACTTCGCGACTCCTCGTTACTTCTTTCGAACAGTCGTTCCAAGTATTTGGATTCACATATCAAATGCTGAAGAAGGGAAAAGAGTTGAGGAGAATGGGAGAAGTGCTTACTTCTCTGCTCACTGGAATGATCGTCTTCTCGACTCGAAGAGAAGAAGTGTGCACTAGGGCGGGGCATTTGAGGTCGAATGAGCCACCTCTTGAACGAGATCAGTTGATCATTTAACAATAATATGGAAACTAACACTTGATTGGTCTGAAGACGAATCCGTACTTCAACACATCTATCGTTGATCCGGGTGGATAGATATTCATGAGTCTATACGCATTTGTGATTCTGTATCTGATCTAGGAAGGATGCACCTCTGGAGGGTTGTACTTGATGATGTCGTCAGCATTGAATACGAGTGAGAAGAAGGCGTCGAGACGAATTCGTTCAGATGAATGGTTATTGCGAAATGGAATGGCAAATTCAATCTGGAACGTAATAAATGAAAATCAATCATCAATTTATATCCACCTCCTTCTTTTCGTCGATGAGCGTGAGATAAGCTGCACCGATCAACGAATATTTACTCTGTAGAAGAGTTCTTTAGAGAAGAAAACTAAGGGTTAACAAAGCAAACCGTTTGAACTGTTATCGATCTATCCTCCTTTGTGTATGTCAGGACACTGAAGTTGTTGAGTAAATGAAGATGTATGTACTGCCACATTTCATTGCTACTTTACATAACTAACGGAAGATGGCACGTACCCATAATGCTCGAGGGAAATGTGAAGTTGTATTGAATTAGAAGAGAGAATGATCTTTCTGTCCATTTCCCAGTCAGATTGAAGGTATTGCTAACCTGAAGATAATAGACGCGAGAATGCGCGCCAATTCTGAAAGAGAGCCCAACATGGTTCTTCTTGGAACCAGCCGTCATCATTGATGCAATTGCTCGTTAATCTTGATAGCACAAAGAAGATGAGGTAATTGTCTTCACTTCCCGCATTTATTTTTCCCCAGATTCCTAGAGCATTCGGGAGGATGAAATTTCGGTAACTACATTTTGACAGCGGACTAATTCTGGCGGTGAAACATAAAAACCACGGGAGAGCTTTCGACGAACAAGTTTTAAAATGATCGGAGATGTCTGAAGTATCTTCGAATTGATAACGTATTTGTAAATATTTTATTCAAATAAATGTTATTGGCATTCTTGTATTCGAAAAGAGCCACGATTCCCTCCTTCATTCTCCCCTCATTCTCTGCTCTTTCCCCTCTCCCGAGAGGTCGCCTCCCCCATGGCAGGCACTCCCAACAAATACCAGAACCGTAAGTGGTGATCTTTGATCTCTCTTTCAAATCCTCTTTCAAAGCCTATCCAAAGATTGGCGAACTGAAATTACTGAGTAAACTGTTGAACGGTGTGTTATCTCGCATTGAACTACTAACCAATTTATTTTTGATCTCTCAGCTCCTCGACTCAACGAACCCGGCCCCGTCAATATTCCCTTTGGCCAAATCGTCGGTAGGTCATCCACAAGACTACAAATCAATAATCGATCGATTCGTAGGCCAACGATGGCTCATTATGAAGAAGCTGGGAGCGGGAGGCTGTGGTGCCGTCTATCTGGTACCATATACTACCGTACTCCTCTACTGTATCCTATCGTCCCCCAATCAGGTGCAAGACGTGATCAATCCGGAGGTAAAGGCAGCTCTCAAAGCCGAGTCCAACTTCGTGGCGGGCGGATCCGTACTCAAAATGGAGGTCGAGGTACGGTAGCAGTGAATTCTCAGAACCTGCAAATGCCCTACTTTGCAGATTCTGAATCGGCTGAAGGACAAGGACCACTACGCTCGTCTGCTGGGATCGGGGAAGAGGGATAAGTACCAGTACATGGTGATGACCCTGCTGGGAGAGTCACTCGGACATCTCTTCAAGTGAGGGGCGTGGCCAGAAAGGGGCGGGGCTTGCGAGGGGAGAGGTCAATGGAGAATCATTCTCAGGAAGGTGCACAAGTGCTCGATCTCTACGCAGATCCGCATGGGCATCCACATCCTCCATGGCATCAAACTCGTACACGATGTGAGTGGGCGGATTCAATCGTCAATTTGACCCACTGAACATTATACCATACCTCGCGAGTACTGTAGTCATCCTTCTGCAGATTGGTTTCGTTCATCGTGACATCAAGCCGGCGAATCTGGCCATCGGTACTTCGGTACTGTACTCCGTCTAACGTACTCATATCGACACCACCCTTGATTCAGGGTCGCGCTGCTCGCATCATCCACATCCTCGACTTCGGTCTCAGTCGCGAGTTCGTCATCCTTCTCGAAGTGAGTTGGCATGGTGCCAAGAGATAAAAGATAATGTAATGTAGGGCGAGTACAAGATGCGTCGACCGCGTAAGAAGGCACTCTTCCGGTCAGTCGTTTGACCCACCGAACGCCCTCCTACAGTATCCTTGCAGTGGCACGACTCGCTACTGCTCCGTGGCGACGCACGATCGCATCGAGCAGGTGCCTATCGACTACCGTAATCCTGAAGTGACGACGGGCCGGACTCGTGATTGCAGGGTCGGGTGGACGATCTATGGTCGGTGCTGTATCTGATGGTGGAGTGTCGCGCCCGACTGCCGTGGGCACACATTCGGTGAATAGAGGAGAGTGCTGCGAGATCTTGAATGCATGAATTGTGCAGCTCAAAGGACGAAGTGGCAGAGTGCAAGAGACGGACTCCCGACCAACTCCTCCTCAAAGACTGCCCCGTACAACTACTCGAATTCGTCAATCATCTCAGGTACCGTACTCCACATGAGGGTACTGTACTCGATGGGTTACTGTATCAGGAGCATCAACTACTTCCATCGACCGGACTACTCGAAGCTGTACTCACTGTTGAATGAAGTGATGGAGGAGGGGGAGTATCGGTGAGTGCCCATCGAGAGTAGAGTCTAGTCTCAATTGTAGGATGGAAGATCCGTTGGATTGGGAGAGGAAGAAGATCGCGAGGGCCATAAAGAAGAAGGGATCAGTCGAGGAAGACACGTGAGGGAAGGGGATTGGCGCGGTGCCAACTGAGTCTCTTGTAGGGAAACAGCAGACGAGGACAAGTCCAAACCCATCTTCGAGATAAATCCCGAGGACTTCGAAGTGAATACATTCAACTTCTGAAGTGGAGAGAAGAGAGAAGAAGAGACTCCATTCCTTGATGTCATCGTGACTATAAACCGTGATCTGATGGATTATACATCGTCCCTGGAATTATCGTTTCCGATACAATACATCTCATCATCTCCCTTCAGTCCTTCCAAAAACACTCATTCATTTATGCGGCACGGTGCTCTAATAGATAGATTAAATGGCGTCTTCACAGAAAGATTGGTCGCTTACCTTACGCAAGTATAACTTGTAAAATTTGTGATATGCCAGCATTTTTGAGTATCAAGCGTGAATCATAAGCTAGACAAAGCACACCCATCAATCAGCAATACTAAATAGTGTGCAAGGGTGATGAGGAAGACCAAAGGGGAAGAGTGAGAGTGAGGGAACACCCTCTCTCTTCCATAACTCTTCCACTCTCGCATTCTCTCCTCTCTCATTCATCCTTGGGTGCAACTCTCCTTTTATTTTGACTAAACAAGTATTTCATCCCTTACTTCCTCTTTTCTGCATTGTTCGCCTTACAAACAGAGTGGAAACGGAGTATTTGATTCACTTGTTCACTGTGAGACACGTTCATGATATCGAAATATCACTGGCATGACTCGGTATGAAAGGGCTATCTTTCTTAGGTTCTCGAATAGGTTCATGTTTATAGCTTGTTCTAAATGTTTCTTCTTTGTTAGTGGGACAACAAATATTTCCTCAGCTCACTCTCCATCCAACCTTATATCAGGCCTATCACGAGAAAATCGGGACAACGTGTTGACATTGAAAATAAAAATGTGTTTGTTTGATAGTTTTTTGGGGCGGTATTGGGGCCCAGAGGAATTTTCTTTTTCGTTTGGACACCATTTCATCTTGCAGCTGCAGCAGGCGGCTGCAAACTTGAGGCGCAGACCATTGATTATTGAGGTTTTCGCCGTGAAAGTTGGTGATCTTTGATCTCAAAGTGTTTCTATGATTCAGAGAACGATTTTGGTACAGATTGTTGATTTCTCATTTTTGCGACCGCTGCAGCAGAAGCATATTCGACCAGTTTTTATGAGTGACCAGTTTTTATGAGTCTGAGAGAACTAGCCTTGTGCCGTACAGCGAAAAATAAAGAGCTGATTTTAAGATATTCCTAGGGGTAACTTTTCGCGTGGAGTTCGAAAATCGACCTTAGAAAGCCGTATCTCTGACCCCTCATTTCCGGTGTCGCGCTGTAGCTGGGTGGTCGGTTTTTGTATCTTTTGAACGGATATCTTTAATTTGTTTTTTGTATCTTTAATTTGCCAATTCCGGGTTCCTGCCGCATCAATTCCTACTCGAAGCGGGCTCAAACTTAATTTTTAAGCGTTCTAACGTGAAAATTCGTATTCTACGAGTGAAAATACACCAAGATATTATGATTTCATATGTATCCATAATTTCGACATTTTCACCCCCTACTACCCCAGGGGCAAAAATATGAAAAATATTTTTTTCTTAAATTTTACTTTTTGAACATCTTTTTCTGGTACATTTTCACTCGTAGAATACGAATTTTCACGTTAGAGCGCTTAAAAATTAACTTTGAGCCCGCTTCGAGTAGGAATTGATGCGGCAGGAACCCGGAATTGGAAAATTACGCACTACTATATACTTGAAATGTACAGGAAAGGTTCCGAAACAAATTAGTATTAATTATAATATCATATATGCATTATATTTAATACATGTTACCTGCAGTACCTTTGATTGTTTATCTCGTCGAGATCTTTCAGAATCTCTTTATTTTTGCTCTTTATTTTTCGCTGTACGGCCTATAGGTGAAATTGCTTTTTTTTCTTCAGTTCTCTCAGATAGTCACTCTTATTTTCCCTCTCGAACACTGATTTTTCGCGCCGTTCCAAACTTTACCAGTTTATAGAACTTAAAATTCTGCACATACCAGATTTTTTGTTGATTTCATCTCTGTGGTACTGGTACATTCCCAAGCCGGTGAAAACCTCACAACGGGCTGCACGGTTCACCTGCAGTGGAACTGAGTTCGCCAAGTCGCAAGTTCGAACCCCTGCCACAGCAGGCAAATGTTTTGCAATCCTTTTTTCTCGTTCACTTGACTCATAATACTCTCAGACATACTTTTTTGATGCAATTACATCGCAAAACATTTGTCTGCTGTGGCTGGGGCTCGAACTTGCGACTTGGCGAACTCAGTTCCACTACAGGTGAACCTTGCAGCCCGTTATGAGGTTTTAACCGGCTTGGGAATGTACCAGGACCACAGAGATAAAATCAACAAAAAATATATTATGTGCAGAATTTTAAGCTCTACAAGACAATATTCCGTTGGTCAGACTTACTACCGTACCCGCACACCATGGTGAATTTTCCGAAATCGCAGAAAACTCAAATGCACGCTACCGCATACCACACCACACACCATGGTGAGATTTACTAAATCGCAGAAAACTTAAATGCACGCTACCGTAATCCACCACACCACGCACCGGAAAATCTCAGTGCACTCTACCGTATACTCTCTCGCTGTTGTAAAATCATTCCCACCTGTTCTCATCCCCCGCAGCGTAAGCGTTGTGAAAGGCTGGTGAGGCCGAGCCTTTTACAACGTTTTAAGCAGGCTCTCAACAGTTACGTCCATTTTTTATCCTTAACACACAACCCCGCGTAACGAGACAAACTAGCGACCGAAGGTCGCTAGTTTGTCTCTCAAAAAGTGATGAATGGAGAGTCAGTGGGCAATGGGGAGTCTCGATATTACTCTTGAGAGTAAATAACAAAGATTGATTGATTGAGATTAACGTATGAGTCCGACTACAGGTATTACCCCGAAATGTAAATTTCATTTCGTAAATGCAAATTTTGGAAAAAAATATTTAGAAAAAAAATTATGGAAATTCATTTTTGGAAAAGCCAGAAATGGAAAATAAATTTCAAAATTTCCATTTTGGAAATGCACGTTTTGGAAATTTTTCCATGGCCGGTAGTACTGTAACCGAGCGGAAAACTACCGTAACCTATGGAGCATTTTCGTCATTTATCAGCAAATTCGAAACATAGTATTATTTTCCTTTATTATATTATTATTGTAATTAACAATACTAATAATTAAAGAAATAAAATATACAAAATTATGCAAAATCAATGTTTAAATTTAATCGTTCTATTTCGCGGTTCTCTCGATGCAGCGAAAAGTACCGTAACCAGTGGAAAAATTTCCAAAATGGGTCTTTCCAAAAAATTTTTTCCAATTTATTTTTTCCACAATTGTTTTTCCAAAAAGGGAATTTCCAGATATTTTTTTCTAAATTTTGTTTTTACGAAAAATTCGTTTACAAAATGAAATTTCCAAAATAAATTTTACAAATCGGGGTAGTACCCGACTACATAGTTCCACTCCTCTCATTTTTATTTTTCTATTTGTATGAATAGTCGGTTTCATATCACAATTTTTATCTTCCTTTTTAACTTGTCACTTTATTTTTATCTTCCTAGAAATTGTATCATCTTCAATTGGATAATGAACAAGTTATTACTTGCTTCTTCCACGAAGAGAGAAGATCCACGAAGAAGATCCACGAGAAGTTAGTCCATTTCAGTCTATTCCATTCTCACCTGATTGTGATCCCATTATAATTGTTAATTCTCTAATGATAATTTGCAGACCTCCGAATATTCCATCAGGTAGAGTACAGAAAAGGCGGAGATTGGATGACAGCAGTTCGATCGTCGAGATAATTGGAATTTCTTTAACATTCTCTGACGAGAGCGTGAGACTACAGGGTGCGGAGAAAGTATGGCAACAAATATTTAACCATGTATTTTCTTTCAAAACCATGGCACAATTTTGAAACGGTATACATCATTTATCAGAGATAGTAGGAACATAACAACGAGAGGTTATTCGATTTGACCTCCGTTAGCCTTGATGACAGCCTTGAGACGAGAAGGAACTGACTCAACGACGACCCGAAGTTACTTCTTTTCGATCTTGTCCCATGCCTTCTAAAGGGAGTTCTTGAGACTCCAAATTCTGGTGGTGGGTGGAGCAAGCATCATTCTCCAGAACCGACCACACACTAATGTCGAGGGGATTCAAATAGGGGCTGTTGGAGGGCCATTCATTCGATGGAATGAAATCCGGAAGATGGCTCGCACACCAGTTCTGGGTGAGTTTTGCGGAATGGGCGAGTCCAGAATCTTGCTGGAAAGTCTAATGGCGACCTTTGAAGTGGGAACGTGACCAGGGAAGAAGAGTCTTCTCCAGGATCTGCTTGATGTAGTAGTGCTTATCGACCTTCACACCGGGCTTGACGAAAATAAGGGGAGTCTTGCCGGTGGCACACACTCCTGCCCAAACCATCACTAACTGCGGGTGGGAAACTCGAGAGACGGTTTTGCCCTAGCATTGGCTTGCTGGGCAGACTGGGCAATCACTCTCGTGTTCTGACTGTTGAAAGCCTGCTCCACCGTGAACATCTTCTCATCCGAGTAGACAGTCGTGAGATGTTCGGCCCACGCAAGAAGCTTCTTGCATCTCTTCAGTATATTTTCCTTGTGAACGCCAGTCAGACCATGGCCCTTACGCATCTTGTAAGGGTAGGGCATGAGTCCAGAATGGACGATCTTGCGCACTGAATGCTCGTCAATACTGAGATCACGTGCCATCTTCCTCATAGATCGCTCGGGATTGCGTGCGACTCGCTTCTGCACAATTTTCTTGTTCTTGCGAGTGACAGCGGAGGAAGGTCTGCCCATTCTAGGACGGTCCTTAGTCGTGCCCAGCTCCATGAAACGGCGGATGGTCTTGAAAACGGTAGGACGGCAAACACGGAGTTTCTTCGTGATTGAACCAACGGTCTCGCCGGTGCTCCAAAGGTCAATAATTATTGGCGGAATTGGTAGGGTCGAACCATGACTACGGGAAACAATTTAAAGTGTGCCTTGAATACACCGAATGATTAGGTAAAACCTGTTATAACATGTATTAACAGGTTTCCAGGAGTGATGAAATATTTGAGTTTGTTTCCATACTTTCTCCGCACCCTGTATCTTTGACCACGGTACTTGAATTGAGAATTATGTAGTAACAACCAGACATTTTGCAAAATTTTAGGACTATCCATTTTCCCAAGTTGATTTAGAGCTGTGCAATGAAAGTGGAGAGAAGGTTGTTTTTTCCCGAATATTCTCTTTTTCGATGTATCTGAATATTCAAGGTGACAAAAACCTTAATTCCCTCCAGTGGAGAGAATTGTGAGGAATAATTTCGTATCGATTCATCCTTCCCATTTGTATTCAAAGGGAATGAGCCAATCAAACAGATTGACGAAGACGTTAGTGCACAGTTATCATCAATTTGAATTCCTACTTCTCCTTTCACACCGTATCCATTCTTTCACCGGAGAGGAAGGCGACTAAATGGGATCTCTTCATCACAGCAAGATCAACATCGTATGTTGAGAGGGTTGTCTCTGATTGACGACATTAACAGTCGCGAAAGATACCAAGATTTTTCTTCATTTTCGCAGTTTCCTCTTCTACGGAGCCAAGGCAAAAGTTGCAACTGCATCACTGATTGTAGAAGGAAGGGGGATTCCTGTGAGCAAGGTGGTCAGAATTCATGAACGATTTATTATCTCTTGCTTTGCATAAAGTGCTTCCCTCCGTGAGATCGAGCTAATGATGTTGATCAGATTTACTCTATTAGGGATCAACATATGAGGGCGTTTGCCGAAGATTCGATCAGAGCCCTGCACAGCAAAAAAAATTCAATTTTCCAATTTTCAGTGATTTGGGGTTATCGATGGCGCTGAAGAAGATAGGCATACTCATTTTGTACGTAGAGCTTCCGTTGGCTCCAGACGGCGTTGCGTCGATTTCAGATTTTGAGGCTTTCCACAGCTCAATTAAGCGCTAAAATTAGTGGAACAAGTTTTCCGGGGTGAAATTTTATGGCGAACACGCCTGTGTATTTCAACTATCATATTTTTATAATTAAAAAATTAAAAATTAAACTTTTCGCTCCATCAAAAGCGAGCTTAGCAAATATATGGATGAAACCGCCGTGACGAGAGGATTTCAAGTATGTAATTTCATCTAATTAGGACATCAAACTTTTGAGAAAACTAAAAATAACTGCGCTCAAAACAGATGAAAACGCGAGGATGGACGAGGCAATGCACTGAAACTGCCAGGGGGCGTGGGATAGAGGCAGAGGAGGGGACTGCCAGAGGGTCTGAGGTCAAGTGAAGGAGGAAAATCGGACGATAAATCGCCAAATCAGGTTCGAACGGAGCACTATTTGCAACATTTCTCAAAAGTTTGATGTCATATTTAGGTGAAATTACATACTTGAAATCCTCTCGTCACTGCGGTTCCATCCATGTATTTGCTAAGCTCGCTTTTGATTTAAGGAAAAGTTGAATTTTTAAATTTTAAATTAGAATAATATGATAATTGACATACACAGGCGTGTTCGCCATAAAATTTCGTCCCAGGAAACTCGTTCCACTAATTTTAGAGCTCAATTCAGCTGTGGAAGGTCTGAAAATGTGAATTCGACCAGCGGAAGCTCTAGGTACAAAGTGAGTATGCCTATCTTCTTCAGCGCCATCGATAACTCCAAATCACTCAAAATTGGAAAATTGACTTTTTTTGCTGTGCCACAATATTTCGGATCTGCTCGACTTTTAGGCAAACGCTCTCATATATAAATTTTCTCCAGCTTCTCAGTCTCAAATCTGACTTGTTCTGTAGTCTCTTCGAAGGAAATTATTCTGAGAAGACAAATGAGCTCTACGAGATCAAAGAGGTTACCATTGATCGGCAGATTGGATTCTCGCTTCCACATATTATTCATAATTGATTATCCAGGTGGATTTTGAACAATTTCGGCACTTCATCGATTCTGTTCATTCTAACCATTGGAAGTTCTCTTCATGTTTGAAAGTTAGATCATAGAAGGATTATCTGGTATTGTCAGGGAATGAAGCACTGACTACTCTCGAATTCGCGGATAGATTCGGATTATTGTATGTATATGAGAGACTTTCTGAGAGAACTGAGCAATTTTACCTATAAGCCGTACAGCAAAAATTGAAATTTCCAATAAAATTATCCCTAGAGGTAACTTTTCATGTAGAGTTCGAAAATCGACCTTAGAAAGCCGTATCTCCAACCCCTCATTTCCTGTGTTGCACTGCATCTGAGCGGTCGGTTTTTGTAAATCGTGAACGGTCGCTCCAAACTCCATGCATGTATAGTAATTCTTAAAGATCTCGACGAGATAAGCATTTTTCTTGTTGTAAGTGAAGGGCTAGCTCATCTGTGAAAAAAGATCTGACCGTTTGAATGTTGAAAAAAATCTTCATAAATTTGGATGCCATAATTATTCGCTAAAATAACACGCATTACATGTTTTTGCCAATATATGCAGTTCTAAGCCGCGCCGATGTGAACCACGATTAAATCTACCTGGTGTATGACTATACTAAGCTAGGGTAATAATATCCCGAAGAGAAAAATACGTTATCTCAATTTTGAAAAAAATCGATTTTTTTCATGTCGGTTTGGCCCATGTTTAGGCGCATTCAACTTTTCCTTTTCAATCCTAATTCCTAATTTTCTTAGCAAATCTAGTAGTACGCATGGATGTAAGTCAGAAAATATTAAATATAGGGCCATCGGCAATAAGTAAGTTAGGCATAAGTTTGTTTAAAATTGTAATATTGAGAGCATCGGAAAAGAACAAAATTAAATTTCAAGCGCTGTTTCGCGCGAATCTGTCAGATTTTAGCATAATAATTCTTCGCAAAACCAAACTAATCGGCTTGTATGCATTATTGCGAAATATCAGTCGTTTTCGAAAAAAAATATTTTCATGTGTCCAAAAAATCATTTTTTAAAAAGATGAAGGTATGTGCCATTTTCAATGCATATTTTAGTTGTGCGACGTTGTAACCACTGTATATTGTAGCAATTTAAGCACTATTCCTCTAAAATTATCTTATTAGAATTTAAAATATTTTATTTTACCACGCGACATTGCATTTTCATGCAAATTTATGCGTAATTTACTTATTGCTGATGGCCCAATGTTTAATATTTTCTGACTTACATACATGCGTACTACTAGATTTGCTAAGAAATTCAGGAATTAGGAATGAAAAGGAAAAGTTGAATGCGCCTAAACATGGGCAAAATCGACATGAAAAAAATCGATTTTTTTCAAAATTGAGGTAACGTATTTTTCTCTTCGGGATATTATTACCCTAGCTTAGTATAGTCATACACCAGGTAGATTTAATCGTGGTTCACATCGGCGCGGCTTAGAACTGCATATATTGGCAAAAACATGGAATGCGTGTTATTTCGGCATAATGGCGGACCCTTTACAGGAACGAAATTTTCCATGAAAATAAAACCCTAGGGGAACTTTTCAACGAGGATTCGAATGAAAGAATAAAAAAGCGAATAATTATGGCATCCAAATTTATGATGATTTTTTTCAACATTCAAACGGTCAGATCTTTTTTCACAGATGAGCTAGCCCTTTACTTACAACAAGAAAAATGCTTATCTCGTCGAGATCTTTAAGAATTATCATACATGTATGGAGTTTGGAGCGACCGTTCACGATTTACAAAAACCGACCGCTCAGATGCAGTGCAACACAGGAAATGAGGGGTTGGAGATACGGCTTTCTAAGGTCGATTTTCGAACTCTACATGAAAAGTTACCCCTAGGGACAATTTTATTGGAAATTTCATTTTTTGCTGTACGGCCTCTGGTAAATTTTCTCAGACTGTCTCTCATATTCATCGACACGTCGTTCCCTTCATGAAAACGAATCCTACCGTTAATTTCAATAATCGGCAAGAAGCTTTCCTCCTATGCAGTCGCTTTGAGAGAAATATTCATCTTCTTGTGAGTTGGTATTTCCCCTCTTGAAGGGAAGAGTATTTGACAGAAATGGGTCTTTGGATATTTGAATAGGGAAAAGGAGATGGAAATTCTTCTTAGTGATTGTTCACATTTTATGGCGAAGGAAAGAATACAAGATGCGTTGAAGGATCGTTACTCCGTCCCTTGAAATAAGCACGAGGTAGGGATGTAGATCATTTGAAGCCTCTTCGTTTCAGGCTTTAATTGAATCGAAATGTTGCACCACGAGAAAGGTATGGAAAGATATGGCTAAGTGAGAATGTAAGATAGACCATTATTTGCTTTTCATTCGTGCCGTACGAAGGACTTGTAGAGAGCACGAGTTCGTTTGGTGTGTCACGATGAGAGGAATGAAATGATTAGTGATGGATTTATCCTCGTTGACTACTACGACAGACGAGTTTCCGATGCAATCGACATACGAACGTTATGGGATAAAATTCCGTCATCTATGAACTTCATCCATTTCAAGAGTGAGACATTATAAATGTTATGAATACCATTAATATTTATTATCAAGCAATATCTGGATACAAAATATGCCGTCGTGAAGCTATAACGGATTTCAAGAATGAGATTTGGGAGATACTCGAAGTTTACGCTCATCCCAGATGAGACATTCACATTATCCCATTTATTGGCACTTCCTCTATAGTATTAGTATTCTCCCTAGTATTCTATAAATGACTCTCATGAAGATATATCCGTCCTCAATCCATGCTGCAACGTAACTACTGCTATCTTTTAACAATGGTTTTCAACAAGTACATGGCTCATTATGCTCACTTCATCAAAGGAATTGAAAATTCACAAGCTGATTCAACGTATACTAAATACTAGAAAATATTGTCTATCTCCATCATACATCCTTCTTTCTTTGTGTTCTTTTGCCAGTTCACTGTCAACTCAATCAAACGCTATTTCACGCTTTATCTCAAGGAGAGTTCGGGACATTAAAATTAGATGGAGACGGGAAGGGGAGATCGACGGAAGAGATGGGAGTCACTTGGTCATCTTCTCGTACTCGGCACAGAAGGGAGCAGTCTGAATCGATCACTCGATTACCGTATCCCTCCTGGGAGTACTGTACCTCGTCCTCATCGATGGCATCCTTGAAGTACTCGAGTAGCACTCGATGGATGAAGACGTATTGCTGAGAAGGGATGACGCATCACTTCCCCTCTCTCTCCACTCACAACATCTGTCTGCACACTCATGGCCCTCTGCTTCCGTAGATTCTTGAGGATGGGAGCGATTCCCCCAGAGAGAGAATCACCCGCATGCAGCTTCTCCAGTGCTATCTGAATGGATGTCTCCCCTCCCTCCCCCCTCTCTCTCTCTCCTCCCTCTCTCCCTCTCTCTCTCTCTCTCCTCACCTGCACAACAACCGTCGTTCCCGTTCTTCCGATGCCCGCAGAGCAGTGCACCACAATCGGCTTCGTCGACTTGTTCACCTGCTCGAGTATCGATTGGACATCTACAGTATCCCTACCGTACCTTCGCGAGCAGCTTGAATATCGAGTTGTCGATGGGGGGAACTCCTCTATCTGGCCAGGATTCCCAGTGCAGATGATGCACTGTGTGCTCCTTCTCCTTCTCTCCGTCTCTCTGCAAGAGAGATTCTTCTTCATGACTGCATCTGTTGCCGCACCTTCGTGATGATGAGCTTGCGGATTGTCACTGTCTCGGGAAACTTGTTGCTGTGCACCTGATAGATTAAAGATCAGAGATCAGAGATCATTCACTTACAGCCATACACTGAATACTGAAGTCATCGGTGGAGAGAATCTCGCCCTCCTCCATTGGGAAGTACTTATCACACTCAAAGATCAAAGATCAAGGGGCGGGAGAGAGAGTGGAGATTCACCTTGGACTTGCCCATCTCGAGGAAATTACATAGCATCACGATGAACTCCACCTCCTCCTGCCACACCATCGACCAGAAGTCGTTATACGTCGCTGGATTGGGGCCCTGAGGGATATGGTATGATAAGGATACGGTAGTACACCGTATACCTGAGTGCATATGAATCTCTTCTCTCCCTTGGGTGTAGTACAGTAATTGGCATGGATGTATGTCTGTTCCCTATCCTTGAGTACGACCTTCGAATCGTTGAGACGAGGTACATCTCTGTATACGGTGGATTACTGTAGAGGTACTGTAGGAGCCCACTTGTATCTGTTCTTGGGAGTATTGATTGGCTGGCTGAATTCGGAGTATATCTCGATTACCTCGTCCTTCTTCACTGGGACGATCTACAATGGAACAGATTATCGATTGATCCGATCTATCGATTGACCTCCTTCTTTAGCCCATTGAACTCTTCTCTCAGTCCATTCACGCCCTTCCCGATGATCATCTTGAGAAAACTGAAATATCGATTTCCCAATCTACAGTACCCCTACAGTACTCACGCCTTCACATTCTCCTCCTTATCCTCCGAGTATTTCTTCCTCTTGGGTGCATCAGACACTAGTTTGTTGTCGTCATCGATAGTCGGATACTTCTCCTCCTTCAATCTCTCCTTGATCTTTGATCTCTCTCTCCCCCACCTTCGTCTTCTCAGTCTTCTCAGTCTGCTCCGTCCTCACTTCCTCCACTGATCGACCTTCCTTAGTCGACTTCCTTCCACTTCCTCTGAGTGCCCTCTCCAATTCCTTCTTCCTTCTGGCAGAACTGTCTTGTGTCTTCTCATCTGCAGTCTGATCAGCAGTCTGCTCCGTCGATCTCTCTACTGATTCCTCCTTCCGAGCCCGTTTCTGAAGGGACTCCTCTTCCCTCTCCCTCTTCAGTTCCCCTCACCCTCTTGCTTGTCTCTGATCCTCCCCTCTTCTTCTTATCTATGCTTCCATCACTGGATGTCTTATTGGGAGTACGAGGAGTCACTTTCTTCCTTCCTCCTCCTTCCTGATCATTCCTTCTCTCCCCTCCTTTCTCCTCTCTTTCACTCACAACTGATACCCAGTTCCCATCCACGTATTTCCCTGTCTTCCTCTTCTTCGTACTTCCCTTCTCCTTCGCCGTCCGATTCTCTGCCTCATCCTGTAATCACTTACATATCCACTACAGTATCCTTCCACTACCGTACCTTCTTCTTCTTAGCGGGAGTAGTCGGTTTTGGATCTGTCGGCGGTGTTGGATCAGAGCGACGTTGTACCTTGTCTTGCTTCTCTGGAGTTGTCTTCGACGTATCTCAAATAGCAGAATACAGTACTCCTTAAACTATAACCGCACAACGAGACTACCGTACTCCGTGCTCTTGGCGGCGGTGCGGGCGTTGGCGATCTCCTCACCGCAGTCCTCTTCTTCTCCTTCACCTAAAAGATCAAAGATCAAAGCTCAAAAGGGAGGGATACTTACAGAGGGAGCCTTGGAGGCTGGTTTGGATTCCGCCTTGGCACTACTGCCCCTATTGCCCATTGAGGGAGGAAGAGGAAATAGGGTCAATAAATATGGGTTAAGAGAGTGGGACGACCGTCCCCAAGCAGACCAAACGAAGGAAATAAATGGAAAAGGGAGAGTGAGTGAGATGGATGGGGAGTGGAGATGAAATTTGACTGGAGCAATTTGACTACGAGAATAAATTTGAATGCCATTGAAATGACTTTGAAAATTTCGAATTTAATGTTTATTAGCTCAGTCAAGAACCACTCTAGGTATCTGAATGTAAGGAAAATTTCTTCCATGGGAAAGGGGTCACAATGTATTCAGCAGAAGAACGCAATATGTTAAGCGACATTTTCCTTGTTCTTTGACAGTTGTAAATTCGAATGGGACAAAAGACGAAACGACTATTCGATTATCATAAAACATCCGCTTTTAATATATCGAGCATTATGTATTTATTTTACATCTTTAAAAATATCTTTAAAAAATCATTATACAGTGTGAGCTCGAAACTGTAGGAACTGTATAAAAGTCGCGGCTCTGTGTGGTGCGAGTTCGAATTTTCTGGCGGAAATCGTTAATTTTATCGATTTAGTGATAATGAGTTGTTTATTTTTTATTATCCATCGGTCGTTGTAATCTCCGCGTTTATATCCATCGTTCAGCATACAGTCAGCTATCATTTTCTTTGAGTTTGCATAATGGCCTATCAGTTATTCACTTGAGAATGCGCAATCGGATCCAGTCTTTTCGCACGCGACCCTCGACTACCGTCTCTCACATCGACTTGGACGTCATCGAGGAAGGAGATGAAGAGTCTGAATCTGATGTCGAGGTACTTTTGGGAGAACGAAGACAACACAAACTTTGGTTGACAAGTTGTGATCTACTGTTCATCAGAATAGCTGATCATCCATTCTATTCATTCTATTTTTTCCCATATTCTTTCTTACTCATTGTACTGATGTTATTCACTTCAGCTTTTTAAATCTCTGGAGTGCATCGAGAACCGCCCGAAAGCGCGTAAGCCAAGGAAGAAAGTAGAACGGATTCAGAAGGCAAAACCACTCCGTGCTGCAAATTGGGTGAGAGACGTCTATGAATAAAATAGGTAAACGAAATTAACTAAGATATGAAGGTGCGATGATCTTGAATGTGTGAAGTGGTTGACTGTAGATTCCGGCTGAGCTGAGTGAATCAGAGCACGATGAAGAGGATGGAGACGAGCAACGAATGGAGAATCAGAACGAGGATGATCGAGATGAGATACAGAAGATGTGCGACAACATCAACAAAGAGGTACTCTACCTATTTTTAATTCGCTCGTAGTTTTTGATCACTTGGGAGATGACGTGAAGTAGTGCAATTTTCGAGCTTCATTGCTATTTCGAGCTTCAGTGCGTTCTAACCTAAGATGCCGAATCTAAAAGAGAGAGAAAATGGATAGGAGAAACTCGTGGAGCGGAGCCTGGATTTAATCGGTTCCTTCCCGTTTCCGGCCGAGTTCCGCAAGAAGTGCACAATCGCAGATGCAGTTGTTACATTATGCTAAGGTTCTCGGTATTTCTCACCTTTCTGCTCGTTGCTGCGCGATTGATCCCAGACTGAACTACGTGTATCTATTATTGCATCTTGTTCTTGCATAGTGGATTGTGGTATCTTCCAGTTCGACTCCTTCGACGACTTCTCCCTGCCAGTCGAGAGCGAGTACGACGCCATTCCCATGAAGTGGGACGATAAGAAGAAGGTATCACACACTTATTATATTCACTCCACTAACTAATTATAAATGCTGTTGGTCATATGTGGGCAAGGGTTGAAGCTGACAAGCTTGTGAGAACTGAATATAGGTAAAAAATTGGGAGAGGGGACGGGGGAAATGTATTTCTCGGTTGGATCGGAGTTCCAAACCAGTGGGGTCTTGAAGTTGGCTTGAATGGTTCCCATGTATCCTATTGGTTATCTGAGTTCTATCAATAGTTCTGGTTAGGATGGATGTCTTGCAGGCGATGCGTCCGATGACTGCGATGGAGATAGCAGCCAGAGAGAAGAAGGAGAAAGTGAGGGAGGAGAGACAGATTGAACGAATCTTAGGTACGCTCCCATCTAACCCATTCCCTCGCTGTATCCACCATCTCTTCCATCTAACCAAGTCGATTATAATTTTCCTTGCTTAGCAAATCATGCTAGAAGTCAATTTACATGGTTTTTTGCAGAGAAGGAGAATCTTGTTGAGAATGAGAAGGGCGAGGAGAGAGGAGAGAAAGAAGAGAGTGAGGATGAGGAGGAGTCTGCTGCTGCACTTCGTCCCACCACTCCTCTCATACAGGTTCACTATCTATTCGGGGGATGTTATGAACTTATTATATAGAGAAATTGTACGACTTGAAATTAGTAAGACAGTGAAAAATACATTACTGTTTCAATGTTAGTCTCCGATATGTCTTCTTTGTCACATCCATATCACGGATCTCCTGTAAAAATGAAGGATACGATGCGACAAAAAAAATTTGGATCACGGATTTCTCTGTAAACGTTAGGAACTGACCAAAGTGAGGGCGGGGAGAACGCCTATCCACCTCATTTCTCGAAATTTGCATGTTGAACGGAGTTATGACCTACCGTGTTGGAAGGCCGTATCTCTGTCAGTTTTTGACCTACAGTGAGCGGATTTTTTTCAATCGGTTCGTAATGCATAGATCTACCAATATGTTCTCTTACGCTCCATGCAGAAATTACGTCTTCACATAGTTTCATGCGAAAAACTGTTTTTGTCGAGACAATATGCTAATTATCGACCTTTTCCGAGGCGAACTGTACGATTTTTATTGCTGATTCGGATTCCCCACCCCAGAATTGGGGTACCTACATAGTTCGTTTTTCATAACTCGAGGAGTATCATATCGGCACTCAGTAGACGGACATAGTGTGATTATTTGACAAAACACCATTCGTATTGTATCTCGGTTCCAACTTATGTAGATGAGCAAAGTAAGACCACTAATCGATAGCTCTCAAGTAGTTCTACAAACATTACTCGGGAGTGCAAGACGTCAAAGTTGACCGTTTTCGAGATAATGCATGAAAACACATATTTTCATGCGATAAACTGTTTTTGTCGTCATAATATGCTAATTATCAACCTTTTCGTACATCACCCTGTTTTGACCAATGAACTATGTTCATATGTACATTCTGAAATGGGGAATCCGAATCAAAAATAAAAATCGTACAGTTCGCCTCAGAAAAGGTTGATAATTAGCATATTATGATGACAAAAACAGTTTATCGCATGAAAATATGTGCATTATCTCGAAAACGGTCAACTTTGACGTCTTGCACTCCCGAGTAATGTTTGTAGAACTACTCGAGAGCTATCGATTAGTGGTCTTACTTTGCTCATCTACATAAGTTGGAACCGAGATACAATACGAATGGTGTTTTGTCAAATAATCACACTATGTTCAACTTCTGTCTACTGAGTGCCGATATGATACTCCTCGAGTTATGAAAAACGAACTATGTAGGTACCCCAATTCTGGGGTGGGGAATCCGAATCAGCAATAAAAATCGTACAGTTCGCCTCGGAAAAGGTAATTAGCACATTGTCTCGACAAAAACAGTTTTTCGCATGAAACTATGTGAAGACGTAATTTCTGCATGGAGCGTAAGAGAACATATTGGTAGATCTATGCATTACGAACCGATTGAAAAAAATCCGCTCACTGTAGGTCAAAAACTGACAGAGATACGGCCTTCCAACACGGTAGGTCATAACTCCGTTCAACATGCAAATTTCGAGAAATGAGGTGGATAGGCGTTCTCCCCGCCCTCACTTTGGTCAGTCCTAACGTTTACAGAGAAATCGATGATCCCAAAATTTTTTTGTCGCAAAAGGGTCTGATTTTCCTGCATTTACAGGAGATCCGTGATATACAATCATTTTATTCAAAATCAAAGAATGAAAAATTCTTATCTTTCAAAAATGAATGTTATTGATTGACATTTGTTTATTTGAGAAACTGGACATTCCCGATCTGCGTACGTGCCTTCGACGAATGTCTGAGATGCCGAGACGAACTGGTGAGAGGGAGGAAGAAGGGGGAGTGGGAAGAAGAAGACTTCTTCAGCAGTGACTCCCCTCCGTAGACGAGTGAGAGACTCCGCCGTGCCTGCCAAGCCACGATTCACCACTCTTGTCACCAACAACATCCTGGAGGGACTCATGAGGTGAGAGGGATGCTCATTGAGAGAAGGGCAAGTAGGACTCGTATTGTATTCGTTCATGTCAAAGAGAAGTAGCAAGAAAGAGTGTGTGCTGCAGACCGCACGAGATGGCCACTCCGGCAGGAAGAGAGACTGCAGCACAGAGGAGAACTACGGTAGTGCCCAGCCAGGGATTGGATGCGCCATTGGAGGAAGAGATGGAGGGAGCAGAGGTAAGCCACGAGAACATTCATTGGGCATGCTAATCATAAATGTATCTTCATGTTTTCATATGTTCACTGACTGTTTCAGGATGGTTCCTCTACTCCTCGCACTCTTCCCTCTCGTCGTGAATCTACCGAGAAGGGGACGCAGCCTCGAAGGAGTGCCAGGACACAGCCAAGTGCAGCAGAGGGGAGGAGGACTACCCGCAGCATGACTAATGGTCAGCAGTAGGGGATCTGTCTAGTCAATGGGGCTTCAATTCTGTTTTTTTCGGAAGATTATCTAATTTATGATATATTCCAGGTGTGTCTCTCATCGAGAAAGAAGAAGTTCCGGTGATGCTCTTCAGTGATTCGGAAGACGATCAAGAGGAACTAGTGGGTACGGTACATTATTGATTGCTTCATGCTGAGAGTTTGCATGCAGGTATCGAGGAGGCGCACAGCGCGCGGATTGAAGCCATCTCAGCCAGAAGGAAGACGATGGCTGCAGATGCAGCTGAACCACTGCTGCACTCCACTCCCGTCAGGGTACGCTAGTGGGAGGATGTTGATGAAGGAGCGATAATTTAATCATTCCTTGGAATTTCATTCAAATCCCTCCTCATTACATCGTGTCAATTGCAAAAATGAAAAGACGTCGAACATGTTCTCAATTGATTGACTACGGTAATCTATCTAATGATATTCCTTGTATAGATGGCATCGCAAGAGCCTCTGCGTGCCTCTGCTCGTTTCTCCCGTTTGGCAGGAGTTTCCCCCATCAGAAGAAGAGAATCTGTGGGAGAGCCATTCGAGGATGATGAAGAAGAGGAGAAAAAGGGATGGAAGAGGACAACTAGAGGTGAGATAGAAGAGATTTATGAGGAATGATGAAAATTTAGACGATGACAGAATAGGTAAAGAGTCCATACACTTGGAAAGGAAATTGATGGTAAAATGCAACAAGAATTACAATTATTTCTTTATTCATGTATAGCTTGATTGCTTACATTTACGCCTATATATGGTAGAGGGGGAGATATTAATTGGTCTCTCATTAAGGAGAGGATCTCGTGGAGGAGAAGGAGGATAAGATGTCAGTGGGATCGGCAGATCTGGCAGAGGCACTCCAGAGTTCGATGGTACTCGATGAGAGGTGAGGAAGAGGGGATGCACGGATATTCAGTCGATGGGAGGATTGAGAATGCATTGAGACGGGGCAGGAGAGAACTCAAGAGTACAGGCATATAACACGGATCTCCTGTAAAAATGAAGGATACGATGCGACAAAAAAAATTTGGATCACGGATTTCTCTGTAAACGTTAGGAACTGACCAAAGTGAGGGCGGGGAGAACGCCTATCCACCTCATTTCTCGAAATTTGCATGTTGAACGGAGTTATGACCTACCGTGTTGGAAGGCCGTATCTCTGTCAGTTTTTGACCTACAGTGAGCGGATTTTTTTCAATCGGTTCGTAATGCATAGACCTACCAATATGTTCTCTTACGCTCCATGCAGAAATTACGTCTTCACATAGTTTCATGCGAAAAACTGTTTTTGTCGAGACAATATGCTAATTATCGACCTTTTCCGAGGCGAACTGTACGATTTTTATTGCTGATTCGGATTCCCCACCCCAGAATTGGGGTACCTACATAGTTCGTTTTTCATAACTCGAGGAGTATCATATCGGCACTCAGTAGACGGACATAGTGTGATTATTTGACAAAACACCATTCGTATTGTATCTCGGTTCCAACTTATGTAGATGAGCAAAGTAAGACCACTAATCGATAGCTCTCAAGTAGTTCTACAAACATTACTCGGGAGTGCAAGACGTCAAAGTTGACCGTTTTCGAGATAATGCATGAAAACACATATTTTCATGCGATAAACTGTTTTTGTCGTCATAATATGCTAATTATCAACCTTTTCTGAGGCGAACTGTACGATTTTTATTCTTGATTCGGATTCCCCATTTCAGAATGTACATATGAACATAGTTCAGTGGTCAAAACAGGGTGATGTACATATAGCTACTAGTGTTACAATCCATTCACAGTAGGGAGAATCTGGACTTTTCGTAATTTTTGCACTCTGTCATTGTGATCCATTGAATACTGAGTAGAGTAGCTAACACTACTGAGTAGCTATATGTACATCACCCTGTTTTGACCAATGAACTATGTTCATATGTACATTCTGAAATGGGGAATCCGAATCAAAAATAAAAATCGTACAGTTCGCCTCAGAAAAGGTTGATAATTAGCATATTATGACGACAAAAACAGTTTATCGCATGAAAATATGTGCATTATCTCGAAAACGGTCAACTTTGACGTCTTGCACTCCCGAGTAATGTTTGTAGAACTACTCGAGAGCTATCGATTAGTGGTCATTGTCTCGACAAAAACAGTTTTTCGCATGAAACTATGTGAAGACGTAATTTCTGCATAGAGAGTAAGAGAACATATTGGTAGATCTATGTATTACGAGCCGATTGAAAAAAATCCGCTCACTGTAGGTCAAAAACTGACAGAGATACGGCCTTCCAACACGGTAGGTCATAACTCCGTTCAACATGCAAATTTCGAGAAATGAGGTGGATAGGCGTTCTCCCCGCCCTCACTTTGGTCAGTCCTAACGTTTACAGAGAAATCGATGATCCCAAAATTTTTTTGTCGCAAAAGGGTCTGATTTTCCTGCATTTTTACAGGAGATCCGTTATAAGATTCCCCCCCCCCCCCGTAGAACGTCCAACTAATAGCGGGCGTATGATCTTAGCATAAATTCTAATTTATCTGAATATTAAGATATATTACTGTATTCTTCTTTTTGTTCTGTTTTATCTCCATTAATAATAATAGTATAACAACATTAACAAATATCCCTTGCAGTATTCCGGCCCTCGCTCCTCCCGCACCTGCAGTGAACGAGACAGTGGGGACCCTGCAGGCAACTCTCATGGGAGAGACCCTGGCAGGCACGGGCACTCTTCTATTCGGGAATGAAGAGAACGCCATGGCTGGTACACACTTCAAATGTTGTCAATCAGTATCATCTGCAGAAGAAGTTCAGCTAATTCTTTGCTCTGCAGGATACGGCGATGGGACGAGAGCAACGCTCGCTGCGGAGTACGGAGGAGAGAAGCTCATGATGGGGGTACGCCTCTTTTTTGTTCATTACCCTATCTGTTGGTTGTTTGTACCACGGGCTTTTCTACTGTCACCTGTAAGTGAAGCTCACAATGATTCACTTGGGTGCAATTGATGACAACATGAAACTCTTGGTATCAGGACGATGCTTCGGTGCTTCCCTACTCGACGGCAATGGGAGCTCGTCCTTCTCTGCAGCCTCAACCTCGGAGGAGGACCACCATGGGCAACGAGACACTCGATGTCAGCATGGCCAGCGTCGCCTCGGTGAGAAGCACTCTGGGGTGGAATGATCTTTGATCTCTCCCTTCAGGTGGCCACTCAGCGGAATGCCAGTATGATGTCACGTCGCAACGTCTCCCAGATTACCAACGAGTCCAGATTCGTGAGTGGCTTGTGTGTCTCTATAGAAGAATGCGCGAAGAAGAAGTAGAAGATGATCTTTGATCTTTCCTACAGGCGGAGCTTCCGTTCTATCTGCGTGACTTCGTGGGGGAGACTGCCCTTGATCAGCTGCTGCACGTGGTGGGACAGGACAGAGTGAGGGAGTGGAAGGAGCAACTCCCCAAAGAGTACGTTACTCGCCATCGCTTATTTCCAGCTCTTGTGCATCATCCGTTATCTCACTATTGCAGTACCTTCTGCAATCTGCGCAAACTGGGAGAAGGCACTTACGGAGAAGTCTTTGCGACTACCATGAACGGGGCTCCCGTCGCCATGAAGGTATACGGTGGAGAGGGGGGGGAGTGATTATAGAGGAATCGATTAGAAAGACATTTCCCCGCAATAATGTATAAGAGCCCGTTCGCGTAAGAGTCGAACAAACCTTGGCACACGGAATTTTCGAAAATTTTCCAAAAGGGGTATTCGAGGGTGCTGATCATCGTGGTCAACTTCGTTTTCCTCCATCTCTATCGGTTAAGCCAGGCTGCATGTGGACTTCACCTACATTTCTGGTCATAACTTAGCAACCGACTTATAAAAAATTCATGAAAATTTTACAGGTCATAGCTAGTACCATTACAAAGCAGCTGACATCAAAATACGGCATGTTTTCCCATGACAACATTATGAAATTGATGATCTCAAATATAAGGCAGAAGCTAAATCCGAGAACTGCATGCTAAGATGCGCCTTGTTATGGGGATCATTTTTCGTATGCTATGTAAGGTATTATAAATAGACATATTTTTGTTATACACTGTTTTCTGACGATTTTGTCGCGTCTAATGCACCAAAAGTGCAGAATGAGAATATGTTTCAATCTCACATTCGAAAATTGAATTAGAAATTGAGTGGAACAAAAGAATTCCTTTTCATTTTACATTCACAGAACATTATGCACTTATGCACGGTTCACGACTGACAAAATCGTCAGAAAACAGTGTATAACAAAAATATGTCTAGTTATAATACCTTACATAGCATACGAAAAATGATCCCCATAAAAGGCGCATCTTAGCATGCAGTTCTCGGTTTTAGCTTCTGCCGTATATTCGAGATCATCAATTTCATAATGATGTCATGAAAAAAACCTGAGGTATTTTGATGTAAGCTGCTTTTTTAATGGTACTAGATATGACCTGTAAAATTTTGATGAACTTTTTATAAATCGGTTGCTGAGCTATGACCAGAAATGTAGGTGAAGTCCACATGCAGCCTGGCTTAACCGATCGAGATGGAGCAAAATGAATTTGACCACGATGATCAGCACCCTCGAATACCCCTTTTCTCAATCTTTTGAAAATTTGGTGTGCCAGATCCTTTAGCACTTTGTTCGACTCTTACGCAAACGGGCTCATAAAATGATGGCCTCTGCAGATCATTCCCTTCGAGGACGAAGTGCGGTATTTCGACGGGGTCGTCAATGGGGAGACACTCAAGAGCACCGCCGAGATTCTGCCCGAGGTATACGGTAGTTCGAGTGGTCGCACTCATGATTCATTCGAAGATCCTGATCACTCATGAGTTGTCTTCTCTGGACAATGATGAGGCGGACTTCTCCACCTCTACCTTCATTCCTCTCGTGCAGTGCCATGTTGTCAAAGGTATACGGTAGATATTGGATGCGCTCTCGGGAGGAATGATCGTGTTGAGGGAACTACCCGAAGGAGCTGCTCAAAGAATGGGATGCCTACGACAAACGAAAAGTGAGTATCCAATGTTTCTTGATGTTTCTTGTTGATATTACTGGCAAATGGTGGTGATGGGAAGTAGACTATTCTCTGATGTTGGCAGGGTAGCGAGAACGATCGTCCCTCGGACTACGCGGGGCCCGATGCTCTCTTCGTCGCCATCGGATTGGCCATGGGAGGAGTGGATGTGGAGAGTTACAAGGTGAGAGAGAGGAAGGAGTATCCTTACTTCTTCCCTGAGATATCCATCCTTACTTCTTCCCTGAGATATCCGGCCAATGGCAATGAAGAGAAGATGATGGTTGAAGGTGAGAAACGAGCAAGAAGCCCTCTCCGCACTCTTCCAACTCACGTTCGCCCTCGTGGTCAGTTACTCCTCCAATCATGTTCTTTATTTTATTGTTCTCACTGTTAATTATTCAATCTTATCCAATTTACCGGTAAAGTCGATTCCCTTCCCATCTTCCTCATCTTAGGTGGCAGAAGCTGAACTGCAATTCGAGCATCGCGATCTACACATCGGTAATGCACTCATTGCACAAGTTCCCGAAGATGAGGAGATCAAGTGAGTACGGGGACGGGGTCGGGAGGGCGTTCCGTGGCTCGGATCAGTTATCGCTCCACCCCCCCCCCCCCCCTCTCTCTCCCTACAGGTATCGCCTGCTCGGCCGAGACGTCTACGTGAAGTCGCATGGAGTGAAGCTGTCCATCATTGACTTCACCAACTCCCGCCTTCGCAAAGGTATCCTTATCTTTTTCTTGCAATAACATTGGAAGGGACTATTTGTCGTAGGCCGCCTTGAATTATTAGTGATTGTTACTCGAATGATGAGAGAGGATTCTTTGCAGAAGGGACGACAATATTCCTCGATCTGGAGCAGGACGAGCAGTTGTTCCAGGTGGGAATTGAGGGGAAGGAATGGTGAAGATACAACCAGACTTGGAGACGGATATCGATTAAAAACACATCTTGGCCATTGCAAAATTGATTTTTGAAGAACCAGAAAATGATTATTCTTCTCTTCAGGGACAGGGAGACTACCAGTTCGACATCTACAGACTCATGCGACAGCACAACAAGTGAGTGGGGCTACTGTAACATGGAGCTGTCGCCAATGATGATTATTGATTGGACCATTGATGGATGAACTGCAGAGGTAACTGGCGAGACTTCTCCCCCAAGTCTAATGTCTTCTGGCTACACTACATGGCCAAGGAGTTGATCCTGGAGGAGAAGAAGAAGAGATTGGCTAAGGGTACGGTAGGAAGGATTACTGTACGAATAGTGACTTCGGAGATCTAAAATCTAAAACGGGTGTTCTTCCATTATGAGGTGAAGTGTAAATGGCTTGCTGGTCATTCCTCGTTCCATCTCAGGATTCACTCGTAAACGTCGACGAGAGCTCATCTCAGTCTTCGATTCCTTGCCTGAGTACGACGAGATCAAGGAATTCCTCCAATCGGCCAAAGTATACGAGATCATGCAGGTAGATAATCCAACTATTTATTCCCCTGACAAGTCCCCTTCAGAATTACGTTCGATACGTGGATGCGGAGTGATTCCTCCTGTCTATTGACAACAAGCTATCAACATTCTAGTCTGGCATTATGCAATAAATGAGCGATCCAGGATAAAAACTTTCAACTGTGTCTCGATCCATCGCAACAACACATGATTGAGAAAGCCTTCATCCCATACGAATAATATGCAAGACTAGTGTGCAAAAAATGAGTAACTGAAGTCAGTAAAAAGTGCAAAGCCAGACAGTGAAAAGAACACGCGGGATTATTGTATCTGATTGAGGGAAAGAATACGGGGATTGAGAGAAAATAAGCTAATGTCGTACAGATACTGTACACTGGGAAATTAATGTCAAGTGAGCTACTTTGTTAATCCTCTTGATTATTATGATTGTTAGATTAGATGGGGGAAAACCGTGGGACTATAAATACAAATATGGGTGTGATAAGTAAGGAAGGAAGCACTGGTAGATCAGATCTAGGAGATTATACAATCGACTGCGGGGTACGGTAGAGAGGTCAGCTGAACTGGATTTGAGAAAATCAATAATCACAACTAAATCACAATTTCGTAGGCAATTTTAGAATGCTGGGGAGGAAATCCCGTTAGAGGGCACGCTATCTATACTATATTTATACAAATCAATCTTTGAATGTATTCCAATACTGAAAAATACAAATATTCTACTATGTTCACATTCTTTCGTAAAAGTGGAAGTACGGTGGCATACCGTATCCATCGATTCAATTCGTGAGAGCTTCCGATGGACTCTCACAAGCATCACCTGCAGCTGCAATGCACCACAGGGTAACGGGGGATGATATTAGAGATAGCTATTCCATCTGCGAGGCCCTTCAATGCTTTCCCTCTCCCTCCCCTCTCATTGCGGGCCCGCATTGAGAGGGAAGGGAGAGGCTGCAATTGGCCTCATTGCGGGCCCGCAATTCCGCAATCGTCTAGCCAACCCTAGATAGTCTCCTCTCGGCAATGAGAGGGAATAACTGACCTATAGTCTGGACGGTCTCTTCATTCGTCACTTCTTCAGTAGGGCGCGAGTCGCCATTCCGTTGGAGCAGTTCCTGGAGATCAAAGATCAGTTCAGACTCCATCCAATCTATAGCGTGAATCTGGCAGCGATTGGACGAGGAGGCACACTGATGATTATTGCGAGATGTAAGAGCAGAACGAGCAGTTTCATCGTTAGGACAAAAGAGCTGGCGGCGAATATTGCTTAACCCACTATTTCCGGGACAACATTCTTCACTTTGGCGTTGCGCTGAAACTCGTCGAGAGATGGATAAATATGGAAGATCAAAGATCAGTGTGCACATACCGTACACTCGGGCGTCGTTTGCTTCTGTTTCTTGCCCACGAAACGTTGGGCGATGCCTCTGGAAACAAATGTAGATGTAATGACCAAAGTTCATTAGATCTCCGTTCTTATTATTTTCGCTCCCCCTTTTCCTCTATTGCATTTCATCCTCATTGTGAGGAGAGTCAATACTTTTGCAACGTTACACATTATTAATTATTCGTGTCTCGTTGTGCCACAGAGCATAGAAAGAATATAATATCAATATCATCACTAGACTACCTTCACCCACCTGAATACACTTCCGGGCAGTTGTTGATGCTCACGGATCATCCCACGAATCTCGCGCTTCAACTGCTTTCGAATCTGAGAAATTAATGCATCTAGAAATTCAATTGTTGATCGATTCTACCCTCGCTTGCCACCGTACCTCTTCGGGCGAGGTATTCTCATAGTCGAAAGTCATGGGTGGACCGAGATGAGTGATCATCTTCACGGGGAAACCACCGTAAATCGGACACAACGGCGCCTCAATTTCATTAATTTTGGGTTTAGATGACTCTAAGAATAGCTACAAAAAATAACTTCAATTAACACTTCAATTAACGCCCGGATTCACCGAAATTTACAATAAAATATCAAGAGAACAATTCTAATTACGGCCCCTTGTACTTCCTCACCTTAGTCTTCTCATAGACCCATCGGAAGAAGCTCCGTCCCCACTCTGGCACTCGGAAGGCGTCCCGGCAGTTCTCAGTGAACATCGGAATAACTGGCTGCAACCAATCGACTGTGATCAATTGATATGGTTGAAACGCATAAATAATCTATGGATATATCAGGCACGAAACAACAAGTGTCACGGTAAAAACCATATTACCCTTCCAAGTATCTAATTCATAAGTTGTCCTCTCGAGGGTAAAATGGTCGACTCACAGCCTGACTGGCGAGGACGACCTTGGCGAATCCCATTCTCTTACTCCACATGATATCGTAGAGACGAGGATCGGAGAAGAGCGCCTCACGGACACCCCCTGCAGAGAGAGAGAGAAGTTGGCACTTCTTCGATATTTGCCGCCCCCCCCCCCCTCCCCACCTCCCATATCATTTTTCATGCCCTCCCCACCACAGAGGGGTTGTGTGACTGAAAAATCAGGGAAATATGCCTAGAAATGAATGGAGAAGGGCAGGAAAGGGGGGGGGGGCAAATATCGAAGGAGTGCCGAGAAGTTACTCATTACTCAATTTCATTTTTGTTATCCTTTTCACACTGTTTTTGTCAAAAAGTTGCAAGAAGCTATCCATATCATGGCTCCAATCTAACTGTTCACCGATTTTCACCCTAAGAGTCATCTGATACCTGGTGCTATGCTGAGCAGATTGCCAGCCTTGAGATTGGCAGTGCAGTCTTCGACTGTGCCGGGAGTGATGGAGAAGACCTTCGTGAGCAGACCCCAACCTCAAGCAGAACCAGTGTTATGTAATCAGTAGATGTTCCGTACTATTCATCTAATGACTTGGAGAGGAAAAACGTAGTATTAATAATCTCTTTGCCCCTGATCCCTTCTCTCGCTGACTCACCGGGTATCTTGAATATGAAGTTGTCTCCGACACAATGGAGAGATCTGTTCTTGTGCAGGACGCACTTCGCCATGAGGTAGTAGATGTCGATGGGGAGACAACCTGAGAGAGAAGAGAAGAAGAGTGAGACAGTGGGAAAGGGCCAGTCAGGAACATCGGAAGTGTCATAATGGAGAGCTTAATAATAAAATCTATTTGAATGTTCATAATATAAAATGAGTACCGTGGAAATAGATGAATAGAGCGGGTCCCTCATCGGGGATATTCTCCAGTCCGTGCACTTCGTACCCTACAATCAACATCATTGGCAGCAATCTATGTATGGGACATTTCACCAATCATGCCAAATATCTCAACATCAGATTTTATCCCCTCCATTTCAAACTTCTCAAACCAACAGAAGTTTGCAAGGGCTGCGACATCAAACATGAATTAGACAAGCAATTCCGTCAAAACGCGCAAGATATGAGAACATTCAAAGAATAGCTAGGATAACGAAAAATGAATTCCACGTAATGGGTTACGGGAAGGTGCTCAACATAAACGTACTGTCTTGTTGTTCTGTGATTTTCAGTGCTGACTCAAAGATCTCTCACTACTTCGTAATCAATAAGGTGATCGTCTACCGTACCATGCCAGATGTATCCGACGGCGTCCCAGAAGGAAGCGATCGCGATGCGGGCACCATTCCAGTACGAAGTGTGCAACTCCTCACGGATTCGATTACTGGAAGGTAAAGACCGTTCAATAACTAATACCAAAATATTTTAGAAACCAGCTACCATGTGATTTGTGAAGGCAAATTGCGACTATCATTAGAGGATATATCATAGTTGTGCACGATACAATCGGGGGGTGCCCATCCGGATGGGCTCCCCCCCTCGACGTATAGGGGGTCATGGTCAAAAATCGATCGGTAGGTCAAGGCTAAGTACCATAACCAATCGATAGTACAGTACACCCTGATACCGTATATGGATACCGTAACCCGCGAATATCGCAAACTAACTTTATTTTTAAAAAGTCTTGGCACCGCGCCCAATCGATTGTACAGTACCCAAGTCACTACCGTAACCCAGTTCCATGGGTCAGATCCAGTTCCTTGGGTCAAACATTTTTCTAAAATTTTAAAATCGATAGTATAATTATTTTTAATTATCCTATCGTATCTCTCGTTACTGTAGAATAATTTTATAATCGACTTAGATTTTTAGAAAAATGGTTGACAATTTTAGAAAAATGTTTGACCCAAGGAACTGGATCTGACCCATGGAACTGGGTTACGGTAGTGACTTGGGTACTGTACAATCGATTGGGCATGGAGCCAGGACTTTTTAAAAATAAAGTTAGTTTGCGATATTCGCGGGTTACGGTATCCATATACGGTATCAGGGTGTACTGTACTATCGATTGGTTATGGTACTTAGCCTTGACCTACCGATCGATTTTTGACCATGACCCCCTATACGTCGAGGGGGGGAGCCCATCCGGATGGGTGGGCACCCCCCCTCGGGAGCCCATCCGGATGGGCAAAAAAGTTGTGCTAGATTTAACTCAAATTCTAGTGGTAGAATACCCTAGGCATAAGATTTCGAAAAATTTGGGTCATTGGTCCCAGAGCCGTCAATTACGAATTCTCCGGTTTTGCACCCGGCTACGCTGTATTTCAGCTCCCAGATGAGCTAGAAGGCTGGCATTGGGCTCAAAATTCGCGGAAAATTATTTCCAGAAACTTTTACGTTGACAACTTTCTTGCTTGACCATTATTAACGATGTTATCTGCGAAAAACCAGATTCTAGATCAATTAAATAATGTTTTCACCTCAAAGATGAGAGATACTAGCAGATTTTTATTGTTGAATATAGTAGTAGAAGTCAATATGTATAGATTAAAATTAGGAAAGAAGCAATCATCCTACCCCCTTTTGATGAAAATTTTGGTCAAATGTTAGATATTGCTGAATCTCAACGTTATTTTCGATAAATTGACTTACACACCGAATCTAAAATAAAGCAATTTGTAATTCCAGACATCATTCATCAATGTAAGTTAGATGGCAGTGAAAGAGTGTGAAATCAGCGTGTTCGAAAAAATCGGTTTTCGAAACCTCGATTTTTCTCAAGTTTGAGCATTATATTCTTTCCAAATATAAGAACACGCCAATCATCTCCCTTTAGAAATTAAACTATTTACCGGTATGTGTAAGATAATCGAGGAATGGTAGGTTCCTATGCTTTCCAAAGTCGAAATTTCGTGGCTCAGAAACGCAAGATTGATATAATAAATTATTGTTAAATTTAATTATTGTTAAATTCGATTTTTTCATCCACTGACTCGTGATACGTGTGATATATATATAAAACTTATGGAAATTGATCGCGCTACGTAGTGATGACGCAATCGAAGTACACTTTTTCGAAAATTTGTATCTCTTTGGAGAATTTTTCCACACCTGTCTAACTTTAGGAGCGTTGAGACCCATCCATGTACTGCCCAGAAACCAAATTTCATGTTGCTGCGACATAGCACATTGCTGCTGCAAATTTGAGGCGGAAATGTCATAACTCAGCTTCTAGTGAAGCTAGAGACTCGTTCAAAACAGAAAAATGATCCTTATAATGTCCCCAAATGATCCTGAAAGTTTGGTATCGATTGGTTTTCATTGTCCCTCAGGGCACGAAAAAGTCACTTTTTCGGATGACCCATCTTTGGACGCTCACCATTTACACAGTGAACTATCAAAAAATGTGTCTCCTGGACAGGAAGGTGCAAAAACCATCAAAGAATCAATTCCCAAGTTTTGGTAGAGCTCGCGTTAATTTCCGGACCATAGCGAACGATCTACGGACGCGCGCACTTCTAAAAACGCACGCTCTCTCGCTCTGTAGAGAAAACGAGCGCGCTAGAGAGGTGCGCGCGTCCGTAGATCGTTCGCTATGGTCCGGAAATTAACGCGAGCTCTACCAAAACTTGGGAATTGATTCTTTGATGGTTTTTGCACCTTCCTGTCCAGGAGACACATTTTTTGATAGTTCACTGTGTAAATGGTGAGCGTCCAAAGATGGGTCATCCGAAAAAGTGACTTTTTCGTGCCCTGAGGGACAATGAAAACCAATCGATACCAAACTTTCAGGATCATTTGGGGACATTATAAGGATCATTTTTCTGTTTTGAACGAGTCTCTAGCTTCACTAGAAGCTGAGTTATGACATTTCCGCCTCAAATTTGCAGCAGCAATGTGCTATGTCGCAGCAACATAAAATTTGGTTTCTGGGCAGTACATGGATGGGTTTCAACGCTCCTAAAGTTAGACAGGTGTGGAAAAATTCTCCAAAGAGATACAATTTTTCGAAAAAGTGTACTTCGATTGCGTCATCACTACGCAAGCGTGATCCATTTCCATAAGTTTGCAATAACATCACCTTATTCCCCATTAAATTTGCTATCTTCAGTTGAAATTTCAGTTCGATATCTTGCTTGATTGAAAAACTATGGTAGAAATTCAAAGTGGGCGAATACTTTCCGGCGATACTGTATATATATATATTACATTTGTGAATTTCAATTTTACAATATTTATATTACTCGATTTTTTAAATGCGCAGTTACCTCTGAAGCACTTTTGTCATCTAGAGGATGTTTCTGCTTTGATATTCTTACAAAAAAATAAAACACATATCCCCGATCCTGTAAAAATGATGCCCCTAAATCACAGATGACCAACCGGAATTTGTATACGTGGAGGAAGATGACGCAGCCATAGATGAAGAGTACGAGTAGGACAGGAACGACGAAGATGATGAAGACGGGGAGGAACAACCAGAGGAGATACTGAGAGGAGAAGAATAGAGAGAACCAAGGGGGAGAAGGAGACAAGGAAGACTACTTCGTCAATCATTTGTTGCCATTTCCCCTCTCCACAACGACAGTTACCAGACACTGAAAAGCTGAGGCTAAAGGTGCGAAGCATGGAGTAACATGTTGGAAACAGCAAGAGAATCTGGGCGGAAAAATGAAAACGAATACGGTTCGAGAAAATGAATCCGCCCTAGTGAGGAGATGGCTCCATATTTCGATTCGCAGAGTCGAGTGGAAGGATGTTCAAACAGTCAACGGCTTCCTTTGTCTTTTCCTGCTCTATTTCAATGGGAAACGCATAACGAACGAGTGATAATTTAGACTACATCAATTTATAGTGCTTCGAGATTCGCGAGTAAATACTAGGTGGGGATCTCCCTGGGGTGGAGCTGTCCTCTTGTTTTCCCCTCCATTGGAACCTAGATGGGTCGAAAGGAGAGAAGCTTGAACGAAAATAGAGAATGGGAGGAAACGAGAGAATGAGAGAATGAAGGAGAGCCTTCCCCTATTGCGGATGACATGATGTCAATACTAAACCTCCTCTCATCCCTTGGATCTCAAAGTAGCCGTGCAAATCCAGTGTCACGTAACCTCTTAGAGAGCATAAATTCTCTCTCGTTCAGCATGAATAATGGAAAGGGAGAGGCGGTGAGTATCTATCCACCACAGCACACTTCTGTCGTCAGCGTTGAGAGAACTTTCGGGATTGCATACGGGGAAGAGGAAGAGAAGAGAGATATCAGGGGTTGCGAAAGAAGGAAACGACGGAAGTACACTCGAGCACTTTGTATGCTACAGCATTCGAATAACAGCTAAGCAATCGCGAAGACTAAATGTAAGGAATATAGAGGATTACCTCAAGATAGTCAAAGTCGATGTGGTCGAGAGCCCATGTCATCCACAGTAGGAGGACCTGCAAATACTCCATCTCTACTACTCTTCCCTTCTTCCCCAGTGCTCCTCCCTCAATGCACGGCATACCTCTACGTGCGGTCGTATGCTCTCTGGCCACTGGAACTCGGAGAGTCGAGTAATCGCTGATGCCACTGCCTCCGACATTTCCTCCCGTTCCGAAGGTAGTCTTCAGTTATCGATCGTCTTCCAAGGCCACCCGTGCGTGTGGCTACCGTACCCGAGGGAGGGGAGGAAGGAGGGAGAAGGCAGGAAGGGGAGGGAGAAGTTAAGCCTGCGATTCGCATATCTGTTCACAGTTCGAAGTATACAATTTTAAAATTTGGAAAATATCTCTCAAGTATCCTTTGGTGGCAATGAACCACTTCACAATCACCCAACAACAATATTTATAAATCACATTTATTAGTTCAAGCCCTACGTATTTTAAAAGGAAACAGTGATAACAATCAGGTGATAAAGGACGAAAGAAAGAAGAATGGACACGTGGTGGGACGATACATCTCAACAACAAAAATAGACTATTCTATCTACATTGCTACAGGGCGTTTAGATTTGCACCGAATGTCGACACAAAAACATACTACTACTGAATATAACTACTGAAGGCACAAAAACAGATCGTTTTCGAAAGGATAGACCGGTGGTTTTACTCACACGAGAAAGAGCACGATGCAAACCCGCCTCGTTGCGCCATTTAGAGTATCACGAGAGAGAGCACGATCAGACTGGAGGGCGCAGAGAGACAGACGCCCGATTAGAGAGCATGAGAAAGGGAGAGAACGCGCCGCGAGAACTGTCTGTTGTTACTACTCACTGAGCAAGGAGTCACCTACGTTCGAATACATCCTTAACAAATCCTATGAAGGGGACACTGGGAGCCGTCAAATTGGGTGAGCCGTTATTTGGAGGTCGCAGCGGGTGTCGCGGTGGGAGTGGGCGACGTTTCCTCTTTCCAAGCCCCGGTGTCGTAGATGGTAAATGTGGTATCATCCAGATGCAACTTGATCGTCGCTGTCGAGAAAACACCCTCGGGAGTGTCACGGACTGCACGGACCTGCAGAGGAATCGAATGGAATGGAAAGGAAGACGGAGGAGAGAGAAGAAAGTGATACATTCTCCTAAAGTTGTGCTTCCAGGATTACACAACTTTTAACTTTCTCATGTAAATAAGTAATGGACTGACCTCCATGAATCCGGCAGCCATACTTCCATTCACGGGAACCATCAACTGAAAACGGGTTCACTTCCTATTTTGTTGTTCAAAATTGAAGACATCGCATTTCCCGAAGCACGGAAATGGAAAAGAATTCCGGATACAAACAACATTGATCAACAGAGATTGAACAGGTTCACTATCAGTAGCACTCTCATATATTACCATATAGATACCGTTATCATTGTTTTCAACTTCTAACTAACGAGTTCATGGCATGAGCACATTAATAAAAGTTCTGCCCTGCTAACCATACTCGTCGTCTTGTCGACATAGTTGTGTCGTCGATCGGCCAGATCTACAGTACCCAACTCGATGGGAGTACCGAGCACTTCCTGCAAAGAACATCGTCATCCTCATCATTAACTCAGAACAATCAATTCACCGGGTTTAAATAATAAGAACTAGATAGAATGCCAATATTCGAAGGTTGAGCTCATAAATAAAAGGAACATGTCGATGAAGTGCTCCTTCGATTCAAAATGACGAAAGCACGCTCTCTTTCAGAGAATGTTCATGGAATTTTAAGATATATGTCCACTTTTTTACTATTCGTATGACCAAGGTATTTGACCACAACTTCTTTAACAATACAATAGTTAAAGACGAATAAATGCCTTACCCTTGCTTTATCGTGAGCTGCGATGATATTCAGACTCTCCGAATAATGAGGCAAGGTTCGAACCTAAATACTGTCCTGTTCTATACATAATTATTCAAACAAGAATATCTTCTGAATTAGCATATTTATTAAGATTGAAATAAGGTATCATACTTTCTTCTGAACACTCTTCTGTGCTATATATAACCCGGTGGCTCCAGCAAGAAAGCCTCCAGCAGCAATTTGGACGAGAGTGGAGAGACGAACCTTAAAGGAGGAGACGATCCAAGAACAAAGTTACCAATTTTGCGAAATCGATCAAAACAACTAACTAATCAAGAAGGTAGGCAATTCTGGCTGATTACAGTTAGGAGAATAGAGTGGAAAACAACGAAAATGAAGGACAGCGGTTGAAGAAGTGAAATACATGACTCACGCGACTCAAGGAGCCCATTATCTTCGCGATTTAGCGACGTGGATAACTCTCCTTACACTCAGCACATCCCCTGTCGCGTAGAACTGCCTGGGATATGCATGATTGAACAACACTAAGATTGTTGGCCAACTACCAAGCAAGCAATTGCATCGGCGAAATACGTTAACAAGGAAATCAATCGTGGCGAAGATGCGTTTATTCGAAAGAGGACCTTTAGTGCTATCAACTGGACAAAAAACATAATTAAAGTGTGGCTAATTAAACAAAATATTACGTGAAAACTAAAAGTGAGAGCAGAGCGCCTTATCTTCGCTTACGGTAGGAATTTCATTGGAGCGCATCATTTTCGCCAGGCCACACTAAAGTGTAGTTCTTTGATTCCCATTTTGTCAAATTTTCAGTTTCATTGTGGTCGATGTACACATACAAATTAAGCATTTATTAGCCACTTAGCACTGTCAATATAACCGTAGTTTGTAGGAAAATGAACACTGTCACGCGGAATTCGGAAAATCGAGAATGCGAAGGCACGGATTGTCGAACAAAAATACAATCGTCACAGACATTCAAGGAGGTAGGGAATAGTCGAGGTTACGGTAAAATGATATGGTAAGTTGAAGTTGATCGATTATTCGTGCTTTGGATCGGGGTAGGTCACTTTGATGGGCTCGGTAGTGTAGTAGGTGCGATGGCGCTTGAATCTGAAACAAATTGTCTTCGTTGAATGAATTGGAATGGTGAGAAATGACATTTCCTATAATCACTTTGATGTGTCAACTCACTTGACTCCATCGAGGAAGGTTCTGTTCGTGCCGTGCAGATAGTCGAGGATCCCCAGCACTCCGAAGCACTCCGTGAATCTGCAATCATTGGCGATTTCAACGAGAAGATATTACTCATTCGTCAATTAACCCTGCTCTGTCATGCTCAAATCATCTTTCATTGTCAGTCTATGATTCTCTCCTTATCTCCAATCGCGTCATTTCATCGCGCTCAACCTTTGTTTAGCACAAAAGGGATCATAAGAAATTGTAAAAAAATCAAGTGGTCGAATGGTTATCGGCGTGCAACTACGGTACTCACGCGACATGGTGGTGGTCGTGTGCCTCGGCCGAGGGATGGAAGGGCAGATGGTAACCACTGTGGGATACGGTAGTCGTGAAGAGGGCGAGAGTGAACCACGTCCATGCCAGCACAACGTGCGTGCCCATCACCATCGGGCCTGAGAGGGTACTGTATCTCAGGGGAACCGTATGGTCTCCTCATTCCATCCCTACACTGTAGTCACACTTATGTGTAGTTATCTATGTACGTGCACATTTGCACAGTGAGTAGAGAGTAGGCGGGCGATTCGTGGAATGGAATGACTATTTCTGTTCTTATCTCGAGAGATGAGCACAAGAACTGCTCTTCACTCAACAGTCGACAACTGAACTGCACAAAAGTTGATCGCTTGTTCCACTAGAGATCAAACGACAACACTGGGGCTCTCTCTCTCTCTCTCATACCGGCCATTACGGGGAGGACATTCGAGAGCGCGTGCTCCAGAGGATGCGCGTACACCGAAGTGATGGCTGAAGAGATCAAAGATCAGAGATTAAAGTTCAAAGATCAGCTCACAGACAGGCGCAGTCCACTCATGGTGAATCTTGTGGACGTACTTGTAGATGCGAGGGTGGTGGAAGGCACTGAGGGAGCGATGGATCAAAAACCAAAGATCATTCTCACCGATGGGAGTAGTAGAATCCGAACTCCTCAGTGAGAACGATTCCGAGGAATTGGAAGGCGAGTCGTCCGATATCAACGAGAGTCAGATCGAAGGGAGAAGGCAGAGATGGAGAGATGTCGATGCGACCACTCCTCAAAAGACGAGAGGGTACGGTAGGGAGTGCGGTGGGTCGATCTTCTCACCTGTAGAGGAGATATCCTCCGATGGGTCCGACTGCGAGGACGTTGAAGGCGATGAGTCTGAGGGCGCGCCACCATCGAGTGAATGTCACCTGCAATGGCCTCACCATTCGTATCAACATACAGTAATATCTGCCATTCTCCGGTTCCGGTTCTGACCTTCTTGTTATCTCCATCCTGGATACGGTATGGTTGCACCCACTCAGGATCAGCGAAGTCGAGGTACACGAAGGGAATGTTAGCAACCACGTACGAGAACACACCTCAACAGGCAGCTTTTACAAGAGCCAGGAAATGGGACTAAAAGCGGGTCTCTCACCCCAGACGATGGATCCGATGTAGAGCAAAAGGAACTCATCGCCCTTAGCAGCAGCAGAAACACGGTCCCACAGCAACCAAGGAGCGACTGAAATCAGGAGTTACGGTAATCAACCGTTGCTACCGTATGACCCTGCTACCGTACTCTCCCTTGATACTGTAACTACTGACGTAGACAGGAGATCCACATAGTGGATGAGAGTGTCATCCAAAGGAGCATCACTGCGTGGGGCGAAGGGAAGACCCTGAGAATGAACAGTGAAACAGTGGAAGATAAGAGTGGATGATCTCATTGAGTGAGGGGAGACGAGAGAGTACGAGGAATGGAGAGAGTAGAAGGGGGAGGGACTGAATTGGACTCGCTGCTACACTAGAACCAGCGATTACTACGGGAGCATCAACTACATTCTAGGCGAGAGCAGCGTCAAAACAACCTCAAGTCAGTCGGTGTTTGAGCACGAAAGGGAAGAATCTCCTGGAGTCACACGCTATCTCATCTGGTCGGAAGGACGAGATAGCGGATGGAGAGGGGGATTAGATGGGAACGTAGAAGGGATCATCCCAACCAGATGGTATGCACACAACAATTCAAAAACGACCAGGACAAAGAACACAGGTAAAATAGTTAGAAAATAGAGATCAAGGGTTCAATATGAGTTCAGGATGGAGTACATCAAAAGACGGTTTAGCAGGTAGACAGGGGATGAGAAGAAGCCACAATTCGGCAACACCAATTCGATGAATTAATTATTACAACCTTGTCATGCAAAAGAACTATCTAGACTCCACTCTAGGAGAGATTTACATAGTTGCGGAAAGAGTGCTATCCCATGTACGAGAGATGGGAAAAAAAAGTAAACCAGAAGTAAAAAGGACGTAGTCAGTTCGTAGATTTGAAGAAGCTTGAGAAAGAACATGAGAATAACGAGAAGTGACTAGAATGTAGTGAGTGATGTAGGGTGAGAGAAGATGAGGAGAGAGGGCGTGGGTTCATTCACTCATTGAAGATTAAAGATGAGAAGCGGAGCGTTCCACTGCCCCTCCCTGTGTGATCTATTGGTCAGAGAGAGGGATGAAGATAGCTCACATCGGGCACAAAATCACATCACTCCTTTACGAGATGGTGCTAATTTTAGGGTTTTGACTATGAACTTTCCAATGGGGCAATCTCATCATTTGTGGACGTAACTCCACTCTAGTCTCTCATTAGATTGATCTAGTGGTCGAAGGGAAGAAGTGCATAGTAAGAGCACGACAAGTGCGTCTCCCTCCTCGTCACTACACTGAATTTGCACGATTGAAGGGAACACTTAACAGTCCCATATCTGAGTATCTGAAATTTTCATTGCTGACTCTTATCTAGGGCCATGTCAAGAGTATTTCGAATTCGGTTCTATATATCAATCCAACCTTGTACTATGTAATTTGACAGTCGTTCAGCACGGACACTGACAAAGTGAGAAAGACGCTATGTTGCTCTGAGGGATACGTTTATTTGCTAAAAACGAAAAGAACAGATTGAATAACACCGATCTCACGACTTTATTCCAACTTTTATTCGATCTCCCATTAGCTCTTAATCACACAATCAACCGGATTCCCTCTGAATTCACATTGGCTCATTCATCTGATCTTAAAAAGTACAAAATGAGAGAGGGCTGACTTCGTGATTATTGTAGCAAATGGGAAGAAGAATAGTCAGTCAGCGATAGAAAAATATTAAGGGCCGGATTACTAAAAAATTACTGTAAACGTCGATTAGGTAAAATGCAGTGGTTAGAATGGTGGTGCAGTGAGAGATATGCACATCAACGGGGTGGTTACAGCATACGAAGAAGGACTACGGTATGACTCAAACAGTGGTGTGCTGCTCTCAGTTCAGTCCTAGATACGGTAGAAGGAATTTTGGCATACTGTAGGAGTGATGAAGTTGATCGGTTTAGATGGAAAGGGGTGAAGTCAAGGATGGAGTGGGCGTGGCCTAGATCAAAATCGAAGTGGGCGGAGTCAGAGTGGGCGTGGCCTAATTCATGCAGCAGTATTTCTTGAGATGACTGTAGCTGCAGCGGTTAGTGCAGCATTCAGTCGCCAATCCAGACTGAAATGGAGAATTATTAGCCATGACGAATGGAAGTTACAGGAAGGAAGAGAGAAATCAGCCTATTCCAATATACTACGATGCTCGAAGTGATCAGTTGATTCCTCATCTCCTTACCTCTCTCTTAACAGTCCGATGCACCTCGTAGAACTCGGGATTCGAAAGGGCAGCCACTGAGTACACCAGGGGATTCACTGATCCTGCAGAGGACGGGGATCACTATCCATCATCGCCCTTCATTGATCTTTGATCTCTCACTCACGTTTGTGTTCTACATAACCTCCACAGAGTTGTCCCGAACACACTGCCAGGAGGGTCTTCGTCAGCTTCTGCCCGCACAGTCTCATACTCGCCTGCAGTACAATATTTCAATCTCCCTCCCAATAATTGAAATAATTCTACTGAATTCACAAAGTCTTGTAGAAAAGCCTAATTGCATGAAATAGAATTTTAATAATTGAACTGACATCAGATTGTGGAACATTCGCCAGGAGGAGAAGGGCGAAGAGAGCGAACACCGATGGTCTGCAATTACAATCTTACTATTTCAAGCCTTTGATTCTTTGACCAATTTTCTTCATTCTTCATGACTGGTTCGTCTCTCAGCTGACCTCCTCCTCTCCTCTCTTCCTCTCCTTCTACTTCCTCCCCTCCCTTCCCCTCTTCTCTACTCCCTTCGGTGATGTTATGCCCGAAGGCGGGCTTCTCATCTTTCACTTGTGACTCAGCTCGAGACTACCGTAATCTAACTCTGCCAGTTTCTAATGCTCATGGGGACATAATCTTCCATCTCTGTAGATCATTCACCACTCTCATTGATTGCTCAAGGTTGCCTAGGAGGAAGAGAAAGACTGCCAATTTGTAGGCATCCAATCTTCAGCCCACATCACTTATCCCTCTATCGATTTCTCTTCCCTTTCTTCCTCTCCTATGGTGAAGAACAGGGACTGAGTGGGTTGATTCACAACGATGCTAATTGGAATGAGAATAGCTGCAAGTTTCCGATGTTTCCCAATTTGGTTCACGCTGCACAGCGAGTGACGAGGCGACTTGTAATACTACTGGCCACACCATACCTGAGTGAGGGAGTGAAAGTGGCAAGTACGGTAGAAGGAGAAGAAGGCATCTCGTATGGTTACCCTCAACAATAAGAATTGATAATACAAAAAATGTATTCAGATATTGAGAAATGAAAGCGATATTAAGAATTGATCGAATCTGTCGTGCGTCAAGGAAAACAGATACTAGATACGAGAATACAAAAGGAATTGCAAGGAGGGGGGAATATAGCCAGACGGAGTACAACTTTCCATCCTCACGAGTTCTCCTTCTCACTCTTCCCAAAGGATCTTCACTTAGTGATACAAGAAGGGTTCACAAAACGTTCTCTCATCGCCCACTTGCCTTGTGGTCTAAGAGGAAGTGCGATGAACAGAGAACGGCCAGATTGACCCCATTTGGACTCCGGAAACATGAGGTCCACATTTTTTTAGATTTCAAAATCTCCCGAAATCTTGAAATCAAACATGAGGTAGGAGAGATTTGAGATTGGGAGGAAATTGTAGAAGAGGGGACCGATTCGAGCGCACGCATTAGATGATAAGTGGTAGGTTCCCTCTCTTCTCGGTACCATTCTCTCCATTTCAATCACTCCCTCTCTTCTCCTATTTCCCTTCTCTTAGTTCACGAAATCACGCGAGTCCTCCCATGGGCATCCATCGATTTCGAAACGGGGAGCAGAAAAAAAAACGAAAAACGACAGTAATTAGAAGAATCTCCCTTGAAGTAAGCCCCTATACTCCAAGAAGAAACCATACTTGAGCTGCCGTTGAAATTTTCCCATAGATAATGCGAAACCGTGAAAACAACTGGGGGAGTGAAATGACGGAGTGAATGAACAAACGAGCAATCATAGAAAATATTACTATTACTGTGACGATTCAATACAGAAATTTTCCAAGATGCAAACTGATTCCAAAATGGTAGTGGATCAGAAGGGGAGAGGATACTCTTCTCTCTACGTGATTCGACCACTGGTCTGGATTCCTACGAATGGCAATTGGCTGTTTACTCCCCTCCCGAATGTTTCGAGAAACCCCCGTGGAAATAGGGCCAATTAGTGAGGGGTTCGAAGAAAGCAAAGATCAACGTCCTGAAAATACGTGAAATTGAAGAAATTGAAGAAGACCGGATCTGCATATCGCTGCAGAATAGTTATCACAGCAGACAGAATTGATCAAATTATATAAATCAAAGATCGCCCGAACATTCGGAGATTCCACACTTTTAACCCCGTTTAGATGATTCGATTACTTTCTTTTCTAGAAGCATTCTACAAAAGACATGTGAGGAAACGAAAAATTGCGAATGACGAAAGGGTTCTCGCCTACGTAGGGAAAACAGTAATACCACGGCTTAGGTGTTCCCACTCCCTTCTTCAGATCACAAAAATAAGGAAGGAAAGCTATTCGAAGGTGCACGATGACAGGAGAGAATCCGCAGTTTTCTCACGTTGGAAAGACAGCAATTTGCAGTGTATCTAAGCCATCGAAAGAGAAGAAGAGGGGGAGGAGGAGGGGGGGGGAGAGGTTAGCTGAATCTAGATAAGACTATCTGAGAAGGACAATGAGATCATCCCATCACTGAAAGGGCGATGGGATTGGGGATGGAGTCATAGACGGATTGATTACTGTTGAATCAGACGAAATGCCCTACACTTCAAGTGGAATCGAAACGAATGATAAATGTAGAGAAATGATGACAGTAGCCTCTTAGAGGGGAGCTAAAGTAGGAAGAAGCGCGTTGAAGGAAAGAATGAAGAAGGGAGGACTCATAATTGGCGAAGGTTATTCGACACTCGGATTCATTCGATCTCCTCGTTTCATGCACTATCTCGTCGATCAGAGAAGGAGAGAGAGCAGGGGAAAGTGAGAGAGTGCAGAGGGGAAGACTCAGTTCACACCCCCCTTCCCTTGTCGAATTTCGACTACGACGATGAGCACGATTCAGTCTATCGACGAGCAGTTATAATTACATATTGATGACGTAGTTGGGATGATTATGATGCAGAGAGGAAAGTGAGAAGAGAGAATGACATAGGGGGAGGAGATTGACTGATGGAGAATACTCTAGGGAATCGATCGATTTACTGTAGAGAGGTGTCCTCACTAAATATCGCACTACTAGTCATACTGAGAAGGGAAACAGCGAGAACGATGAGATCTACAGCAATAAAACAGTGAGCGCATAGGGAAGTTCCATTGAATTTAGTTTGAATTAGGAAGTGAAGAGGAGATCCGAGGAACTGCTCTGGTATTCATTGAACGACCAGTTGATCTTAGAAGAAGAATTCATTAGATGCACGAAGGAGGAATGGGAACGCTGAACTAGACGAGAAAGGGAATCTCAAATGGGAGAGTTACACCGGAAACAAAGGGAGGAGGGTGTTATTCGGGCGAGAAATGGCCTCGGGATGTTGCAGTTTCCGCCCACTTCCGAGTCAATTCTCAGAAAAAGTTGAGGATGGAATTTCTAGCATCGAGTCAAATCGTGAAATATTTAGGGCTCAAAATCAGATCTTCTCACATGGAAACTCGTCACTTTCAATGGGTACCGTTAAGAGGGAATGTATCAGGGGAATCAGAGAGTGTTGTGATATGCCGCGTAGGTAATCAAGAAAAAGTAAATTGTCGTTCTCGTCTACTGTATGAATAAAAAAGATCTCTGTGTTGAGTTGTTTGTTGCGTGGAGAGAAAAGGAGAAAAAGGGTAGCATATGTGATATGCGTTGGCTGATTCGACTCTATCTCCTCTCTTGCAAGAGGACCTTGCGGTTTACCGAGACTAACTTATTCATGATACACAAACAGTAGCAACACATGATAGTAGTCTCTCTCTCTCCCACTTCCTCCCATTCCTTGCCAGTCAGAGAAGACAGGAGAGTGTGAAACAAGTAGATCGAGGGTGGAAAGGAGCGAGAAGACCTCAAAAAGTGACGAATAGTAGTGGTGCTTCACAAGAGCCTGTCTCTCTTTCTCCAAGTGCGCACAGTCATTTGAATATTGATGAAGCCGACGTGCTCCGTTCACAATTTTTTGATGATAGAACGGACGGAGATGAGACCGATGGAGAGGATGAGTAGGCTTGAGATGCTAGGGGATTCGACTAATTCGAGTGAGAGATTAGACATCGTCCCGGAAGGAGAAAAGAAGGAGTCTCTTCCCCACTGCTGCTTCCCCCCTCAAATGGACTTATTCCCATGAATCCTTCCTTGACTATACGAACCAGTGCAACGATCTCTCACTTCGGAGAGTAACCATATTTCGACGTGAAAATTTGTTCAAATCTTGCAAGGAAAACGGAGGAGAAGTAGAGGGAGACAAAGGAGATGCTGACACGTGCTGAGAGGGCGAAGGAATCGGGAATGAGTACAGGGGAAGGACTAGAGGAGTGACGATGGAGGGGGCGGAGTCAGTCTGGATGAGAATGACGAAGACAAGGATGAATCAATCCAGACTCCATCTGCACACCGTGAGAGGAGGGGGGAGGGGGGAGTGAACAGATCCATCCCTCTTCACATCTGGCAATCCTGCACTTTTTGCATAGTTTTTACCTGTTTTCCGTCTGAATTTGGAACAAAGAAAAGGCGGGAAGGAAAGAACGGACATTGCGAGTCATCCAAACTGTAGCTTTTGTTGCAGCTCGTGAGAACGACTAGACTGGGAGAAAATCTCCAAGGAAATGAGGAATGAAAACAGTGATAGGGAATGCAAAGCGGGAGAAATAGAAGGGGAGGGGACTAGAATCGCCCGAAAATTAAATGGTTTAAATCTGATGAAGAGGAAGACGTTGAATTGAAGATTATGTTGATGAGGAAGTGATTTAGAATCCAGTTAAGAAATGCTGTGAGAGGGAGGAAGATTCCGAAATGGGGGATATTTCGGGAATCTTAGATGGAATGAGTACTCTTCTGCTTCCATTATCGCTGTTATGATTGTAGTCCGAGGGCGTCATTTCGTATTCGAATGCAATTGAACGAGAAGGGAGATTAAATTAGACTCGATATCTACTAAGCATCAAACACGAAAAGGCCGAAAAACCAGCGGAGAAACGACTTGAATATTCGCAGAAACAACCGATTTCCGGCAATTTCGAAGCCGCATGTTCGCTGATTGTTTCGAAAAGACGAAGGGAATCGCACTTGCTTAATCGACCTATTGAGTCAATTCCCTCAAGTACCTGGCCCAGACCAAGTTCGGAGAAATCCACCTCAACTCTAAAGTGCAAAAAATATGAACACTCGAATGGATCCCTTCAAAGGGAACGAAAAAAACTGAACAATCACGTCTTCGATTGCTAACAGAAGAAGATACGAAAATGCTCATTTTCACTCTGTTTGCGAGTATGAATTTCACTCTCAAAGTATTCATTATCTACGTGGGTAAAATGGGAGTAAACCGTTAGAAACACTACTCGAATATGAAAGGAATGGAGTCAAAGAAATATCTGTCGTGCTAGATAATGAGGAGTGATTGACCATCGGGAAAGTGGAGGGAATGCGGAACTCAATGAACGAAGAGATTCTCACGCAAGTCCATCGATACAATGGAATACGGAATGGATTGACAATCGAGAGAAGGAGAATGACCAAGGAAGGGATTGAGCTCCCCCTTCATCCCCTCCCTCCTCCCTCACGAAGGAGTAGGATGATGGAATGAGAATAGAAGGAAGAGGGGGAACGATCATTAGCAGAATGAGCAGGAAGTGATTATTCATGAGGAGGAGATCCTTTTTGCGTCTCGGATGGCAGTGAGATCGAGATGAATCCGTGGATAGAGGGAAGGAGTGAGAGGGGGAGAGGAAGAGGGGCATACATTAGACACGACCAAAACAAGCGGGGTCAGAAGGTGAGAAGAAGGGGAGAGGTGTACTGGGGGAGGGAGGAGACTAGGTCTCGTACTGCAACCCTGGGAGATTACCTCGAGAGGGAATCGAAGGTTATCATCTGTTCTCTTCCCTTATCTCCCCCATCTCATCCACCCTCGTGCAATATCAGTAGTCTATTGTGAAATCAGGTGAGTGTCGGGGGCAAGTGAGATACAGTTATGGGTTGGAACACGAAGAAACTTGCGATTTTGACAGCAAAAGACTAACTCGAAAAAAAAAAAATAGCTTCAATCCAGATTTATCCTCGCCGATCAATCTTCGCAGACATTTATGATCAAATTTCAGGACTACTCCCTCTTAATTGTGAGGCTTTAAAATAGACACAATTTGACTCTAATGATCGTTACTCAAAGCCTAAAATAAATGCAAAAGGATCTGAAGAGAGTGGGATTCGAACCCACGCCTCCGAAGAGACTGGTGCCTTAAACCAGCGCCTTAGACCGCTCGGCCATCTCTCCACATCGGTTGAAAGTTCATGAGCGTGTGAAATTCCTCGTATGAAAGCAATGCCAATAAAGCAATATTTAAAGGCACAACTTTTATCTGGCTTTTCAGGGGTTGTACTCGATGGGGAGGTTCTTTCTACGGACCATGCCGTCTCCCTGGAACCACTCGCGGCGGAACTGCTTGGCGGCTCCATCGGGGGTGTTGGTCCACTCGATGGTCACACGATCGTTGTTGGTGTCCTGAAGTGGAAAGATACAGTGGAGGATATTCGGTACTGTAGCAGAAGTTCAAAGTACAGTGAGCGATGCTGAGGGGGGGGGGGTATACCGAACCTCCTGTCCGTATGCGAAAGCATCGCAAGAGACGGCGATGAGGGCGTTCTCCTTGGGGTCGAGGACTCCGGCAGCAGGGTCGACTCCGAGCCTCTTCATGTTGGTGGTCTTGAAGGCCCATCCAATGCGACGAGCAGAAGAGTTCGTCACCTGCAGGATGAGGTGCCAATATAGTCAGACAAGTGAGAGATACGGTAGGGAGTGGAGTGGAGTACAGGAGTGGAGGGAATCGTACCTTGATGTGGTAGGTGTGCTTGTCATCATAAGGGGCGTTGAAGACAATCTTGGTGCCGGGCTGGGTGGCGATATCTCCGGGAGGAACAGACTGGGCCATGTCGACGACTCGGTGTGAGGAGGAGACCGCGCAGTTGAGCTTTTATAGGCGGGAATGTACATTTCCCTGAAAGTGATCGAGTCAAATTGAGGGATTGAGCAGACGAGGCAGTGTGTTAATTATCAAAAATATCCATTTACTTCCCTGTTTTGCATCTCTGCAGTTGAATTCAGTGAAAAGGGAAGAGGAGAACGAGATTGATCTACATCTGCTCAACTCACGAAAAGGATGCAACGTTTCTCAAGGTTTTGTCTATCATCGCGGGAGAAGAGAACATTTCAGTAGGAGATATGAATCAGTCACACTACATACACGAATTTCAACCGTTCAAATTCCTTGTTTGGATGGTAATCGTGCAACTCTTTGAGTGCAGTCGACAGTTCCTCCTTTCTTCGTCTCACGATGCACGATACTCCTCCCTTCTCTTCCTTCTCTGCTCCTCTTCCCTCTCACTTTCTAACTGATCTTCGCTTTTACCCCTCATTCTCCCTTTTCTTTGTGGGGAACTCCTGGTGTTCGCCGAGTCTTCCATCCCTTCCTATCCAAATATTCGTGACTCTCTCCATTCCGCGTAGTCTCTCGTCTAACGTCATCTTCGAGAACGATGCATCTGTTTTTTCTGAAATAACAATTGCTAGATCATCGAATGTGATTGCTGATTCAGCTTCTGACTGCAAGATCATATTTGCAATTGTATTGTTCTTGCCGATCTCTGATATTCCCTCCTGCATCTCCTTTCCTAACTAGAATGTCCTGATTTGATTAGCTAATCTTGATGTAATGGGGTTGGACAGGAATGACCACTCTTCGTGCAATTGTATCTGAACAACCCTTTATCGAGTTACTTTTTTTGCTGGCTCTAAAACTGTCTCGATCGAACGATAAATATTGAACTTATAGTAGAACTTAACTCGATCCTCCAGTTTTCGTTTGACCTTGGGGGGAAATAGCGATACAATCTCTGGACTGTTGTGCATTCTCGATCAGCACGTTCCACTCTCAACTATTATTTGCCACATGTCTATTCTATTTCAAGTTCTAACTAAGCCTCAGTGTTCCTCCTTCGAAGGTGCTAATTCTCAATTCGATCATCGTTCTTCTTCTTTCCTCTTCTCTTCCCACACTGATTCACGAGATCGAGTTTAAACCCTACTCCTTCTCATTTCTCATTTCTCGAATTTCAGAGATGACTGTTAATTACAATTTGCTTGTGAGTAACTCCAGCCCGTGGTCATTGTTCAAACTACTCATTAGGTAAGTCGTCATCAGTCTCAGTATCAAAGATCAAAGATCAGATGGAAGGGCTCGATCTGGAAGGCAGTGTGGCTGGAGTACTTCGTATGGCTCGTCTGCTTCTTTATCGTCTCTGCCATCTATCGATTTGCACTCCCAGAAGCACACCAGAAGTCAGCCATTTCGATGTTCTGGAAACTTTAAGTGACCCGAATCAATCAGCCACATCTTTGAATCAGTGCCAGATTGGAAACAATCCAAACCAGTAGAAAAGCATCACAGTAGGAGTGAGTCACAGCTGAGTTACTGTGCAGAAAGTGAATCTCACCTTCTTTCCTCTTTGGCAAATGACTCCCTTCCCATCTTCCTAATGATTAATTTATCAAAATCGGCGAATAGTGGACAGTGAAATTCTTTTGAGATTGGTGATGGAATCAGAAGATCGAAGGGTCAACAGATCAAACTTTTATGACGATTTCCCTGAACTTTGAAAAGATTTCTTGCAAATGCAGAAGTTTTTTTTCAGAATCTTCACGGACCTCGCAAAGTACATCGACACTAAGACGAGGTATATCCCCATGGACTTCATGCTGGGTGAGGATGGAGAGAAATCGAGGAGATCAAATCTTCTCAGGATTCTTCGTAACGATCGTCGTCAATCGATGGGGGGTCATCTTCCAGAACATCGGAATACTCGACAAGTGAGTCCCCTATTGAATTTAAACCTGAAAACTGCAAAAAGGAATTCGTTGGTAATCCATAGATCAGGCGCAGCTTTCTTCTCTTGCATGATTCATCTTGGTTCCCACGCTAACAACCACTCGATCTCAAAGAGGGAACCTCTTCTCCTCCACGTCAAAACGATGCTTTCTCATTGATTGAATCACGATAGTGATGAATAGCACCCATTCAATGGCTTGTTTGCACCTCCACGAGGGGTTAGGCACCATCTTTGAAGGTGGAAACAGAACGAAGAAACTGCCTATCACCATCGAAACTAAGGTCACACATAGAGCGGAACTATCGATTCCAATTCAACTTACTCAATCTATTTCCAGTGTTTCTCTCATGACAGCTGCTCACATCAAGGGGAAGACTCTCGAGGCGAGAATCATCCGTCGCAACATCGTACGGTGCGTGCACTTACTGTATTTAGCAAGTTATTTAAACTTGGTCATATCGTGTAGATACTTTTCCTCATTCGCTATTGACAGTAAGTGTTTAGGTACTGCGTCCTCGCTCAGTGCATCGTCTTCCGTGATATCTCGATGCAGGTGCGCAAGCGATTTCCCACCCTGGATACGGTGGTGACGGGACGTGAGTGCAATCGTGTGGAGTGCAATATCGGAAAAATCGTCCACTTTCAAATTGAGTTGATTACAGACTTAATGATGCCTCACGAGAAGGAAAGATTCGATGAGATCGATGCGAAGGACAA
>BTRK01000004.1:27864567-27971097 GCA_036245805.1 Pristionchus mayeri | reverse complement strand
GTATATGTTCTCATTCGGGAAGAGTGGGATCATTACGTTAACGGGTCACAATCAGAAGGTGCACGTTCCGGAAGATGCCGACTCTATCGGTAAATCAATAGGTCGAGCATCGTTCGAAAGTGGTACAGTAATATCTGGGTGGTTGTTGGGTGACTGATCTCTTGATCTGCGCCAGAAATGATCTATGATCTTTTCCCCCATTTCGTGTCTCGTGTATCACAACACAAGGGAGTGGCGTGTGCGGCATAGTCCCTCTGGTAGGTCACAATAGGGAAGCGAATAATTGAATGGTCACATGAGTGTATTTGTGATAGAGGTAGGTTGTACCTCTAGTAGCATGTAGTCATGTGACCCCAGTATACACTCAATTATATTCTCATAGATTTACCCTATTTTTAGTTTCTCAATGAGTGTACACCCTTCAAACTTAATACATTCCCTGCGTGAAGATGTTCCTAATATTTCGAAATAACCCCTTTTCCATTTTTTCTGTAGTAGAGTGTAAATAACGAAGGTAAAAATGTGCTTCGTTACTTTTACTTCACTTTTCTTCCCTTATCAACAATTGCATTTACTGCTTCTATTTTCCATTTCCTTTCTTCTATCACATCACCGCTTCTTCAGTAGTAAGCAGCTGTTGTTGCACACAAGTATTGAGTTCGACCTACGTTTTCACGCTCTTACAATACGCTTATTACCTATGCTTATGCAGAGAAGAATCATTAAACAGCAGTGTGGTTTTAATTTGCTCATCTCTCGCTTAGCTTAAAATCTTTATTGAACTCATTAATCCCATCTGCTCATACTGTGCATGCTCAAGTTTTTCTCCTCCCATTTTCATTTACTTTGCACATCGCTATTTAGAAAGTCTCAGCTTTCTTGATATACTTCTATCTTCTCCCATCCACCTCCCTTTCTCAACCCCTCCCTATACACTTATCTCGCTCCCCTTCCTCCACAAAATCTAATTTTTACCCACCATCTAAAACACAACTATTCAGTTTGGTTCGGCCTGGAATGTATGATATAACGATTTGCCAAGAATGAATCATCATAGATCTATTCTGAGTTACAGTATGGCTTGGCTCATTTGATTTGAATACACGGATTATGATTGACGGAAGAGTAGGTGCAAGGGACGATGCCGCATGCGACAGTATTCACTCATACAACAACCACCCATTGATCCCATCGATGATATCGATGACACTGTCTCGAAGAGATTCTGAGATTGGGCAACGTTTTGGCCCTTTGTTTTTTCTGAGACCGTTCATATCAACGGAATCTATTTTCACTCTCAAGAAACGAGAGTATGCACGCGAACACCGTGAGACTGTGTGTAATGCGCGGGAGATTTATATATTTTTCAATTATCTCCGATTGTTCAGATGTGATCTTTCTTTCGTTTATTTCTACTTTGTTATTCGTTCAGCTTCGCGTCGTCAAGGCATTCCGTTCCTCTCTCGAGGACTTCGATGAGCGTCGCTCCATCGCCAGCACCCATTCGATGCAGTCGATGAGACTCGGTGGATGGGGAGGATCCAGTTAGTTTACCTCCAAATATTGACCCATTGAGCTAGAGCGCCACATACTAGGATGACATTAATACTAATCGATCGACCACTGACCTTTTGCATGCTAACCTCCTTTCGCTTTTTGCAGACTGATCTTTCCAGCTGGGATTGAAGAGTGCTGGCGAGGGGTGTTTGCAGTTACTTACACCTTTGTACTGGATTACAGGTATCGCAGCCCACTACCTCCATAACCGAGCGGCCTCTTCTGGAGCCTCTCCCACTCCATCTCACGCACGCATTGCTCTTGCCGGATTGGCTCATCGAGCCAGTCCCCAGCCCTACCCTTACTACCACCACCAACAGCCACGTACGCCCAGTCCCGGCCCGACCCCTGCCATCGTACTTGAGAACGGGGGATCGGGAGGAGCGACTGCCATCTCTAAGGAACCGCCCAATTCAGCCACCTCATCTGAAAAGGTGCGAGATCGGAAGTCGAAGAGCTAATCACTAACTGCTAGGGAAAGGCTGATCTAACTATTCTCTCTTTATTTTCACATGTTAAATCAAGCCACATTTTCCGCTAGAATACGCGCAATTATCGCTAGTTTGCATGCTAGGGATACTATAAATAGATAACACGATATAGGGTAGAAACTGCATGCTCCTTGTCCCCAATCTTTGCCTCTCATCTGTCCATTGATTCTTTTCTAACCCAGCCCCTCCCTATCTAACCAATTTCCCAACTTCCTTTCCGGCTTACTCTCCTCATTTCTCCACCCCCTCCCCACTCATCTCCTGATTTTGATTGCATTTCGTTCAGGCGAGTGCGCGAACTCTAACTGAGCACGCATGGTTTGCGGAGTACTAAGCGATGAGCGAATGTAGGTGTGTATTTCGGTTTCTCCCGGCTTTATGAGCTTCTACATGCTTCTAGGTTTTCTAGGTGATATAGCTCATATTGTTATGTGTAATTACGTGTATTCCAGATTGAGAAAGTGCCGCTAGTGCAGAAGTGGAGTCCAGGCAAGGGCCCTTCCACCTACAGCAACCGAATAGCGAAGAGCATGAGTCTCGACCAACCCGTCTCCGTCGCCCATCTCTAGATGATTAGTCACTCCTTATTCCTATCCAATCTACCATTGTCCCTCTCATCCCTTTCCCCATTTTCATGCTCAATAATAGGTCTAGTTGTTGAATCTGATCATTCGTTGTTCATTCGATCTTCTATGAAGACAATTTTGGCCATAACTCAAATGACGAATCTGCTCCTAAATATGCCCTTTTTGTTCAATTTAGCATCTCCTGCTAGACTTTGGCCAGGCTGATTAACCGCAATTTCTCGCTACTGCTCAGGTTATAATCAACCCCTTATTTTGTTTTCTAGTAGTCAGCTTTTTCGAAATGCCCTTTCTTGCAATGTTACTTCTCTCCTCTCATTGATCACTCTGCATCAGGGTCTAGGTCCCGCCTAGTCTTGACCACGTTGAGCACAGTGTCCAATGCCCTCGGACACAACTCCCCCCTCGCATGGACGATTACGTGTAATTCAGCCGATCGGTAGAAATTTTTGACCAGCATTAGCCACATTATTTTTTCCGTCCTATTTCCTTTCTTTTTCTATTATGTAACTTGTACCACTCTATAAGAGTGCCCCTAACACCTCTTCTGTAATTCATGTTTCCATTTTAATCGTCGACCACTTTCGTATGTTCTACCGTAATCCGAGTGAATGAGTAGCCAATTCTTGAGCTACCCAACTATACTGCCTTTCCTGAAATTGACGATTAGATTCTTGGCCTTCTCAAGTTTTCAATCGCCTATCATATTCCCTGTCTAGATCTTATTGATTCTTCTGTAGGGGACACAGCTGTAGTATCTGTTTGAAGTTGTTCAATCTACTCTCCCATGACCGTCTCAGTTCCCTTTTAAAACAATACGCAATATTAGCTGTCGCTATTAAAATTTTCTCTATCTCAACTTCTTCGAAATTTCTCCTGTGTTTTCTCATGATATTGTTATAGAAATTGTCGTGGTTATCATTATGGTATAAAGAATTATTGAAAATTTCAATTCACTTGTTCACATGAAGACATAAACATATCGAAAAGATGAAAGATGTTGCGGTAATTGGGTGAGTATTTCAATACCCGTTTGTTCATGTTGTTCGTCCAAGTCTGACGCGTAGCTCTATATCTATCCTGTCTCTCAGTTCTCTCCCGTGCCTTTCTCATATCTCATTCTCAGCCTCATTATGTTATTCACTGATTGTTCACTGCACTGCACATGCACTCCAGTACAACCACATCAATTGGGGTGGCCTCTTCTCCTTTTCTGCCTCTATCTCTAGCCTACGATACTTTGGGTGAAATCGCGTGTGGCTCTTGCCCATTCTTAAAGGTGTCTATTATTCTCTGGCACTGCCCATCTCTCCTCCTGCCTCTATCCCCTTCCCTCCCCTTGATCCCTCCCTCTTCCTCTCTCTCTTGATCTCTCCAGGTGATTGGCGGTGAACGGGCGGACAATCTGATGCCGGTGCCTCTCTCATCAGCCCCGACGGATCAAGCAGTAAGGAGGGCGCTGACAGAGGGGGCGACGATGGGTAGTCGTCCCCTCGGGGGATGGCCAGCAGCAGAGGCCGCCCACTCGCACCTCCTAGCCACGAGGGATGCAGCCAAGGCTCAGAGGAAGAGATCGGCCACCTGCTCTCAAGAGACGAGAGGACAAGCAACCGGTAGAGAGAAGCATCTCGTCCCTCCCCTGTGTACCACACGGAAACGATCCCGCTTTAGACGCACAAACGATCCCTCGCACTGCTTTCGTGTCCCAAAGAAAGATGAATCAATTTATTCACTCAGAAAAGTTTACCTGGGACAAGCTTCTCCTCTACCGTGTGTGCCAGTCCACTCGTTCCCTCTGGCTATGAGGTGTGAGAGAAGGATGGTTTCTCTAGTGGGTTATGGTAGTACTCCCTTGTATCGATTGCTTACTCCTCTTCCTATCGTGTGCTGCACCCTCTCTCTGCACTCCTCCTTGATTCACTCTGTTCGGCATGCCTAGAGAGGTCTGATTGTAGTGTGCGTGACGTGGCGTGATCTGTCCATATTACTAGATGTTGTATACTCAATTTATCTCTCATTGCCTATGAGACTCGGCCGTTCTGTCTGCTTCTCTTTCTTTGTCATTGCTTTTACTCAGACTGCTTCTCATTCATTTCCTCTCCTATCTTCTTCCGTTATTCCTCCAATCTTATCTCCTAGTGTAAGCGCTTCATTCGATATTCACTGGGTTGATTAGATCTCCCAATTCAATTACCTTGTGTTCGTAACTCGCCGAGTCTCCTCTGTTAACATGCCTCGACTAATCGATACTTTCGATCGATTCGATCCTTCGTTTTCTGTAGTGATCCTGCCACCTTAACCAACATACCGTTTTCTCTTATGGGATAGCGAATATGAACACGTGATGTGGCTTATCCGATGGATATCCAAACCGATTGTCCCCTTCCTCCCAGTGTTCGATCAGCCATCTCATCGTGTCTTGTGTGTGGTGTAGCTCATGCTTACGACGACGAATCCCAATCGTAGTCTCATCTCGCCCATTGCAGATCCGCGTGGTGAAGGCGTTCCAGCAGGGTCTGGACAGACGGGAGCCAAGTCTGACCGGCCCGTCGGCAGCTCGACTAAGAGAGATATCAAGACAACTGAGACTGCAGGTCGAAAGTGAGAACAAGGCGAAGAGTGAGAGAGGTCAGTCGTCCCTTCCGTTGCTCTGCCAGAGAAGAAGGCATCTATCCCATTAGCGAAGTGGTTGTGGATGGGGCAGGGGTGAGAATGAATCACGAGATGAAGGGAGACTAATTGCTACTTCTCATGGATGGGGAATACAAATATAGGGAAAAGGCACGATCACGGGTCCCCTTGACGAGTGAAGGGAGTTCTTTGCAGGGCGCAGTGGCTCGAAGGCTGCGGTCACTCAGTTGTAGGAGGAACTCGGCCGACGCTCACCACTCATACTCGTTAGTTGATGACCCTCCCAGTCTAGAGACACTACCGTCCCACTGGTACCGTACCCCTAATCTCCTTCTGTCTACTGTATTTCCTTGTATCGATCCCCTCTCTTGTTCTCACTTGAATCACTGCCTGATTTCTGCGAAGTCACACCCGATCCGCACTTGTTTCTCTCCTCTCGCCTTTTTATAGCTCTCCGTAGTTTCCCAGAAGACAGCACCTCACAATATACCGTAGCCCAAACACCACACAACAATTATCGCAGACGGTAGTAATAGTTGCTTTTGCCCTCTCTTACTCGTAAGTCGTTATCCTCAGTTCTCTCCTTCTTTCAAGTGTATACGCTTTCCCATGTTGTCCCCTGTCTTCCAAATCATTTCTCATTTCGTTCCCCCAATCGATGATGACAACAGATTAGTAGCTAGTTGGTGAGTCTCCATCTACTCACTCCTTCACTATTTGTATTCGCTAATTCCCTGGTTAGGTTTTCGTTTCTCTTTACTCACGGTGTCCCAATATTCGCTGTCTATTCGGCTCTTATAAGTATATTTCCTCGAATCGATCAATGTCGATCGTTCCCTTTTCTCTCTTGATCTACCATATGCCCAAACTTGATCATGAACCGAAGAAGGACTTGTTTGTTTTGGCAAATTTAAGAAGAGATGTTTCATATTAGTCATGCGTTTTATTGTCTCTCCCTAACAAAGGAGCCTCGAATATCAATCACGTTTCTCTCTCTCTCTTTAACATGCGTTCTCACTCAACAATAACAATTCTTTTACGATAAATGATTTTAAATCTTTCCTATGCATTACGTAGTAGCATTACATTTTCAAGTATTATCTAGATTATGCTTTCCTAATCTGTGTAATATGAAATGCAAACTATGCGGCCCTTTCCCCCGACTTGCAATACCTCCGAGGTCCCTCCCCGATTAAGTATCAAACAATGGCAACCTTCAAACAATTTATTACAGAATAGACAAGATTATACAATTGAGGTCGGAAGCTTCTCGTAATGGGTATACAGATGAATTGGGGTAGATGAATGGACGACCCGGTACCAGACCCATTCATCCTCTGGTGATGTGAATGGCTCTTGGCTGGGTGAGATCCTGAGTCTTCTTGGGGGCTTCGATGGTGAGATGGCCCTTGTCGGAGAGAGAAGAACGGAGAGAATCCAGATTGGTGTCCTCGGGAAGGACGAACTTTCGGACGAAGGATCTGCAAGGGATTCCATTGATGGAGGAAAGGGAGGGGAGGGGGAAAGATCAATGATCACTCGCCTCTTGATAGTTCCGCGCTCATCAGTCTTCTCCTCGTGGTCTTCTCCCTTCTCCCCTCAACCGTCAGCTCGTTCCCATTCAGATTCACCTGGATCTCGTCTGGTTTGAAGTGGGAAACGTCCACGGACACAGCGAACTTCTCGGGGTGTTCTGGACCTACAAACGACATATTGATTGGCATTCTGCAGGAAAGAGGGAGAAACAATGATAACTACAACAGAGATGGACGAACATACCTCTCCGAGGGCAGATCCGAGATCAAGGGAACGCTCGTGGGGGATTCGAGCCCAGTAGGGGCAGGCGCCTCCACGGAAGAAATCGTCGCCGAACATCTGAATAGAAAGATGAGGAAAGGTAATTGCAGGCATGGCTTGAAACAATGCCTAGGGGGGTGGGTAAGGCAAGATGTGCTGGAAATGGAATAGAGAAATACCTGGTCGAATGCACGATTCATCGAACGACCGAAGGGGGAATATCCAGTGAGGGACATCGTAGAGTAGTCAAAGAGTCGAATGGAGGAAGGACTGATTGAGGACTGGAAGGAGCTCCTCCTTTTATAGCCATGAGGAAGATTCGAGAAAGAGCGCGAAGTAGGGAAGAGAGGAGTAAACAAGAGAGAGAGATCGGAGAAGTGAGAGAGCGCCAGACAACGAGAGGGATACGGGAGAACACGAATTAAATAATAAGATAAGAGATAATAAGATAATAAGATAAGATAAGAGTAAATAAGAGAGGACGAGGAAGATGTTCGAAAAATCTTCAGCTATTTCTGAAGAAGGCAATGAAATAATGAATGGATACCGTCGAATTCGGTCGATCTCCGTGTTCACCAAATCGAGAGCCATTCCCATCACCAGAGGATGAATAGGTCTGGTACCTCGTCCCTCCATCTGTATACCCGTTACGAGAAGCTCCCGATCTCAATTGTATCATCTTGTCTATTCTGTAATAAATTTGTTTGAAGATTGCCGTTGTTTGATACCTACATGAGGAAGGGCCGAAGGGTCGGGAGAAAGGGCCGCAGAATCGGGATTTTATCATTTTATACACATCAGAAAAATGAATTCGAAATGGGGTGACGAATGACGGATATCTACGGAGCGGGGAAGATCAATCAACGAAAGTGTAGTATCAAAGACGAGAGAGGGATGTATTCTATTCACCAGGAACAGATCGAGTTCGAGCGATGCGCAAAATAGCATCTAGAAACTGCGAATACGTGCAATGGCAACACGTATCCTCTTCTTTCCTTTCTCTCATATGATCAACTGGGGTCAATAGCACCTTATTAGACTTTCGAGTTGACTCAAGAGTGAAGAGAAGAGGGAGATTCACACGACGTTCAATGCATTCTACCGTATTCTCCACCATTTCTCACTTCTTGGGAAGATTCACAACTGAACCGATCACTTCTGCTGCTTCTACAATCGACTTGGGACTAGATTCCATTCACCTCTCGGAGTTAGAATTCGAGCTATCAAGAGTGAGCACGATTATTCGTCTATTGAGATGCAAATGACTGATATCAGGTGTACCCTGAAGCTAACTTCCAGTATGGATTCATCCTCCAATTATCGACCATTGGAAGTATTGTCCAGTTTGTGGAGGGAAGAATAGAATCTCAAAGAGGGGAGGAAGGGAGGGTGGATGTGCATCTATTGCCACTCTCAGCAGGTATTCCCTTCGATGGCAGTTCTAGTCCCTCTCCCTTGAGTGCAACGACGAATCCTCTTCCTCTGTTGTCTCCATCCTGAGAACAGTCGCCAATTCGAGGAGAGAATCTCATTCTCGGCCAAGATTATCGATCGACGAAGACTGGAGAGATCGATAAGAAGGATTGTGATGAGACACTCTATTCTGAGGACGATCTACGAAGCAGAGAGAGAGAGACAGGTGAGGGAAGGGATACTCGATACTCCAGAAGTCTCATCCATCTGATAGTTCGCTCTCTCCGCTACTGAATCCTTCCTTTTGTTTGACGAGTCGAAGTTAGAGTTAATCAATGAGTTTATCGACATCGAGAAGGAACCTCCCATAAGGTTTGCTTTCCCCCGATTCATTCATCGAGAATGGAGCAATGCAGAGTTCATCTCGAGAGTAATGCTGAAGAATATACAGTGGTGATCTTATTCCATCACATCGCCGTAGATGGACGATCCATTCGCATCTTCCTGCAGGTGATCGAGAGATGCGAAGAGAGAAGAGCAGATCATTCCAGGAACTGAAGAACTTGTATGAATCCCCCTCATCTTCATTGAAGATACCGAGACAATACATTGAGGAGGCCATTGCAGAAGTATTATTTATTGATTTGTAAGGATGAAATCGACTTCAGAATGGATCACATTCGACGAAAGATCACATCGACTATTGGAAAGGGAAGTTGAATGGACTCGAGACTCAACTTCTCCGTACTGATTTCCGAAGACGGATAACTGCCAGTGTAGAGGGAAACTCGATTGAGGTATATATTCAGGGGAATGAGGGGTGATATTCTGATGATTTCAGATCTCGATCCCTCGATCTCTTCTTTCTTATCTTCATTCTCTCCGTCGACAGACTCATTCGACGACCTTCTCTCTCTTCCTCTCTCTCTATCGCTTGTTCATCTACAATACAACTTGCTACACTGATTTCCCTCTCGGAGTGATGGTGGAGAATAGGAAGGAGAACAATCTAGTGAGTACTCTCCCTCTTCATCAACCATGGAGCATTTCTTCAGGATTCGATTGGTTGCTTTGTGAATACTTGTGTCCTTCGATCTGTACTTAATCCCTCCTCTTCCTTTTCTGATTTCGTTAGTGAGATTAAGTCGAGTCTCATCGAGATGCGAGATCATTCCTCTCTTCCCTTCGATGACATTGTCTCTACCGTCGATACAGATTCAGATGGAAGCACGTCCCCACTCTTCCAGGTTTAACCTCCTCGAAGAAGAATGGTCCATGCCTGACTCAGATTCTTTTCGTAATGGATACTGTGATGATTCCATCGAGTGATGATGGTTTTCGGATGATAAAATCATCGTCGACAACTTCAAAATACGAGCAGACTTGGTACATCACAGATTACGGAGATGAGATGAGTGTCAAGGTATCTTTGAACTCGTGAATTGCCACGATGCAATTCTTGAGGTGGAGTATCGGAGTGATCTCTTCAGAGAAGAATCAGTTAAGAACAGCATTGGATTTGTGCTTTTCCTCCTGCAGGAAATGGCGAAGGAAAAAGAGAAGAAAGTGAATGAGATCTCCCTGATGAGACCGATTGATTCACTTCGATTCCACGAGAAGAAGAGACTGAACAAACAAGATTATCCCGATTTGTAAGAAATCCAAATAAACTCCCCCTCGACATACACAATATCAGCCATGGCATCGGTGGGAAGACCCCATCCCACGGAACCTTACGATTCAAGGATTCTTCGATCCTAATGAAGAAGATTAGTAAGCTGAGTGGAAAGATAGCGAGCGTTCTTCGAGAAGAGTGAGTGAGATGAGAGAACTGGGAAAGAAGTAATGTATTAGGTTGGTCATAAAGTTTTGTCCGATTTCTGACCCCAACTTTGAGATCGTATAGTTTGCTTGGCTCAAATCGCCGCATAAAGTCATGATGTCGATATATAGGGACATGTTCGGCCTTTTGAATAGTATCGTTGAAATGGTGCATGCACTTCTACTGCGCGAGAAATAAAGGCCTGAGTAACTTTATAATTTTCACAAAAAATTCGATTTTACTTAAAGTTGCTGCACTTCGCAGAGATTTTTTTAGATGGATGCTCACACAGTTTATCAAAAAGCACTTGTCGTGCACTACCTAGTTTCGAAAAGAGAGAGCTGCTGAATTCGTTATGTGCTTCGTACAGGTCGATGAATCATGGACATTTGGAAAAAGCAGAGTCCTTTCGAATAAATCACCTGTTTCGAGGATTGACGAGACGGACACCTACCTATGGGCGCTATCATCAGTACTTTAAGGGTTCTCTATTACATCAATATTTAAGAGCCCACTTGGCTTTCTCATTTAAAAAAGCGATATTTGTCTATCAATTATTTATCGATATAAATGCCGAAATACCTCACATGGAGGGTCTTCGGACACGGATTACCCTAGAAAAAGTAGCGACCCCCATAATATTCCAATTTGATGAGGGATAAGGTAAGGGTTGTTCATTAATTTGAGCACGAAATTACCGCTCCTCAAACTACAGGGCTAGCACAAAAAAGCTAAAAGTGTCTATTTTGATGTTCAAAATTGGACACCTAAACCCCGAAGAACCCTGTTCATGAATGGAGAGCCACATTCTCTCCAAAAGATTATTGTAACTTACATGAGACAGGTAGTTCACATTTATGAATAAATGAAATATCAAGGGCCGTCGGTATAGATACAATACTCCAGAAAAGTGTCGTGACAAGTGTCATTAAACCCCAAACTCGGATTTCGCGCCTATCTCTAATAGGCCCTTCGAGGCTGATCAGTATCAATATTTCCGTTGCGACATATGACCATCGTGCGTTACTACTGTGGTAAAGATAGGGTCATATCTCTGTTCTAAATGAAATGCTGATCCTTCAAAAAGTCAGGGTGTAGGTCGCTCACATGAAGTTTGCGACATGGCTGTATTCGTTTCCTTGGTCGGACAGACTTATGATAGAGTGCGCTGAAGAGAGTATAGACGCCCCTATCTACCACTAAAAGACCTAAGTTGATTGTGCAAAAACGAACGAAGGGAGATGTCAGAATGCACATTGGTTAAAATCGGGCAAAACTTTATGACCAACCTGATATTTCGAGATACATCTCCTTCTACGGGGAACCTCATCGTACAGACGATTTCCTCGTTTTCTTCGTCGATCGATCGATTGATTTGATCCCTTTCGTATTGGCTGCCATGGAGGTCCATCATCATGTCCTTTCTCATCAATTTCTTATCCTCAGTCTGGATTCTGCCTCGCTCCGATTTCTCTCGATTGGTCGATCGAGAGAAGACGAGAAGTGCTCTCGATGATACAGAATGCCGCCTACGTCAGTCGTGCAGAGAATGATCGGATACAGTTAGTATAATTCATCACTTTTATAATTGAATTTTCATTGAGAGGCACGCTCTGTCTGCCCCTGTCTTTAATTATAGAGAAAGCGAGATGGCTTTCTAAGAATAAGACCAGAGGCCTCTCCCGCTCTCTTCCTTCTGATCTCCTATACGCCACCTTCACTTCTGGCACCACGGGAGTGGCCAAGTGTGTGTGCAATAGTGGGGAAGGTGAGGAGTAGAGGGATACGAGGATGAGAAGTGACTGAATTCAGGGATGGGCAATCTCCTTCTCAACTACACCAGAGAGTACTGCGTCGGAGCACACAGCAGTATATATCAGGTTAGATTGCATGGATTTCAGACCGCAATATTTCTTCTTAGGTTATAAACTATGCGTTCGACATTTTCTTCTGCGATCTATTTCTCTCACTGGTAAATGGATGCCCGCTGACTCTCGCGAGAGGAGCCATTCCAGAGAGGAAAGAGCTCGAAGAGGCTAGTTTCACTATCAACAGTCATCATTTATGAAAACTGCTGAGTATTTAAGTCCCATTCTTCTCACTGCTTCGTCATGCCTTCCTTCCTCAGCTTGAGCGAAGAGTTCCGAGTATGGGCTAGTCTCGATTCAGTGCTCGTAACGGGTGAAACGATGCAGAAGAGGGCATTCCGGTATACCCTCCATTCAGATTACATCCATGAGTGTCGAGGATTATTTCAGTGAACTCCTATCGGACGGAGTTCCTCTCCATCAATTGTACGGAGCCACTGAACAGACCATCAACAATACTACTCAAGTGAGTCTTCCTCCGTCTAAATGAGATCTCATCCACCCTTCAGAGACTGCACATCGATTCTCCTCGTCGAGGAGTGGGCGGAGTCTATCGTAATCTCATTGTGCAATCAGTAGACAGAAATGGACTGGCGATCCCTCATTTCTGGCCGGTGAGAGATGGAGAGAGAGAGAGGGAGAAGATGATTATGGTTGAAGGCACTCGTTCGATACTCTGGCCCTGGTCTGGCAAGAGGAATCTTCGGAGAGGAGGAGAGGACGAAGAACGTCTTTCCTCTGGATGAGAGTGAAGAGAGAGAGGAGGACGTGATAAGAGAGGATCATCGATGTTTCCATTCTGGAGATCTACTCAAAAGGAATGGAGGTAGGTTCAGACATGATAAAATTGCGATGAAGATGAGATACTTTCAGATGGAAATTATATCTTTGTCGGCCGCAATGATCACATACGCAAAGTTCGAGGGAAGGCTGTTGATCTGCATGAAGTAAATTCAGGCCTCAATTTTATGCAAACTAAAACCGATTGAGATTGAGCATCACCTCTCGTCCATTCCTCGAATATCTGCTTGTCTCATTCGTCTATCGAAAGATTCTCAGAGATTGATCGCATATGTTGTGTCTGATCTACCGACGGAGACTATCAAGGAGAAGCTATCACTGTAAATTTAATTAGTCATTACACTATAGGATATGTATAACAGGTCGCTTCCATCTCACATGGTTCCCAATTTCTTCTTGAAAATGGATGGATTCCCAACGAATGCGAATGGGAAGATCGACGTGAAGGCTCTTCCCGAACCACTGAAGATGGAATGGAATAGGGAGGAGATCATCGTCGAACCACGGAATGAACTGGAGAGACGGATGATCGAGATATTCGAGAGATTATTGAAGAAGAAGGTCGATTCCAATCTCCCCTTTCTCCCAATGGCTTCCTTCAGATTTCCCGAATGGACGATTTCTTCTCCTCTGGGGGAAATTCTCTACTGGCGATGATTGCAGTGCAGAAGATCGAATCTGAGCTGAGCCTTCCCCTTTCCCTCAAGAGTTTCTTCCAACTGAGAACCATTGCGAAGATGTGTGAGTCCCTGCAAGGAATTGCACCCGTGGAATCTCATGAACCTCGCAAGCAAGAATCAGTCACTCACTCCTTCACCATTCCCCTATCTCCCCATCAACAACATCTCTGGTTCCAATGCGCATTCAACCCCGGAAGCAACGCAGGAGAGATTACAATGATTCTCAAGGTGTCGGACATGAGTGACCTCCCTCGACTTCAAGTGATCATCAACAGCATCATCATCGCCAACGACGGACTCCGAACGAAGATGAGAACGGAGGATTCAATCCCAGTGCAGAATGCACTCTCCGCTACTGAATGCTTCCACTGCATCAGGGAAATGAGGAAGGGAGAGGCGAAGCTGAGCATCCACAACAAGATCAACATTGGATTGTGCAGAGATGGGAGGGGATCACAGTTGCTTCTTCGCCTCCATCACATTCTCGTCGATGGAAGGTCGCTGACTATTCTACAAGAGCAGCTCGATCTGCTCTCGGATGGAAAGAGACTGGAGCGAGGGAGGAGTTATCTACGGTACTGTTCAAGAAGGGTTCCCTGCTCTGCTGATACGATGGAAAAGTGGAAGAACTACCTCAGTGAATGCCTCGAGCTGATACTTCCTGTTGAGGAGACAGGCAAAGAGGAGCATGCGACGGTGACTCACGAGATTGGAGTGAATAGAGAAGAATTGGATGAGTGTGTGGCGAGATATGAGTGCACTCCCTTCCACCTCCTCCTCTCCTCCTTCCTCTTCACCCTTCATCTCCTCTCCCATCAGACTGACTTCACCATCGGAGTTGTCCATGCAGGAAGGAGAGAAGAGACTCACGATGTCGTCGGCCTATTCACGAATACTCTGCCAGTGAGGGTGAAGGGGAAGATGGACATCGAATCGATCAAAGAAGTTGTCGACTTTCCCTTCACTAACTGCACTACTCCTCTCGGAGAGATCGTGCAAATTGTGAACCCAAAGAGAATGGCAGGAAGGCATCCACTCTTCCAGCATGTCATCAACTTCCAGAATGTGTCTGGAGGGAAGGAGAGAGGCATCGAATACGAGCACACCACTGAGACAGCATTCGATACTTGCTGGAAGATCGAGGAGACTGAGGGGGGATTCGTAGTGAGGATCGACTACAATCGGGCGAAGTTCGGGGAGGAATTCGTGGAGAGAGCAGTGAGCATATTCGAGAAAAACCTGAGGAGACTTATTCAAGGCAGTGGAGAGATATATGAGGAGACTGGTGGAGTATCTGTAGAAAACATCGTGAGGAGGTCGTGGCAGCGTCATCTGGGGCTGGATTCTATCAACGACGACGACAATTTCTTCTCCATCGGTGGTCACTCACTCAGTGCTCTCGCGGTCATCAATGATGTCTCAGAAGGAATAGGAAGAGAGGTGGAACTCAGACTGATATTCGAGCACCAATCACTGGGGGAGTTCATTAGCTGCATCTGCAAACTTGTGGAGAGAAATGATTCCAATGTTGAGAAGGCAGTCAAGAATAGAATGGATCCCGAGAAGATCCGTGCTTCTCCTCTTCAAGTCCCCATTCTGGAACGAATGAACAGAGATAAGTCCAAGAGTTTCATGCAGGCGTACAACATCACAGCGCGAATTCATCTGAAGAAGGAAATCTCTCGAGAAGATCTCAAATGCCGATTCAACAGCTTCTGTCTTCGTCATCCTTCTCTTCGGACCTTCTTCGTATTCGATCACGGCTTCTTTCATCGGACAGTCTCGGCCACTGAATCATTTCTCCCGATCGGATCTTCTCTGAGAAATGAAGGGGACTTCGACGTCTTCGTATCTCCTCCAATCTCCATTTCCCTTCAAAATGATCATATTCGGATCTTCGTCTCTCATCTGATTGTGGATGGACACTCAATGAAGAATCTTGTGAATGAACTCATTCATTCAAGAGATCTCGAACAAAGAACCTCAATTGAAGAGTTCACTGACCTCACTCGAGAGATCGAGATGAAGTCAACAGAGAGTTCGCTTTCTTTTTGGAAGACCATCCTTGAATCCTTCGTCTTCAACCCTCTCCAAAGTCTTCCCAGAAGTTTGAAGACGCGATACGATGCTGGATCACTCACAAAGGAGTATTCTACTCTCGGAAAGAGCATCGAGGAGATCACTTCCACTCATCACTGCACTCCCTTCACTGCTCTTCTCTCCTCATTCGCTCTCACTCTCCAGTCTCACTCCCTGCAGAGGAACTCGTCAGTCTCCATCGGATGGTCAGTCGATCTAAGATCTCCTCGCACTAAAAATGCAATCGGATTCGCCACGAACACTCTTGTGACTGCAGTGGATGCATCGAAGACGTCGACTGAAGACTTGATCTCAACTGTCTCTGAACAAGTGATCGGAGCTCTACAACATCGATTTACTCCATTCGAGGATCTGCTGAGGATCTCTGGAGCACCGAATCTCTTCGATGTGATGCTGGTGATGGATCCATTCAGTGTCGAGGAGGGAGAAGGATTCGAAGTGATGCATGAAGAACAGCCATTCACCAAATTTCCACTCACTCTCTTCGTGCACAATTCGCAAGGAAATATGACGGTAACTGCACACTTCATGAAAGATCTCTTCTCATCTCAATCCATCGAATCGATTTTGAGTGGATGGGAAGAGACACTGATACGTTGGGCAGATGGAGGATCCCGTCCGATGAGAAGCATTGGAGAATCAGCAGATACGATAGTGAAAAGACAGAGACAATTTGTTAGAATGGAGGACCTCGTGGTGATGTGTTCTCCCTTTGTGAGATGCAGAACTCAACTCGAGAATGGAAGAATCGTCATGGAGTATGACAGTGCAGTGCAAGAGGATGCGGTAATCGATTTCATCAAGCACTCCGTCCCACTCTTCCTTCATCCCGATGAGCTTCGAAGCTGCTCCTTCCCTTCTCGGATTCCTTCCTCTTTCCTTCTCTCTCCTCATCAACTGCAGATGTTCTTCCTCTCCCGTGAAGACCCTTCTGGTCATTACAATGTCCCGTTCGTTCAGCGATTCGACAAATCGAATGTCCAAGTCCACAACCTCAGTCTCGCACTTCACCACGTCAGGCAGAGGAACGAGGCGTTGAGAACGAGAATAGATGAGATGGAGGGAGAAGCAGGGCAGATTGTGTTATCTGCCACGGAGAGCTACTACTGCATCGACCCCGTGGATGCATCTGAAGAGGAGGCGAAGAGACGTCTCCTCGATCCTCTTGAGCTCTCCCTCGACCTCTCCCACTCCACTGCTCGATTGACTCTCTTCTCTACCGAGGATGAACTAATCCTCTTCCTCGTAATTTCTCACGTCATCTGTGATGGATGGAGTACTGGACTTATGCAGAATCAGTTCTCGTCCATCTACGAGATGTTTCAGAGGAAAGGGAAGCCCACATTGAGCAAGATAATGGCGTGGGATGAGTATGGATACTTTCTTCGCAGAAGCAACCACGTCGGAGATATGGATGAAGACTATCTCAATGAAGTGATATCGAGCTTGCTTGAAGTAAGGAGCCTTCTGGAGATGGAAGATGGAAAGGAGTTGTCCTACTCTTTCCATCTCGATAAATCATCGTCAATCGCAATGAAGAAGAGGGCGGCAGCAATGAATTCCACGCCATTCATCGTATTTCTTCAATCCCTCTCCCGCAGTCTTCATTCAATCTTCAGAATGGAGAGGGTGAACATTGGCACTCCAGTGGCTAATCGATCCTCGTCTACCATCGACGTCATCGGATGTTTCATGAACACCATAGTTATCCCCATTCATCACTCCGATTCTTCTTCCAAGACAATCGAATCTTCTCTCGCTCTCAATCTTCCCAACTTCGAATTGATCAAATCAATTCGTTCTCGTCTCAATCGTGCTGATATCCGTCTCTTCGATGTCTTCGTCAACTGTCGATATGGAATGGAATCAGAGAAGAACGTGAGAGTGGATGGAGTGAGAACATCAGAGATACACAAGCTACCCCCTATCTTCCCCTTGGAGATCTATGTAGAGGAGGAAGAGGGAGAGTACACCATTGAAGTGAAGATGAAGAGGGGAGAGGAGAAGACGATGGAGAGAATTGTCGAATCTTTAAAGAAAGAACTTACGCATGGAGAAAAAGATGCTGACTCAAAAGAGTATCAAACGGAATTCGAATGGACATCGGAGAGTAGCAGGGAGGATATCCCGGAACTAGATCTTCCTTCCATTCTCTACCATAACTCGCAACTAAACGGAGGAAGGATCGCCTTACGTACTCCTCAGCGAGGGCTAACCTACTCCGAACTATGGAGTCTCCTCGTGGGAATGGCCAGAACCATTCGAGAGGATTTCTTCATTTCGAATGGCGAGATTCTGAAAGTGGATGACGTCATCGGAGTGAGGATGAAGCATGGAGAAGGTGAGAGAGACGACATTGAGGGAACGAAGGAAAAAGTTTCAGAAGCGATACTCAGCTGTCTCTCAGTCCTCGTAGCGGGTGCAGTCTATCTTCCACTACTACAGAATTGGCCAGATGAGAGAGTGAAACACGCAGTGGAAGAGACGAACTGTGGAATGGTCATTGAGGAGATGAAAGGTCGGTTTAGTCGATCCATCGAGAAGAGCGATCACCATTGAAGAGATAGACTGCCGGGAGAGGAGAGGACAGTGGAAGAGAAGGAATCTGACCGAAGACGCAGCCTATGTCATCTACACTTCGGGCACTACTGGAAAGTGAGTCGATCAATTAGATAATTTCTAAATTATAATCTCAGACCGAAGGGAGTAGTTGCTGTCCATAAAGGAGTGGTCAACATGCTCAATTCCACAGTTCGAAGTCTGGCAATGAGGAATGATGATGTGGTTGGTCGAATTCATTCGTGCGAAAATATTCTTCCTCCCTAGATCTTCCAATTCACCAAATTCGTATTCGACAATAGCGTCCTCGAGGTGAAGTTTACCCATTTCCACCTTTTCTTCCATATTCGAAACTTCTCAGATCTGGCTATCTCTTTCATCTGGGGCGACTCTCTTCGTCGACGATGAGTCCTTCACTCATCATCGATTCCTCTCTTCCCTCCATCGATTCGGAATCACTCACGCCCTTCTATTTCCTGGTCTAGTCGCATCTTTCACGTGAGAGATCTTAATTTTATTAGAGAAGAAAGGACAGATTCAGCTCCTCTCAACTCTCTCTCCTCTCCTCTCTCCGTGGATGGTGCATGGGAGCAGAGAAGGCGAGTCAGCCACTCGTCGATCGATCGATTGAAGAAGGAGTGAGGGAATGGAAGGGAAAGGGGAAGGGAAGGTAATTGCAGATCAAGATCGTCCAAGTGTATGGACCGACTGAGACGACGACGTATGCATTGAGTAGAGAGATGAAGAGAGAAGATCATGCGAACAATCTGGGAAGGGCACTGAGGAATACGAAGGCAGAGAGGAAGAATAGATGAAGAGAGGGAAGAAGGGCATTTCAGTTGAGAGTGAAGAGGAACGAAGAAGGAGTGGGAGAGTTGGAAATAGCAGGAGAAGGACTCATGAGGGGATACGTGGGGAGAACGTACGTTCGCATTCGGAGTTATCTCTTCCATCTCTGATTCAGAAGAGACGAGAGCTTCTCCAATGGTTTCTACGCCACGGGAGATTTGGTGCAAGTGCAGAGTGATGGTGAGGGGGGTGTACTGTAGGTGAAAAGGAGGAAGTTACAGGTACGGTAATCTTCGTGGGAAGAAACGACAGACAAGTGAAAGTGCGTGGATACCGAGTGGAGTTGAATGAAGTGGAGAATGTTGTGTTGAGATTTGCAGAACAAGTTAGTCCGACATGATCTTCATGATGTCATGGTCAATTCAGGTGAAGGTGCTCTTCTTCGAAGATCAGCAACAACTCGTCTGCTTTGCAAAGAGTCCTCTCTCTGCAGAGCAGCTTCGGTGCACATAAGAAAATCACGCATTCTTCATATGATCATATTCTTGTTCAGGAGTTGCTGTGCAAAAATCGTACCTGATTACATGACGCCTTCTCGTTTTATCTCCCTCGTAAGTTTTCCCCTGACAGATAATTCGAAAGTGGACGAGACGAAACTGCGTGAAATGGTCAACAGAAGAATTAGAAGAGATGAGAAGGATGAAGGGGAGAATAATCACGAGAGACGACTCATCCAAGTCATCCAAGTGAAGCCTCCCAATTAATCACTGCAGTCACTTAGTATTCTGCAGAGAGTTGGATTCCGATTCTTCTCTCTCGATGATAATTTCGTCGAGATTGGAGGGCAGTCAATCATTGCTCTTCGATTGACAACTGAGATTGAGAAAGAATTCGGAGTAAAGATCTCGGCCCATGAAGTGTACAGAGTGGAGAGACTCAGAGATATGATGACATTCTTATCAAAGAAGGTTCGTGCTACGAAACATCTCGAACGGTAGAAGTAGAGAAGGAGTGACAGGAGTAAGTTGAAAAACTGATTACAATTAGAAATAATGTTTGAGATACTCGTTTCTTTCAGAATACCCTACAGAACGTGCACAAAAATATGATCGAGATTGGTGGAAAGCGAGGAAGTATGGAGACTCTGGAGGGAATCAGACGAATGTGGAGATCGATTCTGAATACTGAGGCATGATGTCGAAGTGCATTGCATTCTCTCAATAATTTTCAGTCCTTCAACGATGATGACAATTTCTTACTCGTGGGAGGAGATAGCTTCAAACTGTTGAAACTGCTGAACAAACTCGTTGACTCGTTCAATCTCTCGATTTCACTCGCAGATCTCATTCCTCATTTGACCATCACTCGGGTGAGGAGAGGATGCAAAGAGAAGAATAATCCCTTTCAGCAAGTCGAATTGGTGATGGGAAGGGAAAGGAAGGGAGTGTCGATGCTAAGGATATCGGAGTCTCCCCTGGAGAGAGGTCACATCACACAACAATATTTTACTCATATTTTATCACTAGAAGTGTTTTCCTCGAGCCCAGTTTCGACGACGGAATGCGCCTTTACACTTTTTATCACAACTCAAAAATGAAAACGCAACGAAATAAGAACCAAAAATGAGAAAAATTCAGGCACTCTCATACTCCTTCATCCCCTCATTGGAGGAGTTCAGATGCCGTATCGGAATTTGATTGTTCAATTGGCAAAGGAATACGAGATTAACGGATTCGAGCATCCTGAGACATTTCGAAGAGACTTTGCAGTTCCTCGTATCGAATCGATTGGTTTTGCACCTCTGTGGTTTTTAGTGCTCTTCTTTGTTTTCAGTGCATCTGGTCTCATCGTACGTACAATCCAATCGCTCTTCTCTGTCATCATCTAAGAGATTGTTCATGGGTGCATCTCTAGGTGCACTCCTCGCATTCGAAATGGCCTCTCAACTAGACATCGAAGCTGATCTCATTGTCATTGACGGGACTTCGAATGCGAAACCAACGGTATGCTGACGTAATAGACCAATCCCCTTGACTCATCCCCCTCTACAGACTCCAACGATTTCATGGGAAGAGCATCGGTCAATGATGACTAAGATACTGAGCGAGTACAGAGTTGAAGACGAGATCTTGATCAATCACATGATTTCCCACTCCTGGCAGATGTACCAGATATCGAAAGACTATAAACCGACGAGGAATGAAAGAATCTCGGTATGGAATAGTAATGATTACCATCTCTAAACTATATCCAATCAGGTTCACGTTTTCTCCTGTTGCGGGACGGATCTAAACTGGTCGGAAATTGCTCTTGTCAAGGTTTCGATTTTGTTTTGCTTTTTCTGTTCTCATCTTCGAGTGGTGAATGGTTTGTTGCAGAGCGTGAATCGACTGGGCGGAGATCACTCTCAGATTCTTGACCCCATCAATTCCTCGTTAGTCTCTGCTTTTGTTCGTTTACATTTCTAGATTTACGAGCCTTGGCTTATGCTTTAATCTGACGCGGAATGTCACGTCTCCACGTGCAACTCTCTGATCTCAGATCGTGATCTGTGTATGCCCATTCCTTGTCTGTTTCCTTGATTTTGTGTGTGATGGAGAGACTCTCTCCTCTTATCGACACTCCCATGGGCGATAAAGAGGCGAGGCATCCAAAATCACACTCGAATTTGTTGTGCAGCCCCCCTCATCTCCGTACTATTCTGAACCGTAACGTGACTAACAACCTGATGAAAATTTGCACGTCGTCTGGAGTATCCAGAGAGAGAGTAATGATGGAGATGGAATGGGAATCAACTCGATTGGGTGCATCTCCATTCGATGTTTACGAGTGTTGCGGGGTCGAGGGACTATCTCTAGTTCGATCTCTCTCACCAACCATTTTTGCAATGGAGAAGAGTCCTTGAGATCGTAATCCTTGTTGGAAGAACTCGTGAGAATATTCATTTGAATGAGCTCATTTTAGTTTCAGTCTACTCATATGATGTCTCCCCCTCTCTAATCCCCGCACAAATTTAGACGATTGATCGAGTGAAGGGACGAGCTTATCAGGAGGGGATCGAACTACTCTTCTCGCACACTTCAGACTGCTTCCACTCAAGAAAACTGGATGGAGATAGGAGTGAGACTAACAGGGGTCATTGATCAGATGGACTTCGATGTGAGTGACGGAATGAAACCAGTGGAGAGACGAGAAAATGTCCATGAAAGGGAGAGAATCAACAACAGCCCCTCACTTCGACGCCATGAAATGCAAGGATTGCATCTAGTGGAGTCTCTTTCCTCGAAGGAAACAATGAGTACGATACTGGAAAACTGAATAAGCGAAGGAACTTCCACCTTCTTTCGAGGAACGCCGATAATTTTTTGTTCATCGGTTGGCTCTCGATGGAATCGTCATTCGAAACCCTTTCCTCCCTTCTTCTCGTTTCAAAACCTGCTGACTTGAGTCGATTCACACAGTAAAACGAAGCGATATTTGACGAAAACTGAATTCTCTCTGAGCCTCACGTGATTATCTCGATCTATCACATCACATACTTATTATTCGGTATCCTTCACTCATTCGAAACAACCCTTCCTTCACTGGTATTTCGATCCGCCCAACTTCTTCCCTCAGGCTGCAAAACTGCTTATACCAACCGGGTCGTATCTTTCATCTCCCAGGAAGGGAAGAGAGGGAGTGAAGTGAATAGGAGAGACCATGCGGCACTCTCTTGTGCTAAATCAGTTCCGATTTTCACCTTTCCTCCCCCATCCTCACAACTCCCACTTCGATCACTTCATTCCAAGGCGAAAACTTAGCTTATTGCGAGTGCGGCCTATTCGATCATTTCCGTTGTGTATCTTGGCAGAGTGCAGATCCATCGAAGTCTATCTTGGTAACTCCTCTCTCTCTCTCTCTCTCACTAACTAGTATCTACTTTTGAGCGTCCGCATAACATCTCCTCCCTCCTATCTTTCGCATAAGGTCAAGGGCGACAAAATCGGCTCGCGCCTTGCGAATTCGCGTTACTTTCGCCTCTCGGAGAACAGATTCATCCCTTTCTTCGTTTCTTCTTCGATCACTCTTCTTCCTCTCTTCTCTTCTTCTTCTTCGTCCATTCTCATAAGTGCCTGGAATGATCTATTCCTTCTTCGATCTCCTTCCTTTCTTTTCCTGGCAGTCAACAGATTCAGCTCGTCTTCCATCGGCCACTCAGATAGGGGCGAGATTTGAGTCACGACCAGATTAGAAACCCTTCTCTTAATAGGGCTCCCAACGGCTTTCCAAGCTGCGGAAACGAAGAAAACAAGTAGAAAAGGACTTGGGAGATACGTTGAGAGGCGCGTGCGAGGGATGATCCGAAGGGATGCATTCACTCATTCCGATTGACTACGATGCTGATGCTGCAAGGGAGAGAGATGGGGTCTCCCGTTGCAATGCAGTCCGTGCAGAGAGTGCAAGGGAACGAGAGAGACAACTAGCGTGCTCCTTGCAAAAAGAGAGATGTAAATGGCAGAGTGTGGTGGGGGAGGGGGGATGGGGACTGTTCAGACTGGGTAACCGAATTGGAGTGAATCGGGAGTGCCTCGATGTGTTGACTGCTAAGCTCTCTCCCCCTGTCCGAATGCATGTTTTATCCCCTCCTTTTGCCACACTTTCCAGTTTGAATCCATTTGGTTTATCCATGGAGGGTCGACAAACTCGTCCATCCTCTCCCTCTTTCTCCCCTCTCTCCTACGAATTTCAAGTTCAAAAGTAGGACAGCCTCTCCCTCTCATGCAATCGTTTACAAGTTAGTGAAGTGACCAAAACTGAACCGTTCTCCTCTCCTTTTTCTCATCGTGGTTCGATAACAACTGCAGTTGACCTTGGTGTCCATCCGAGGGAGGGGAGGACTACGATGAATGGGATTCACTCATCATTCCCTTCCCAACTTGAGATACCCATCTCGCACTCTCTCTCTCTTCCATTCTCCTCCTCCTTCTGTATCTCATCGTGGTCATCCTCCTCCTTCTCCTTCTTCGTTCTCTTCTCATTTCGAGATTGGCTCTAGTTGTATCCCTCGAATGAATGAGTTTCATGCCTCTGACCAACGCCCTTTTATCCCCTTCAGTATTATTTCCCCTCTTGCGAAATCTTTTCAACTTCATTCCTTTCTAGGCCAATCTCTCATTTTTCGCCACAGCTGAGATGGGTGAGGAGTGAGCGCATCACGTTTTAGTATCAAATCACATTTTCGAACGTCGGTAGAGAGAAAGATAGAGAGAGAGAGAGAGATGAAAAATGCTAGCAAGCGCAACTTCGCGACCAGTTTGGCCAATGGTTTTTGTGGTTGTTCATCTGGTCGATCCATGTTCTCCCATTGTGCTCTCCACTCCTCCCTCTCTCTCTCTCCCTCTCTCTCTCCGTTCCCATCCTGCACAGATCCTCCGTATTCTTATACTCTCTCCTCATATCATAGTTCTACTTTTTCTCTCGTTTCAAGCACATGCAAATCTGCACGGATCTTGTCTCTCTTGCACAAACGAACAAGCTTTTATATGATTTGCTCCCTCTTCCCTCAAATGAAAACCGAGAGATTCAATTTGATCTCTGTCCGAGTTTTCTCTGCACAGAAACTTGAATCAGCTTTCAAGTCCTGATTTCTGAGTTAATGATAGTGTGCACTCCCAGAGGACAGGTGAAGACCGAGCAGAGATTGTGCTCTAGTTGTGTGATCCTCCCCACTTCTTCATCAGAGAGACCGAGTTCGACGGAGCAGATTAACTTACCCTTTCTCTTTTGGATGTGCATCATGAGATTCATACGGGTTACTTTATATCTCTCTGTATTTCGATTGGTTTTTTTTTTTTTGGTGGGTAGGCCATTCCCGTAGTCATTCATTCTTTGTTGATTTCCTCGATTGGCACGAGTCGAAATGACGATGATTCGTGAGATTCAGTGATCAAAAACTGTCGTGGGCACGCATAAACTAGGCCCATTTTGTAGCTTGAAGTCGTCTCATAATATTCCTGTCCAGATAAGAGATCGCACCCAATCTATGGCCTATTCCATGACTAATCTCACTACTCTTCGCACCATTTTGCAACTTCTTTCCACTCGAAACCGATTGAGTTTTGCACAACTTCCGTCAAAGGTCACCGAAAGTTCTATGGAGAGATAAGAAAGAGAATTTTGGCTAATTCGGTAAAACTGTTCACAATCTCATGTGAGATTAGGAAAATAACAAAAAAAAACAGTGAAACCAACCAAAAAAGAAGCAAACTTTCGCGAGAATTGGATGAATCACGAGCTAATTTCCCATCCAACAAAACCAATTTTCGACCTTTTCTTTCCTCCTGAAAGTTTCGGTCAAAATGTCATGCACACTCTCAGCCTCTGGGGAAATTAATGAAGTTTGAGCAACAATGGCTCCAGAATCTCTCCTTTCCTTTCGCAACAGTGAATGAAATGTAAGCCGATTCCCGACGATTCGTTGCACAATTTTTTCTGTTTCTGTTCCAGTTTCGTAGTGATCTCTCCTTCGAATAATTGGGGACGAACGGAGGGGCGAAAGTTCGGCGAACCTTATCGAGATCTGCGAAATCCCATCGAGTCTCTCGTCATTCCCCTTTACGGTTGGAGACCACTGTGTAGCAGGAGGAAGGGGAGGGGAGGGGAGGGGTGGGGAGAGGGGGGAGAGGGGATCAGAGGGGTCTCAGCATCTCCTCTATCGTGAGTCTTATCAGTGTGAACTGATCGGAGAGCGACCGTTTTTTGATGCCGTAGTTTGTAGATTGGCTGGGATTGGCTGGGCGGGGCGGAGACTGTCTCTCTCTCTCTCTCTGTCACTGCAGGCTCCATTTCCGAAACTCTTGCAGCTTCGAACTGATAATCATGTTTGGAATTCCGCATCACCTCCCTCCCCATATAAGACAGAGGAGCATCAGACGATGTGCCATTCCTCACGTAGTCGAGAGACTGGAGCAGAAGTCTCTCCGGACACTCCCCGTCTCCCGACCTACCGTAATCTAACACGATCTCTCAATCCAACTAATCTCTAATCTCACTTTCACCAAACACCTCTCCTCCTCCTCCTCCTCATCCATTCCCCCCTCCATCTCAACTGCCAAACCGATTTGATTCCATATCAATTTCCTCCACCCATCCAATCCAGTCTGTCTATCTCATTCAGTCCAGTTCCATGAACAAAAGAACCGCCAAAGCTGCACATTATTTTGTCATTATCAGTGATTGGGGTACTGTCTCGTTGTCGTCCGTGATTCCTCCCGGATACTCTTTTTGTCTCTCGTATATCTGGGCCTGCTTTTTGTTGGTGCAATGATGCGCGTGTATTATAAGAAGCATCTCGAGAGGGAGAGACAAGAAAAGGGACAGAGCATAAATCCGAAATCCGGATCGCTCACTTTCGAGTTTGCGGAGGGGCGATGCACAGAGATGACCCTAGGGGCGATTGTTGCCTCTCTCTCTCCCTCTCTCCCTCCCTCTCTCTCTCTCTCTCTCTCTCCCTCTTCTCAGCCTCTCTCTCATCCCCCACTCTCTCATCTACTTTCACTGCTTCTCCCTCCAACTCTCTCGATTGAATGCAATCTGTGTGTCTGTCAGCCCCTGTATCTGATCCAGTTTGTCATAATCTTTCCTCCTCTATCTATCCACACACAAGAGTGACCAGCAAACGAGAGATTCCCTCCATCCCCATCCATCCTCTTTTTATACCAAGTTTTCGCGTGATTCTCCGTGAAAATTCTTCCAATTTGCGCTCAAGTCAATTGTACGTATTCAGATAATAATGCGTGAAGAAGTGATAGTGCACGTGAAGCACGAAGTGCATTCGGAGGACGAAGAGGAGATCGATCCCAGGTGAGGAATGAACTCCTTCCCTCTCTCCACGATACTCTCCACAATGTCATCGAATGTGCAAGTTTGAGTGTCGAAACCAGAAATGGAGAGGCGTGCGATAGTATGCATGATCCCGCTGAATTCGTGTTGTGCAGAGAGAGAGATGATTCATAACTAGGGGCGAGATTTGGATTCCCTTTTGTGCACGGTAATCCACTCGAGAGATGATGAAAACCCACTCACTACACACAGCGAGTTCATCAAAACTTGCATCAGATGCACTTCCGCGTTCCGTTGTGAAATCTCTCATCATTTCAGCACAATTCCACAATCATCGTCAACGGGAATCACAGCTGAGGTCTCCGCCAATGCACCACAACTCAATATAGAGGTATCTTCTTGCAGAATGTTTTACAATTTCGATGTCAACATTGATGAAAAATAAAAACATCTTAATTGAATGCCTCAGCAGAATTCGTCGTCTTCTCAACACGATTGGCCGTGTGCATTGTGTGGTCGACTATTCCACCAGAGGGAAGAAGTACTCAAGCACACCAGGAGTGAACACGCTGAACAATTATTCCAAGTACGACTCGTTGATCTTTGATCTCTCCCTCACCTCCACCCTCTCAGGATATTCTACTGGACGAAGGAATACGCGCAAAGATGGCTGCATTCCAGCAACAGCAGAGACTGCTTGCATTGCTGCAGAATGGTCCTGCTGCTGCACTGAATCTGCTGCAGCAACCTGCTGCAGCTGCTGCGATGCTGCAACTGCTGCAGAGTATGGGGGGAGCGGCAGTGAAGAACGGTGAGTAGAAAGGGGAGAGATCCCTTGTGAGTTCCTCCCTTGCAGATGTTCCTCTTCTTCCCTCATTCCCCGTTCCCTCTCGGAAAGTGATGAGAGTGGAGAAACCAAGCAGTCCCTACGAATCACGGAGAGGTTGTCAGTCATTTACCCTATTCTGTTCTTTATTCTTATATCACTAGGCCCCAAACCATAAGAAAGTGTGCTCATGTCCTTCCTCTTCTCTCTTCTTCTTCTCTTCCCCTATTGATCTTTCTTCAGCCTTTCCAGGTCGTCCTCGTCATCCCGTCTGGTCTCTATTCGTACGAATCGACAAATTCGATGCAGAATGCACCCTCTGCAAGTGAGTTGAAGCGGCAGCCGCAGATTAGGAAGACCGGGGATTAGGCAAAGCCGTCGATTGCAGGAGTCGCGTGCGTTCAGCGTGTCCGACCAATCTGTGCAGACACCTGAACAACAATCATTGCGAATTGGCCAGTCAGCTATTCGTGAAGTGGAAAGTAAGCTGAGAAGCCATGCAAAACTTACGTTATGAGAATTATTAATTGTATGAAAAATTTTCACGATTGGCATTTCAGAAGCAGAAGGAGGATCTCGGAGGCTCATTTCCTCCCCTCGAACCACGGGCTAATCGGTATGTCTTCTCTATTTATCTCATTTCACTTGCTGATGGATATTCCCGATTGTTCTAACCATAAGAGTGCAATTTCAGTCACAAGTCCTCCTCTACCTCCTCCACATCATCCTCCATCTCTTCCTCCTCCATCCCTCCTTCATGTTCTGCCCCATCCGTCCCTCTGGTTGCTCCTTCGCTCCCGGTTCGTCCCTCCCTCTCCTCCCTCTACTCTCTCTCTCTCCCTTCAGGGCTTCCCTCATCTCAACCTGGTTCTGCAGCAGCAGCAGTTGCTGCTGAAGCAGCGGGAGCAGTCCTCCGCCCTCTCTCCGGAAGTGCTGCAAGTCGGTTACTGTGCCTAGTCAGCAGTCACTCGCACCATCGAGAGAGTTCCTTCCTGTGTCGATGTCCGCCTGTACATAGAGAGACCCATGCAGTGTACTGTACTCATTCCTCCCTCGCCTGTCCCCTGCCGAGACTAGTCCCTAACCCTCCTTCCTCTCTTTGCCTTTTCCTTCTCTGCCCTCTGATCTCAGTGATACGATAAACTTGGTTGTACTCTAATCAGCTTGTTCTCACATTCAATACAACGGAGAGAGGGGAGAATGACATCATTCCTTCAGGCGATCGATGCCCAACTCATCGTCAACTCCAAGATTATCGCCCAGGCTCAGAAGGCCCTCGAGACTCACAACTTGTCTGCTGCAGCTGCTGCAGCTGCAGCACGTCCTCCTTCTGATGCAGTGGAAGGCCCGTCGAGGGAAGGGGTCATTCACTACGGAGCATCGGTAGGGAAGAGAACACGGGGAAGGAATACCCAATGGTGTGACTTCAGGAGCAACGAAGTTCGGAAGAATCAACAGCTCACGCGGAAGATTCAAGGAATTATATCGAGTGAGTTACGGTAGGAGGGGAAGAAACCATCGAGAGATCCCAGCCACTATCACCAATTAGTCTCAAATTAGTGCAGCCAGCTAAGATCCCGCATTGCTAACCGAAGAGAAGGGGGAGGGAGAGGAGGGATGAAGTGAAAGGGAGAGTTATCTACCCTCCCTGCGATCAAATCTCTCGATAAGCACAGTATGGAAGCACTGTGCCTCCCTCTCTGGATACCATCTCACTTTATCTCGTAGAGGGAGGGGATGAAGAGGGTGATCCGAGAGGGAAAGGAAGGAAGAGCGAGAAAAAAGATGGGCACTCAGCTCCTCCTTTTCGTTGAAAAAAGAGAGTCGCAGGGCGATCTCTTCCCTCTTCCCTTTGTCTCAATCGCCCTCTCAGCTCATTCTCGCCCGTTCTCGACATCTTCATCAACACCTCGACATCTGGAGTCAGAAGGTCGTCATCGGCCCCGCCCCCTTCCTGCTGCAGTCGTCCCTCCCCTCCTGCACGATCAGCATCAGCCCCTCCCATGATCGCCCTTATGGATTTCGAGATGTACACATATCCGGTAAACAGCATTATTCCCCCATCCCCCTCATAGTCCCTCTCAGGATCTGCAGCAGGCGCAGCAGCAGATGGACTTGCTGCAGAGGTCGCAGGGAGAGGCTGCAGCAGCACTGCGACAACCCCCTCAGACACTGGAGAACTGGTGAGTGGAGGGGCATTTCATCACTGCTTCCCTTCTCGTGAATGGCGTCGTTCGATGGGAGATAGCTGATACTCTCTCTCTCTCTTCTTTATGTTGCCAAAGGACTCGCGCATTGTTCTCGAGTGATCGTCTCTACGTGTAATTCCTCCTCCCCCCCCCTCTCTCTCTCTCTGTCTACCGTATCTCCTCCTCTCTACAGACGGGCGTGCTAGGAATGACCAGTCCCACGTCATGCATATTGCTACACCCCCTCACTTGCTCATCTTTCGGTCACGCGATTATAGACATTCCTAACTATTGACCCCACCGATGCCTTTTTTTGCCTTAGGCCATATTTGTTTTTAAGTGTAGCCGGGTATTCGATTCAGTTCTGATTATCGATCCATTGATTACTGTAGGTTCACCACGGCATACGCGCAGCCGCTGCAGCTCGAAGCCAGCGCCGTCATGAATGCCGGTGAGTGTGGTGCGCTTGCACGGCCGATTATTACTAATCCATCCTTCTAATGGGAATCTATCGTATTTGCTACTTCGACGTTTCCTACCGAACACGACATTCAGGTGCCTATGGCACATTGGCTGCTCCTACGGATGCAGTTGGAATAGCTGCCACTGTAGCAGAATCTGCCTCTTTCCCCTCTGAGATGAAGAATATGGTGAGAGATCCATCCATTATCGATCGATTGCTTCCATTCCTACATTCTTTTGCATTGCCCCACTCTCACCTATCTCTCTCTACTCTCTCTCCTCCTATCACTGCAGGATAATAGTGCATCCTAGAAGATAAAACGGGGAGTCGCTCGAAAGGGAGAGCGAGAGGGGAAAGCAACTATGACCTACCAGTACTCACTTTCACTCATAGTTCATGGCTGGCATGCGATTGCATATGGATGACGAAAGAGATCAAGTAAACAGCTAGTGTCTAAAACAGTTTTTGGGTGAGAGAAGAACGCGCATGACTAAATAAGTCAGCTGATGGCTATAGAGAAGAGAGAAGCAAGAGGGCTGAACTGTCTAAGGAGTAGCCCCCTCCATAGTGCATGAGTCGATCGATTAGCCCTCTCCCCATCGACGTCTTCTGGACTATTCTACAGTACTGCACTCTCAATCAGGTGAAAGTGCACCATGCTAGGGAAATTCTGAAGATCGAATCTAGGCCATTCTCGCGCGATATTGATTGGTCTCTAATCTAGACGACCCATCCAATTCCCCTTCCACGACCAATTGAGAAACGGATGGAATAGTCACAAAAAGCCAGGACGAGATCTTAATCATTGGGAGTGAATTAAAGGCTCTCGATCTCTCGATTGCAGTCTCTCTTCACTAAGGAACAGCAACAATTATTCGCTGCTTCTTCATCGACTGATCAACAACTGCAGTTGATGCAGACTGTGAAGCAGGTAGAGAGAAGAGGAGGGAGGGAAGGCAAGAGCAGATTGCAGGAGATTGAGGATATGGGAGACGAGTCGTCCTCCTCCCTTCGTCCCTCCGTCTTCCAGACTACGCCCTCCTCATCCCTCATGAACCAACTTCTGCCCGGTCAACCACCTGCCAAGAGGGGAAGGTACGAGGGATGAGAAGGGGAAGGGAGAAAGAGCATCTTCGAATGTTGAGAGTCTTATTATCGGGCACGAGGGATGTCTCATCACTCCTCTCCACCCCGTACTCGTCTCTACATCTGCCATTGCAGGCCAACGGAGAATCCTTGCTGGGATCACTTCGTTCGACTGGACGATACCCTAGTCAAATGCAGGACGTGCGACAAGGTAGGTCATCGTCCTCCCCCTCCTCCCCCTCTTCCTCCTCCTCTTCTCTCCGTTGTAATCTCTCGTCATGCTTCCCATCACTTACTACCGTTACTCGCAGTAGAGACTCTTTGACCTTAGGCGCAGCGTGCTCTCTCTCTCTCTCTCTCGCTCGACTCTAATATACTTCCATTGTTTCGAGTGAACCCGCCCATGGCGTCACTCTGCCCTCCTCCTCCCTTCTCTTCCTCCTTACTCGCAGCAACAGTCTCCACTAAGCAGTTCCCTCTGCCTGCTCCTTCCATTCACTCCTTCCTTCCTGACTTCCCCTCCTCTTGTCTCCACTCTTGAACTCCTTCTCTCATTCGACAGTACTCCCCTCCATTCCTTCTATATTCATGCGTGTAGATCCGTGCGATAACTCTTCCCGAGAGTTGCTTCATCTCTTTCCTTCCTTCCCTCATCCTTACCTATCCAATCAGGTTTGACCGTGCTTACCTGAAATTGGACGCTCGCTCTTTCCGAGATCAGCCATCTTTTACTGTTAGAGAGATAGAGGGATAACGATGCATTCGTCCAATGGCCACATTCAACATTCGAAACGGGCTTTCTCTTATTCTTCTCATCATATTGTAACTCCATCTAAACGGGGCTTCCACTCGCTCGCATAACACAAAAAGACTCGGTTTGTAGTCGTCGACTTTCACCCCCAGTCTCTTCAGTCTCCCTCTACTCTCTCTACTCTCATTCCTCCTCCTCATTAACCTTCTCTCGTTGTGATATGCCCTGATTAACCCTTCCCTGATAGGCCAATTAGCTTCTCCTCCCAGATGAGCAGACGAAACGCTCTCTTCACTTTCCAATTTCACTTTCCCGCGGGAGTAAATCCTGGGTAGGAGAGGGAGGGAAGAGGGGGACGATCTGGGTTGCAATAGCCTCTCTTCTCTCCTCCACGTGCTCCCTTAGCAACAACTCATTCAATCACTCGACCATTTCATTACCGATAATGCCCCTCTTTGTCTCTGCTTCCAACTGTTCTCCTCTCTGATCACTCCAATTCATTCCCTCCATCTCATCCATTCTTCTCCTTCACAGGTCGTCAAGTCAGCATGTGCGACCAATATGACCAAGCACATTGAGAGGCATCACACAGAAGAATACCAAGTCCTTCTAGAGAAGATTCGCTACTCCAAACAGTTCAAGGTACTGTAGTCATTCAACTCAATTGCTAACTGAGTCGATCTCAGCCGAACCCTCCCACTTCAACTACGCCTTCTACTTCGAGCACTCAGCAGCAGGTGAGATCCTCCCCTCCTTCTTCCCCTGCTTCTCCTTCCACCCTCCTCCTCTCCTTCATTCTCTTCATTCCCTCCTTCAGTTTCCCTCCACAACGATGGCTCTCAATCACATCGTCCATCAGCCTCAGCATCATCTTCTTCAGCCGATGGCGTCTGATCTCGGTCAGCAGGTGAGTCTCTCCCTCCCCCCTTCTCTCTCACTCTTTCCTTCTTCAGCTGACTCATCATCTCCCCCTCAGTCCTGATCCTTCACCGGCTGCTCCTCACTGCTTCCTATCCACTCAGCATCATCTACTCAAGGTGGGAATACATTGATGGAATCATCCAAACATCCTCTCCTGCAGGATCCCTCCTCTCTTCGTCCCGAGATGCTTCTGATTCCCACTTCCGATGGACTCATTCCTAACGTCGACCCTAACAGCTACCACATTCCCTCTGGTGAGTAATAGGAGGAAGGGGGAGGATGAGTTATCCCTTCCAGATTTCTACCAGACGATGCAATTCGACAACTCGGCACTCTTCGATTCATCTCAATGGCAGCAACGTCACTTCACTCCTTCCTCTGGATACGATCAATGGATGACCACTGATCAGAGTTCCTCTGCCATGCTCATGCCTGACGAGTGGAGTCAGTCCGCCGCAGCTGCTGCAGCCGTCCAGCAGCAGCAACAACAACAACAACAGCAGCAGGCGCAGCTGGAGCAGCTGCAGCTGCAGCAGAACAGCGTCATCCAGAGCGTCGTTGCTGGAGCGACAACAAGTGCAGATGTGCTGGATGCGGCAGCATTGGCTGCGGCTGCAGCAGTCGCAGCCTCGGATTCATCGTCGACCTCATCTACCAGCTCGTCCTCCTGTGGAGGAAATGTAGCGACAACGAGTCTGAATGGACTGGTGAGGAACCACGAAAGCAAGCCATATATGAAGAGGAACAGGAAGACGGAGCATCCCGTCTGGGAATTCTTCAAGGTGAGGGACTCCTTCCTCCCCTTTGCATGGCAGGATGATCATTCTTCCTTTCAGCGCACAGCAGATGGGAATGCCCAGTGTGGAATCTGCCATGGAATCGTCAAATCCCCCTGCTCTTCCAATTTCATGCGTCACTTGATGCGTCATCACTCGGCAGAGTACAATGCAGTGTATGCGAAGTGGTCCATGAAGAGAGGGCCCTCCATCAAATCGACCTCGGCCTCCTTCTGAATCCTCGTAGACGATACCGTCGAGAGATCTCATAGAAACAATGCTCCCCTTCTGCCATAGTCCCTTCCTTCCTCTTTCGTCCACTCCATTCAGGTGTACTCAACTCTTCCTTCTTTATGCATCGATTACTCTGTTTTGCTTCGTTTTCTGTACGGGTTTGATTGAGAAAATCGATGTGACAGTTCAATTATTGTTTTTACACATTCCCGTTTATCCCTAGGTTTAGTAGTGAAACTAGTGAAATAGATGCATACCAGTGCTTGCCAAATGCAAATGAAATCAGTTATTATCACAGCCCATTTATTGTGAATATCGTATGTAATGATGTACATTTACTCCCCGTGATAACGTATTGCCACGCATCAGAATATCTCAGTATCATTGACCCTCCATCGTCTGTCTTGTAAATACCAGTGATAAATTACGATAAAATAAATCACAGATGGATGCACATCGACAATTCGACGAAGGCACCAACTCATGAGCGCGCAACAGTGCAAGAAATATTCGCATAACATGTTGAAAGTTGAAGAAAGATTCGCATTGAGGGGAATGCTAAAGTTTCACAATCAGTCTCTATAACTCCTGCTTTGTTAAACTCTCTGAAACATTCTCACTGGAGGTTAGTTTTTATTTCAATATTCTTATCTGATGATACTTCCAACCTCTTTCGCACTTCTATGCACAGTATTTCATGAAGCCGCTCCTCCATCTCAATTTCAATTCACCCCTTCTATTAGGTTGGTCGGAAAGTCTTTGTCACTTTTTCAAAACTTAATTTCTTTGAGGAAACAATATCACGAGTTCAATAATACGTGTCATCACTATTGACAATAAGCACCCAATGTTCCTTCAATTTATGGAGCCCCTCCCTGTAGAACCCATCAAGGCGCGAGGCAAAGTAGTGCTTGAGTTCTGCATCGAGATTTCCACGGGAATTAAAGGCCTACCTCGAACGTCATGGGTCAGGTCTTCGAAAAGCCAGTAATGGGACGGAGCCATGCCATGAGAATACGGGGGGTGAGGGAGAACCATCCATTCCTATCCAGCCTGTTCCTGCGTGAATTGATTGGAGACCTGCTGACGGGGTCATTTTGTTCACTTTATTGTCATTCACCCTTGAACGATCGAGTTCCAACTTCCAATTATGTAGATGTGTGACGTACTTTACCCCAGTGATTGACATGCCCTTAGGGAGTAGCTCCGATTAGATCACTCCATCCACTCCCCACCACATTGACAGCTTGTTTATATGGGGGTGCAGGTCACGTTTAGGGACATCCTATTGGGTCTCTCTTTCTCCAACACAAAGGGCTTTCCTGTGGTTGTTACCGTTTAGGACCCACTTATTATTCCCCGTTATGAGCCGTTCCAACCATCAATCCCCGCCTCGGAGAATGACGAGAGTAATGGAATCATCGACTTGACGGTCACGGCTGGCTTGGCTCAGATCATGGGATATGAATAGACCGATAAATTTCCTCATTCCAAGAGATCTCAATCTTTCTTTGACAGTGCTATGGTGGGCTCGAAGTGTGATGACCATTTCAAGGACAGTTTGAAATGGGTCTGTTTCCACCCCTTTCTTCAACGTTTCCAAATCCAACTCACCAGGTCTTTTAGATCGACCTGGTCATTAAGGTAAAATTCGTCTCCTTCTAAGAGATGGAACCAATCCCTTATAGTGCTGTAGAGGGGACATGTGTGCCATAAGATTATACAGTAGGGTTCTCCGAATCCTTCATCGTGGTGTAAGATAGACAGAGGTAAAGCAGAACATGGCGGATGTGGATGATACTACGAAAATACATCGTTGCTCTACTAGAGCCTGGCCGAAGGGAAGGAAATGGGGTGTTGTTAACTATGAAGACCCTTCACTGATTGTTATTCACTAGGAGCGAGGGGACGTCAAATTGCACTTGCGACGAGCAATGTTAAGACAAAACCAGTGACAAAGACTTTCCGACCAACCTGATATGTACGATCCCCGTGGAAGTGTTCATGCAGGGCCAGAGGGAAGCATTAGATCGGGTGATAAAAGATCATGGGAAAGACGAGTGTGTTTATGATCACAGGAAGCCGGAATGGTGGGTGCTTCCGATATCAGTTTTTTCCAGCCCTCCCCCAGTCCGCAGATCCGATCATTCAGTCTTCACTTCCATTTTCTCTTCACTCTTCTTCCTCTTCCTCTCTTGTCATACATTATCAAAACATTCTTCAATTCATTTTTTGTTAATTATTTCTTGATTCCGTTCAAACGATGCACTCAATTCAGATATGAAGTCAGTTAAGATCGTGAAAGAAGCTAATGGACATATCGTACATGTCAGCGAAATCAGAACGGCCACCGAGAGGCACCGAGAAATTTTCGATTTCTGGCTCTCTGCGAATACGCAATTTTAAAAGTCTTGGTTGTGCTTATAATTTTTATCATGGTCGATTTGCCGGAATCGACCCGGACATGCTCGGTAAATTAGGGCTAGAAATCGATAAATCAAATACTCAACATTTTGGTGCGATTACGGTATTTGGGAAACCTCACCGCACTTGGTGAGCTTTCCAAAATACCGTAATCGCACCATAATTGTTTGCTTTCGATTAATCGATTTCTAGCCATAATTGACCGGACATATCCGGGTCGATTCCGGCAAATCGACAGTGATAAAAAATATGAACGCAACCACGACTTTTAAAATTGCATATTCACAGAGAGCCAGAAATCGATAATTTCTCGGAGCCTCTCGGTGGCCGTTCTGATTTCGCTGACATGTACGATAATGAAATCGTACATTACACTCCTGAAACTGTTAGTGCACCAATCCATCTTAATTCGATTCATTCTCATTTCAGCCAATGAACGGAAATGGAAGCAATAGCTTGCGTAGGAAGAGACTTGCGGATGATCAAGTAAGTCACACTCCAACAAATCAGCTAATCGATTCTCTTCAGGGGACTTCCAGCAAGCGATCTCGAGTTGAGAATGAGGTGTCATTCAATGGAGATGCTTTTAAATCTACTGAGGAAAGAGATCAGAAGGATGTGAAGGTTTGTAGTCACTAATGAGATTCTGTCTCCTCTTTAAAACCTGTGTCGAACTGGAATATTTCTGCAGCCATTGGTTCCTCGTCGTCTTCCTCCTCTCACTCTTCGACCTCAGTCTCATGAATCGGATGCTCCCGAGTCGAACGAGGCAAATCTTCCAATCGATGCTCATCCGAACGAGCCCGTTGCTACGTTAAACGCCACGGTTCGTTCAATTTTCAGATTATCTTTCTCTATCTTCAGTTATTTCTTTATCTACCAATCTCTTTCAGCCCACAGTACCTCTCCGTGTGTCCTCCTCGACTCCCGAGGTTGCTGCATCTGCAGTTCCCTCCTCTTCCCAGCATGAAGATGACGACATCATCTTCGTCCCTCACGACAGCAAGCCCCTCCTCTCTCGTCGTCCCCCCGTCCTCTCCTTCGATCCCTCTTCCTTCTTCGTCTCTCTCACTGGCTGGCTGCAGCAACAGGGCATTCGGCTGCAGCCAATTGCTGCAGCTAGTGAAAGGAACGTGCAGCATCCTCAGCCAGCACCATCTAACGTGAGTTAATACTGCATTCTAAGGAAAATCCATGAATTCAATGACGATATTAGATATTTTTAGAATTCTGTCCCGGCCCGTCCATCTACCGTATTCATGAGTCGGACGATGACTACCGTAACCAACACCTCTCCAGTGAACGAAAACAACGTAGACGCTCAGATTCAGACTACGATCGCCAGTTTCAGTGAAGTTCAGAAGGTAGGCAAATTTGGGAAAGATGCACTCATTGAGCAACCGTAAGCAAATTTCGCTTATTTCAGAAGCAGTTTCTCGATTGGATGAAGTCTGCGAAGGAGGGAGGAGAGACGGTACAGACAATTCATTACCATTTGCTTTTATCATTGTTGCTGAATTCTGCATCATTATCTATCATTATCTATCATTAGTCCTTTTCACCTGCAGCCCCTGCAGCATTCCCTTCTGCTGCATCAGTCGCTCGCTCGAACCACCAAGAGGAAGGAACGAATGAGCGAGAGAAGAGCAGAGGTAAACCAATGCTTCATATTTCTGAGATCGAAATTGCAATGCTAAGTTTGTGATAATTAGAAATATCTAGTACAATTTTGGTTACAGTCAAAGTTTGTCGCTATTGAGTTTGTGTCTTCAGATTTCGAATTCTGGACCGGGAGGAGCAAGGAAAAGGTTCGATGCCCCGCTTGTGGTGAACTCATCTCTGGCACTATGAGAAGACCCCACTACCAGAGGGTGAGAAGATCATTCGAAAAAAGTCCAGAGATCAAAGATCAACTTCCAGATGCACTACAACATCTTCTATTCGTTGACGACAAAGAATGTGTGCGAGGTGGAGAGATGGATGGGAGAGAGACTTGGAGAAGGAAAGACATCGAGTGAGTCAGAGGGAGAAGCAGAAGACAGATAGGATATCACTAGATGAATGAATACAATCGTCCTGGGGAACATTACTGACTGTGGGAATAAGGTGAGCACAGAAGAATAATCGTTGATTTGCAGGCAAGCGAGTCTGTCTCGAGTGCAAGAGTGGAAGTGGTTTGTACAAGAGCAGAAATGAACTCCTTACCCACATTCGCAAGGTTAATCATATATAATTATTTCAATCGCATCCAATCAAAGCTAAAATACAGCTACACGAGAAATATCGAGATCTTCGAATGTCGTTCAGGTTCACCCGATGAGTTTGTGGAATTGAAGAATTCGTATGAAGAAGTAGCCAAGAACAGGCCAATCGTCGACCAGACAGTGCACGATACCTTGGTGAGTGAGACTAAAATATACTCGAGTGACTAACAATACCTGCTTGATGTTGCACAAAAAAACAAAGTAAACAAAAACCTGACAATTTTTCAATTTGAATTCTAGTCATCAATGTCCTCGTCCTTCTCGTCTACTGAGAGAAGAGACCGTGGAAGGCCCTCAACCAAAAACTGAAATATTCTCTGATCAGATCTATCGTTCAACCAAATACTCATATTGTTTCTATGCATGATAAAATTCCCCTTTAAATACACTCAATGCATTCTGAAATCTTAGAAATTTCAGATTATCGGGAGATGGGGGAGGAATATGTTGTCATGCAATAATGAATCATTTTATTTTCATTTCCATCTTTTCGATAAAGAAACGAGGGAGAGTTCTCTCTATTCCTCCTCTTCTGTCACTCTCTCTCGTCGCCTTTCCCTCTCCCTAGAAGCAGTATTCTCTCTCCTTCTGGTTGTTTACTTCCCGGAGAGACTAGCCCGTGCTCTCTTTCTCTGCCATACATTCATCCGAGTAGGTCCCTTACAACGTAGCATCGATGGTTTAGTGGTAGAATGCTCGCCTCCCACGCGGGCGGCCCGGGTTCGATTCCCGGTCGATGCAACTCCTTTTGCATTTACGCAATTAACTACAATCGAATTCTTTATCAGAAATGCAATCTGATGTGTCATGATAATAAGTCGAAGTCGAATTATTCCATTTCTTAGACCCACCTCGTCGCTTTTCTAATAATTCAATACAAAGTGAATGGTTAGGTAAATTATGAACTACTGGAGTTTTTTATGAGGATTGCATTTACAGACAGAAGAGTCATTTCTGATCGTAGAAGTTACGAATTTCACCTATAAAGCTGTTTGTGTCATCTTCTAAATTATTTGCTTCGATATTGCAAGATATGTCTATTGGGGCACTACACCGGATGAGAACCCACTGGATGAGATCCAAGAATGGACACTTCTGTAGGACTTTCACAGAAGCATTTTTGACACTTTGGGAACCTACTGCGAACATGCTGTAGAAGGGTAATTTTTTGGTTCTCATCCGGTGGGTTCTCATCCGACCTAGTGCCGTCTATTCGTGTCTTCTTGCATTTCTACTTGTTCTTTTTCACGTAAAATTACCAATAAACAATTTTGGATGTTCATTGTATGTGAGACAGTCTGCAGAATGAAGAGAGTAAATTGAATTTGGGTAAAATCTGATTAAATGCAAAATCGTAAATCAATAGAACACCTCCCTCCTCCCTCCACTCGTCCACTCGTTGCCCTCCTCCATTCATTTCCACTCGTATCGCTGTCGAGGAGTGGTTCGGCCCCCCTCTCACTGCATCAGCTATGGCCAATGTTTGCAACAAGGTACGGGGAGAAGGGAAAGGGGAGGGAAGGGGTGCACCCAGGTAGAGTACCCAGGGGATACTGTATCATTATTTCAGAATCAAAAGAGAAAACTAACGCCGAAGGAGAGCTTCAAAACGATCGAGTCGATGATCTCTGACCTCTCTCTCTTCACCTCGGCTACTTGTGGAGAGTCATTCGAGGTATTCCGTATCCGAGGAGTACGGTAGTTCATCCAGTCAGATTCCTTATCGATATACCGTACTTTCACAGGACGATGACCTCATGAAGCCTCAACGTCTGACCGAATGCATTTCGCTGCAGAATGTGGTCTCCGATAGTGAGAATGTCATCCCTCGGCTACAGTAATCCGTCCCATCTAGAAGGTACTTCACTCAGTGCCGATCGAGCCTACGATCGCCTTATGGATTCCGACTTCGAACGCAGCTACATTCTTGTCCCGCAATCGGTATGTGAATTACGGTGGATGGACTTCACGATCAATCGATTCATTCAGGCTGAGCACATTCGCGCCGAACAGGCTCCCGTCAAGATCAATGGGTACGGTCATCATCATATCATATTTATCCTGACGTCAGGCACAATGGTCCTGCAGGAGGGTGACTTCAGTGTGGAGGGAATGGGGATCTTCGGTCTCAGAGCGTCGTTAGGTCAAGGGATGGGATCTTCTTTGGCTTCTCTGGTCAACTGTAGGGACGATCGTGACGGATCTCCGTTGAGCATCGAAGTAGATCATCCTGCCGCCGAACACCTGACTTGCGCCGGTTAGGAACTCACAACGCAGACAGCGGGGCTTTCTTGACGGTAGATCACTCGAGACGATGGGAATCCGTCCGTGCTCCTCCTCTTGAAGTGTACCAAGTAGGCGATACTCTCCGGGTTGCCCAAGCTGACGGGAGAGGATTCCCCAAACTAGGTCGGAAAAGAGCGGGGTCAGGGACGACCGCCCATCACGAGCGCAAGAATGGAGAATGGAGAATGGAGAATGGAGAATGGAGAATGGAGAATGGAGAATGGAGAATGGAGAATCCTCTCTCCATTCTCCATTCTCGGTATCTGAAGCAAATAATGGATTTAATATCGATCTTTCCAGACAGAAGATGCTGCGAGTCGTCGACGATCAGTCTACGATCACGAGTGGATCGTCTGCTGCAGAGTACGAGCTACCGTATCTCTACAGTAACCGTGTATTCCCTTCAGGAAGTCTTCTAGCAGTGCCTCGTCGGCTCGAACTCCTCTCGTGAGCTACGCGAAGGAGAAGAAGCAGAGGAAGGAGAGAAAGAGCGAGCAGCGAAGAGACTCCGATCGACCCAGTGCTGGTCCCTCCTACATGAGTCAGGAGAATGACCCATCGAACCACCAATCAACTACCTTATTCCAGCGGTACTCGACAACAACCTCGATCTGGAAGTGAGAAAGGCTTCCTCGTGCATCGACTCGGGCTTCGATGCCAAGGTATACGGTAGAAGGAGTACGGTAGATCAATCGATGATTGTAGATCAGTGTGAAGAGGAAGAACGAGGAACTGTGCAATCTGAATCTGGCTGCGGATGTCGCCAATGGAACAGTCCGTTGTCTCACCATCAACAGACAGACATTCAGGCATGAGGAGATCCATTACTACAGTAACGCTTCTCCTTTCAGACTACAGTAGTTCGTCGTGAGTGTCGATGGAGCTTCGACCTCTCTTCATCCTCCCCAACTCACGAAGCTTCACCCTCCCCTCGTATGATAAAGTTGCGTGAATCGCTATTGTGCCCTCGAAACTACTGTAACTGTTTGGTAGCAAACTACGGATTTCTTCCCATTTCTATTCGTCGATACTAATAGTAGAGAAAAATGGCATTACTTTATCTCACATTTATCACAGAATACACGACGATTGAATCTATCACAGGGATATGCTTCTACCCATTTAAATATAGAATGACACAGACTAAATGAGGAAATGATCACTTGCGATGGTTGAGGAACCATTTGAGGGCGAAGAGAATGCAAGGAGGAGAGGGAGCCAATTGAGAGGAGAGAAGAGACTCAGCATCCTCACGACTCAGTGAGACCTGCAACCAAAGGATGAGAAAAGGGGTCAGTATAGTGGGAGAAAAGGAGATGAGTCTTACAACGCTCCTTGAATGTAGAGAAATAAATGATCGTGAAGACAAACGAGTGCAAAATCGCGCGGTTCCTTCCATCCTTCGATCTTCTCCCCATTCCCACACTCGGTGTAGTAGATATCTTGCTTGTCACCACCCTGACTGATACCCAAACTGCAAAGAATCTATTTTGCTTTTTTGTGCTACTATTTTCCAAATGAATTTAGGGGAAAAAATGAAACTGATTGTGAATCGTACATGGTCTTGGTGAGATGGCGCAGTCGACTCTCCTCGAGAAGGTATCCACACCTCGACGAGGCACTGCGGAGAGCACACGATGCAGCTGCATTCCATCATTCAACCAAAGATCAAAGATCATCCACCACTCCTCACCCGTCTCCTCGTCCCTTCGTCGTCCCCCACACAGCTCGAGTGAGTATCCCCATTCCTGAGGGTACTTGGAGTAGTCGATCGACTCCACTGCCACTCCCTGCAATGTAGAGATGCTACCTCCCCTATAATTGATGAGCATAAGAGTCTGAGAGGATTAAGCATGTGCCGTACAACGAAAAATAAAGTCCCAATTTAAATAGTGCCCTAGGGGTAACTTTTCGCGTAGAGTTCGAAAATCAACCTTAGAAAGGCGTATCTCTGGCCCCTCATTTCCTGTGTTGCGCTATACCTGGGTGGTCGGTTTTTGTAACTTTTGAACGGCTCATCCAAACCTCACAAATGCAACGTAATTCTGCAATAACCCGACGAAATAAGCATTTTTACTGTTAGAAGTGAAGAGCTAACTCATCTGTGAAAAAAGTTTAGGCCATTGGAATTCTCAAAATGTGTGTCCGGAAACCTTATCCTCTGAATGCCCCTTTTTGAACATGTTCATTGGATTCTACGTGAAAAGTTACCCCTAAGTGCATCTTTTCGCTCCAACTGAGTGGGATGCATGGGGTTTCCCGCTTCGAGGGGAACGAAGTTGTGTAAAATCTCAGTATAAATATGTATTTTTCAGGCAAACCATAATGATTTCAGATCATTATTGAACAAATATTTACTATTCTCGAATGGAGAAGTATGGTTCCGCTGAAAAATGCGGAGAGAGAGGGATTTTTAAGGTTCCGCATTAGAAATAAATTATAGTTCGAAAGAATTTTCGTAAAATTTTGAGCAATTTTCATGTAGTATTGTTTTTGAACACGAGTTTTGTCGATTGGCATTGGTCAGAGCGGGTTATGCGTTGTTTTCCAAATTTCGATTTTCACATGCTAAAAGTTTTGATATTTTTTGGATCGTTGAAATTTGAAAGAACGCACACGTTTGCCAATCGCCTTATATGCCAACATTGTATTAGGCCGGAAATTAATCGAATCCCGTCGCAAATACATATTTAAGAGTCCGGATCTGAGGAGAGTTACCATTTGGGCCACCCTTCCGGACATTGCGCCAGGATTTTCGATTCAGGTCATGACGCTCATAGGGCCTATAGTGCTTAGGGTAATTATTTGAAATTTCGTAGTGATACCGCCTCTATCACGCAAGGCGGCGCCAGGTGCGGGCATAGTGAAAAATGACGAAAATTTATAATTTCTTAACCGAACAAGCTAGACTCAAAATTTCTTTTGCGTTATATTATGGTACCCATAAGTACTCTGGGCCACTATTGAAATAGAATTCAGGTCGATTTTGAGTATGAAAATTTGATCTCAATTTTCATCTTTTTCGCTTTCATTCTACGTCGGAAGCGTTTCCGCACATATTTTCACCTCTCCCTATGTAGCCCGTTCATTGATGCATACAAGAACCGCATCAAATAAGAAATTCGCAGGGGGCCAAATACTGAAATCGTCATTTGTATCTGACCATGTCGCTATCCACTCGGCGAAAATTAATCTTCCAGGCGATAGTTGGAGTTAAATTAAAGTGGAGAAGTCTTTTGAGTAATAGTAAAGCAATAATTTGTTGAAAAGTAGGCATTTCTGTAAAGTTTAAAAAATAGTGTTTCAGCATCTCGAAATTTTTCCAAGTTTAGGCATCTCTAGTTAAGTATTGTCTGATCCACCCAATGGATCAGTTGGGAAAACTTACAGTATGCACTACCATGAGCAAAATGGTACCAAATAAGTCACATTGTAAAAAGCTTCGGATGATTATTTTTCGCTTGAAAATGCGAACTAACGATCGTGAAAAATGGCGAAAATTCATAATTTCTCAACCGAACATGCTAGACTCAAAATTTATTTTGCGTTATGTTAGGCTACATCTAAGTGCTATGGGGCACTGCTGAAATCGTATTCGGGTCGATTCTGGATATGCCACCCTGGTCACAATTTTCATTTTTTTCGCATTCTTTCTACGTTGCCTGCGTTTCCGCACATATTTTCATATGCCACTGTGTAACCCATTCATCGATACTTTCGTGCGACACTTCAAATACGAAATTTCAATCGGGCCAAATATTGAAATCGCGATTTATATCGGATGATCTCGATATCTGATCACATGATTTACACCTTCCGGACGATAGTTCAACTCCAAACAACGTGTAATTAACTTTTTAGTCATAGAAAGTCAAGATTAGGCATGAGAAATCCAAAATTTCGAAAGTTTTCAAAAAATCGTTTTTCACTAGCCAGCATGTTGCCCATTTTGTGAATAGCTAACTCAAGATATATATTTGCTTCGTATGGAACAGTCTGTAAAATTAGTAAATGCCACTGTCCTAAGCAAGATCGTATAGGATAGGCAATATAAAACATGTTTTTGTTCCAGATTTTCTCACTCTAAATTGCAAAATCAGTAAGGTCGGAAATAAACTTTGATCGATTTTGCTGAATTGTATGGAAAAATCGAACTTGTTTTAGCAGTATATGTCATACACTAGACAGTAGAGTCCAAAATAGTTGAGATCAGCTAGACTGACACAATTACAAAAAATTGGATTTTAATATTTGCCATTTTCTTCAATTTTTTAAACTTAGTGAAATTGACGTGTTCATATTATTTTTGTGTTTCATTAATTCAATAACAATTTTCTAAAGAAGTATCGAGCCGATTTTCACAAATATAGTGTACAAAATATAATAAATTATTTTTCGACTGCTACGATCTCACATTTTTAAGATTACAAGAAATTGTATAAAGGAGCAGGATCTGCCTTGTACTGGCTTATATTAAATTCGATAGAGTATTTAACAAAATTCATGCAGTTTTAACTGTCAACGACTTTAATTGGCTGGTTGTGAATCCAAATTTCGAGCACTTCAAAAATGCCAAATTTGTGAAGTGACGAAAACTTCACTATTCTCAACGATTTTAGAAAGCACAGTCTAGTACGTAACCTAAGATGTCCAAACATTTTCGATTTTTCTATACAATTCAGCAAAATCGATCAAAGTTTATTTCCGACCTTACTGATTTTGCAATTTCAAGAGAGAAAATCTGAAACAAAAACACGTTTTATATTGCCTATCCTATACGATCTTGCTTAGGACAGTGGCATTTACTAATTTCACAAACTGTTCCATATGAAGCAAATACATATCTTGAGTTAGCTATTCACAAAATGGACAACATGCTGGCTAGTGAAAAACGATTTTTTGAAAACTTTCGAAATTTTGGATTTCTCATTCCTAATCTTGCCTTTCTATGACTGAAAAGTTAATTACACGTCGTTTTGAGTTGAACTATCGTCCGGAAGGTGTAAATCATATGATCAGATATCGAGATCATCCGATATAAATCGCGATTTCAATATTTGGCACGATTGAAATTTCGTATTTGAAGTGTCGCACGAAAGTATCGATGAATGGGTTACACAGTGGCATATGAAAATATGTGCGGAAACGCAGGCAACGTAGAAAGAATGCGAAAAAAATGAAAATTGTGACCAGGGTGGCATATCCAGAATCGACCCGAATACGATTTCAGCAGTGCCCCATAGCACTTAGATGTAGCCTAACATAACGCAAAATAAATTTTGAGTCTAGCATGTTCGGTTGAGAAATTATGAATTTTCGCCATTTTTCACGATCGTGAGTTCGCATTTTCAAGCGAAAAATAATCATCCGAAGCTTTTTACAATGTGACTTATTTGGTACCATTTTGCTCAGGGTAGTGCATACTGTAAGTTTTCCCAACTGATCCATTGGGTTTATCAGACAATACTTAACTAGAAATGCCTAAACTTGGAAAAATTTCGAGATGCTGAAACACTATTTTTTAAACTTTACAGAAATGCCTACTTTTCAACAAATTATTGCTTTACTATTACTCAGAAGACTTCTCCACTTTAATTTAACTCCAACTATCGCCTGGAAGATTAATTTCGGCCGAGTGGATAGCGACATGGTCAGATACAAATGACGATTTCAGTATTTGGCCCCCTGCGAATTTCTTATTTGATGCGGTTCTTGTATGCATCAATGAACGGGCTACATAGGGAGAGGTGAAAATATGTGCGGAAAGGCTTCCGACGTAGAACGAAAGCGAAAAAAGTAAAAATTGAGATCAAATTTTCATACTCAAAATCGACCTGAACTCTATTTCAATAGTGGCCCAGAGTACTTATGGGTACCATAATATAACGCAAAAGAAATTTTGAGTCTAGCTTGTTCGGTTAAGAAATTATAAATTTTCGTCATTTTTCACTATGCCCGCACCTGACGCGCCGCCTTGCGTGATAGAGGCGGTATCACTACGAAATTTCAAATAATTACCCTAAGCACTATAGACCCTATGAGCGTCATGACCTGAATCGAAAATCCTGGCGCAATGTCCGGAAGGGTGGCCCAAATGGTAACTCTCCTCAGATCCGGACTCTTAAATATGTATTTGCGACGGGATTCGATTAATTTCCGGCCTAATACAATGTTGGCATATAAGGCGATTGGCAAACGTGTGCGTTCTTTCAAATTTCAACGATCCAAAAAATATCAAAACTTTTAGCATGTGAAAATCGGAATTTGGAAAACAACGCATAACCCGCTCTGACCAATGCCAATCGACAAAACTCGTGTTCAAAAACAATACTACATGAAAATTGCTCAAAATTTTACGAAAATTCTTTCGAACTATAATTTATTTCTAATGCGGAACCTTAAAAATCCCATGCTCATGCAAGAATATTTCAAAAATCACAATGTGTGGGAGCCTCTATACAACTTTTTCTTATTTATGTCGGTACATATTATACGAATTGCTTTGAATTTGCGAGATTTCTATTGTATTTTTAAAGTTAGCAACGGCCAAAATAGAGAATTTTCGAAGTTTAGAAAATCGATTTTTAGGAATGAGTGAAACTCCGCATTTTTCAGCGGAACCATACTTCTCCATTCGAGAATAGTAAATATTTGTTCAATAATGATCTGAAATCATTATGGTTTGCCTGAAAAATACATATTTATACTGAGATTTTACACAACTTCGTTCCCCTCGAAGCGGGAAACCCCATGCATCCCACTCAGTTGGAGCGAAAAGATGCACTTAGGGGTAACTTTTCACGTAGAATCCAATGAACATGTTCAAAAAGGGGAATTCAGAGGATAAGGTTTCCGGGCACACATTTTGAGAATTCCAATGGCCTAAACTTTTTTCACAGATGAGTTAGCTCTTCACTTCTAACAGTAAAAATGCTTATTTCGTCGAGTTATTTCAGAATTACGTTGCATTTGTGAGGTTGGGATGAGCCGTTCAAAAGTTACAAAAACCGACCACCCAGGTATAGCGTAACACAGGAAATGAGGGGTCAGAGATATGGCTTTCTAAGGTCGATTTTCGAACTCTACGCGAAAAGTTACTCCTAGGACAAATTTTAAATTGGGACTTTATTTTTCGTTGTACGGCACATAGGTGAAATTGCTCAGTTCTCTCAGATAGTCACTCATAATGTTTACTAGATGAGAAACTTATTATAAATTAAGAGGGGGGGGGGTATCACACCTTGTTCTCAGGTTGGTAGCGAGAACGACCGATAAAAACAGCTGGAAGAATTAGATTAAAATAAACAGGTCTTTCGTTGGTTCACAAGTATCTCTCCCCTCTACTCGCCTGGTCTGAATCTCCTGTTGAGGACGAGTCTCTGCTCATCCCTGTTGTAGATGAACACTGCTGCTGAATCGGCGCATGGGGCCATGTCCCACGATCGAGAAACACCGTTCTGATAGGAAATGGGTTGGATTGCATTTAAAAAAGAAGAATATGGGGTCGTTCGGAACTCACAATGTTGAATAGCATTCTGACGGGTGAGATGGTGCTCGAAGGAGGGTTGGGAGTGAATCGGATGGACTCGAGAGGGAAGGAAGGAGAGGAGCAAGGAATGGAGAAGGGCAAAGGAGTAGATGACTCCTGCAACTACACATTCTAACTATCTTGACAAAAATTAATTAACCTGCTCTTCTCTCGTTTTATCTCCAATTATTCAGCCGAAATCTTAATCGGGAAAGTGGCTAACCTTCTTGGGATCCCTACTGAACCACCACTCGAGTGCATACAGTAATCCAGGAGGAGAACGAGGATCAGAGGAAGTGAGATGAGCACGGGCTTCCTCCTCACTCAACCACACCTGGGAAGAGAGAAGGGTGATATAAGCAATTGAACGATCAATAGATAACAATTATACTTTCGCTGACGTAAATTGATCACACCTATATAATTGAACGTGATAAATGGAGGATGCTTAACCTGTTCAATGAATTCTCCTTCGTGGTTGTTTCCCCCTCCCTCGTGTGCTTTGTGACTCTCGTCGATCTCGGCGAAGAAGAGATGTTGAGGATGGCCGGAGTCAACTCTGCAGAGACAACCATCATTCTTGCTAATCACAAGGGAATGGAGGACTCGTACACGAAAGAAGATATCCATCGAATCTGCTCGTTGCGCACATTGTAGCCACACTCCTCCTCGATCTCCTCACGAGCTATGTCCTGCAATCCATACGTTACTCAATGCAACTACCGTAATCAAACATATTTTGGATGACTCCTATGAGAGAATCCATAACTACCACGAAAGGGATAAGAATGCTTGACACACTTGCTAGATAAATATTCGAGATAGAACAGAGGTGATTATACTTTCGCTAACGTAAGTTGTAAGAACAGAGGTGAACAGTAGCCACTCACAATGAGAGGGATATCCTTATCGATCAAGCCAGCACAGAGTTCTCTCGTGTATCCGATCTCCCTGTCGTACTTCTTCCAATCGACATCGAAGACTGTCTTCCCTTTGTTCTCTTCCATCTTGAGGATTCGAGAGACGAAGATAGCTGAGGCATGTGGAGAGAGGAATAGATTAAGAGATCAAGAGGTAGATCAACGTTCACTATAATTTTTAAAAAATGATCACACATCTACGTAAAGAGGACTTCGAATACTAATCAGACATGGACGAGGAAGGTGGAGATCTTCCGTACCTGGTCTGAACTGGCGAACCATGAGAAACTTCTGTCGATCCTTGTGGAAGAGCAGAGTAGCGACTGATGAGTGTCTCAGGGTTAGATCAAATTCACGAGCTTGTCCATCCTATAAAGCGAAATACTTGCATCATCCAGTAGCCAACAGAATTTAATTGATGAATTATGTCACATGACTGAATGTTTCAGGGGATAGTTTGATATTTCAGGTATTTCCACTTATTTAAATTAGGAATGGCTCACTTGAACGAAATTCAGTCGATAAGATCGCAGATAAATAGACTGAAATTTCTCTTGAAAACCTGTGATTTCGATTGTCGGAACTGCAGGATCGCTCATCTATAAATATAGTATTATGCAGCCAAGTACCTTATATGTGGAGCGTCGGGAGAGCTTTACAAGCGAAATAAACAGTTAAATTGACGAAAAAAACACTTATTTTAATAAAAATACATAAAGGTAATATCCGTAAAGTAACATCACAAAGAACAGAAATATACTGTATTTTGCTCCATTTTCACCATCATCGCATTGTGATCATCTTTCAAATATTGATTTTTCCGTCTTTCTTCCAACGTTCTTTATAATCTCGTTCAACAAACGTATAACGAATATCGCTCTCACTTATACCCTTGCTCTATTTTTTCCGGAACACACTGAAACCCTTTCCTGCCATTGTTGCAAGGTCTGGTTGTGAATCGATTCTCGCGCTTGCTTATTTGTCTATTCATGTCGCGTTCTCGGGAGGATGGGGGATCGTCTGGATTGTTTAGATTCTTCTCTCGGTCTGAGACGAGGACGGACTAAGGGACGGGGCGGATCTCATCTGTTGTGTAGTGTATAGACGCTCTCCCCACTCGCCCTCTCTGTCCCTTTCTCTCTCCCCTCTCGTCCCTTCTCCAGTTAGTCCCCCTCAACTCGATCCATTCACACTATGGCTTGCCAGACGGGAATCAAACGTGAGTTCAACCATTTTCCATATGAATTGCATAATCTTCGACTGTTCCTCAGCGATTGAGTCGATGTGAATCACTTACTTCTGACTCATTCCATCTCCGTTTCGCCCTTTACATGCGGGAACTCACCCTTTCCCACCTCTACTCCCTTTCTTGTGTGACAATAGTTCCAGTCCCTTGTGACCATCCCATTCAGCTCAATCCTAAAGAGAGAAAATGCGCCTGTTCAGTGGATAGAGGGAACGGAGGGAGTCCCGCAGTTGTAACTATTTCTAAGGGTTGTAATGGAGGTTCAACACTAGAAAGAATTAGGACGAACAGGTAGATCAGACAATAAAGTATTGATTATTTTCAGCGAATGCGAAGCTGCGCAACGCATTCGAATTGGGAAAGCAAGCGAAGCTCAGACTCATCAAGGTCGTCGTCAGAAATGGTTAGCTCTATTAGATTGATACAATTTGTCTCATTTAAAATTCTGCGGAACAGTGAGGTTCAGAGTGGCTGAGAGTGTATCGAAAGCGTTCCGTATGTTTTGTCTTCTAGTCGAATTCACGACAGTTCTCTCGCCATCCTCTCCCATTCATGGCATTACTATTGCCGTCTTCTGATGCGAAAGAAAAGAAGTAGTGTTTATCTGTAAGGGGATCCGTTCCATCAATGTTAGTTCCCCTCTCCTCAATCCCTGCAGAACACCCCTGTCTCAGTTTGCTCAGAACGAGCGGAACAGTAGTCGTCTGATAGATCACTGGAGAAAAACGAGGGAATCTTGTGGGTCTGAACTGGAGTGGGCTATCATGTGTGAGTGGAGGGTGGGAGGTGGTGGATTGAATTGAGTGACCCTCAGTCATCTCATTTCATGCATCGAGTATTGTTGTCCCTGCCTTCCTCCGTTTCTTTCACTCCCTTCTCATTCGAAGTCTCTGGGGGTCATTCCACTTCTTTCCTCTCTCCCTCTCTTCACTCTTACTCTCTGTCGTCTCTTTGGTCCTCTTTGTCTCTTCCTACTTTTTCCTCGTCCAAACTCTGCCTTCAATCCGTCCCGGAATCGAAGACTTCTTTTAGTAGTGAGTAGAGGAAAAAAGGAAGAAGAAGGAGTGGATAGATTACGTTATCGCTGCGAAATGTGCCAGCTTGAAGGCATTGAAATGGGAGGATGGAAGGAAGGAGAGGAAGGGGAGGAATGAATGGGCAAATTGATGTATGGAAAGAGAAGTGCGAGAATGGGGAGAATTGGGGGAAGGGAATTTAATAATTTGTAATTGCAGAAGAATTGGCTGCCAACTACGAACTGAAGGGAAGCGACGACTGGAGGGCAGATTGGGCTGCTGCCATCCCCGGTTCGAATATTCACTCACGTTGAATTGAGTGTATTTGAATTGATCTGACTTGACATCAAGGGCCAATGAAGTAGTTGGATATGTGATGGTTTTAAACGAATCGTGTTGAGAGTGTCTGGACTCGTTCGAGCCGTGCTTCGTCCTCTTCAGACTGAACACCGTCCACGACTGGCTACTCATCTCGTACGGACTATTACTCATATGTTCAAGAAAGATTTAAAATCGTGTTTTCCATTCTGAGATCTGATTTAAAGAATGAGGCAGCATTTTTTTTCTCAATTCACTAGTATCGCATGCAGATTCGCCGACGACCGTGCCCCAGTGAAGGAGAAGATGCTGCTGGCTGCCACCCAGGCGACGTTCAAGAACGAGTTCGGCCCCTCGTACATCTCCCACGAGAGACATGTCACTGATAGGAAGGTGAGAGAATCGCCCTCCCTTCATCCCATTCAGAGTTGCCACTGGGGAATAGTGAGAAATGCATGTCAAATGGATAAAATGAGCTGCGAACATTGTTGATAACTTGAGGACTTGACCCTGGACGCGTTCGATTCGTGGATGAATGGGAAGAGTGAACCCCAGCCGTTGACAGAGATCGAGCAAGGTACGAATTCACCACCTTCTTTTCCCAAAACCTTCCCATATTTTTATCATCAACAATTTCGAAAGGACTAATGCATATGTTATGCAAGTTCAATCCTTTTTGCAGAGTTGCTCAACGCGGCGCAGGAGAGATCTCGTGCAGCTGCCTCTGCTCCCCACGCTGGAATGAAGGTGGAATACTCAGCTCGATTTTATTGCCACGCTCTTGTTCACATTTCTCATCTTATTCGGATTATGAAGCAGTGCAGATTTTAGTAATAACTGTAACGGCCATATTTGCAATGGAAAGAGTTGATCTTTGATCTCTTCAGGGAGTCTCATTCCCTCTGGACAGGAATGCCGAGGAGGCTCTCGTCCAATTGGCCAAGGGAACACTCGCATTCGTCCAGTTGTCCGTGAGTATCAGAGGATGCTGTTCGCTCCTCTATTTCATCAGTCACACTTAGATTATGAGGTTTTCGATCTTTCTGGCGCTTTGCAAAAGTGTCACATGAATAACAGGTTTTGTGATTGTAGAATTGGTTGATGATCTCACTTTGAATGGGATGAAATCTGATACTCCCTTCCTCTGAATGAACATCTTCCCTTGGGTAGATAGAGCATCGAAGATCCAAGGGTCGAAGAATCATGTTTCATCTGAGATCTGGAGTGGTTGACAATAATCTGTCCTCTTGGCTTGTCCAATCACGGGAAAGGGATTGTGTTGTAGGTGGATACTCTGAACGAGGCGATCAAGTTGGAAGGGATGGAGACTGTGCTGGGGGCGAGTGAACTGGCAGGGAAGATATCCAGGAAGCAACCGAGGTAGGGGAGGGAGGAGCACTGGGAGGGTGGAATGGTTCTCTGCAGATACACCTTCTACCGATTCGAGCACGAGTTCGAGGGAAGACAACTGGTATCCGTATGTCAGTCATTTGAAACTAATTCAGTTCTCGCTATCTTATAATTTCTCTTTCGTCACATTCTCGGTTGGGACAATATTGCAAGTTGCAACCTTTAAATTAGGAAAGTGATGAGTTAACTTCATGAGTTAATTTGTGCTATTATGTTTGAGCACTGCTAAACAAGTGTTTTCAGTCTTCATCTACTCTCTTCCCTCCTCTGGTGCTTCTATCAAGGAGCGTATGCTGTACTCCTCGTGTAAGGGTCCCTTCCTGGGAGAGGCTGCCAGGCTTGGAGTCGAAATTGCAAAGAAGGTCAGTCAAGATCAGGAAAATATTCATTTTTTAAATCATTTAATTTTAGATAATTTTGATATATTCCTGATACGAATGTCATCCTCTTCCTTCAGATGGAAGTGGATGCTAAGGATGATCTCTCGGAGCAGGCTCTCTTCGAGTGCATCCATCCACCTGTCGCAGAGGCTCCCAAACCATTCGCCCGTCCTGCCCCTCCTGGAGGACCCCGAAGGATCACCAAGGTCTAGATTACGGTGGGCAGTCTATCGCCAACTCACTTTATTTCGCCTCTTCGCACTTTGTAGCAGTCGAATGTAGTTGTCTATGTATTGATTTTCTCTCTCTGGATGCTTATTCAATCAAATATTTCTCCGTTCCTGTGCAAAACTTCACTCCACTGTCAACTCCCTCCCATTATTCAAAACTCGCTCTCCATCAATCAACTGAATGCCTTTCTCACTCTCTGGGTTGGAGAAAATCGTCGTCATTTCCACTTTCGAGTGGCGCGATTTCGAAATCCTCGTTTATTTTTATCCAAATATTCTTTTCTGACAAGTCTCAGTTTGCTGACACGCTCCTCTCTTCCTCTTCTTTCTCGCTGCTTAGCTCATCTTCATTATAATAACTGGATTGAATTGTGTACAATTCCTGTAGATTCTCTTATAGTTTCTAAAGTAATTATCTAATTATCGAGTGTTATAGTTATTGTCAACATAATATGCTTCGCCCACTTTCGCTTAGATTATGAATACTTTCTTTCCTTGCGATAAAGCTGGCTACTTTGAGTGGATGAGATACAGAAGGAAGAGGGCAGGAGTTGACACTGGTACTAGTACAGTCTGCGTAAGAGGGAGGGTCACTGATAAGGCATTGATAATCAGAGAAAGACCACTCACCCCCATCTGGCCTCCTGCCCAGTACTCCATAGTCTACCGTAGTCTCGACCCACCGTACTCCTCCTTTCGAATCAATCAATATTGGTCGTCCACCTGACACGCAACTCTTTACTTCTTCTCTCTCGGCCCCTCTAAACGCCTTCTCAAATGGCCTAGGGAAGACTTCTCTCTTACACACTAGATCATCATTCTCCCTGACACCTCTTCCCCTCTGAGACATGGTCAACATCTCATTGCTTGTCGTCATATCAGCCACACTTCTACATTCATCCACGGGTCACATAAATAGAGGTGAGGGAAATGTACTTTGAGAACCGAGCATGATTCTTCAGGAATTCGTTTCGGCAGAGCTGCCACTTCAAAGAAAGAGCGGTTATGGCCTCATGGCGTAATTCCTTACGCGATAGCAGCCAATTTTACGGGTTTGAAATTTATCTTTTGATTAAAGTATTGCAAAAGCGTTTTGGAGGCATGGGGAATCGAACCCCAGACCTCGCGCATGCGAAGCGCGCGCTCTACCCCTGAGCTATGCCCCCAACCGTTCGGTTTGCGGAGGGTGGACGGCTAGATGTAACGAGATGATAGAGAATAGACAAAAGCATCTTACAAAGCGCCTCTTACCTCGAAACATTGAATTTTTACTATTGATATTTAGCTGCTAAAATTATTTCAGGTGAACACTCAAACTTGTTCAAGAAGGCGATGCGTCACTGGGAGGAACGAACTTGCATCTCATTCGTGCCAAAGAAAGAATCCGACAAACACTACATACTATTCACCATCGATAAATGCGGGTGAATATTCAGCATCAGTTATCTCTCGAATAATCTTGACACTTGAATGCAAACAAATACGACTACCGACACTTTCTCTCTTGCACTATGTTCCTCTCAGCTGTTGTTCGTACGTCGGTCGGAGGGGAGACGGACCACAGGCAATCAGCATCGGAAAGAATTGCGATAAAGTGGGAAGTCGAATACTGCAGATTGAAGTCTCATCTGCAATCAACTTCGACTTTTCAGTTCGGAATCGTCGTCCACGAACTGGGTCATGTGGTGGGATTCTGGCATGAACACACGAGGCCCGATAGAGATGACTTCGTCGATATATTCTACCCTAGCATACAAGCTGGTCTGTTGGTCTTTCATTTTCCTATATCACATGTTCGGCAATTTATTGCTGGTACACCTTTGATGTCTTTATAAGGGTTCTCATGGTAGGTCAAGACTACAACTTCGAGCGTGCGAAGGGAGAAGACGTCGACTCAATGGGTGAACCGTACGACTTCAACAGCATTATGCACTATGCTAGGTGAGAGGATCACTCACTGATTTCCTTCATTCTGCTATGGAATAGTGTATTCCACAGGGATTAGTCACGACAGGTGCCATTTCGAAGAATGATGGTGAATTTGCCTCCTTTCAGAGATACCTTCTCTCGCGGGTTGTTCCATGATACCATCCTTCCCAAACCTTCGTTAGGTGAGACGTCAAATCGACAACCTCCAACTGAGGTTTGTTGCAGGATTCAAGGGGGAAATCGGGCAGCGAGTTCAATTGAGTGATGGAGACATCCGACAGACTGCCAAGATGTACAATTGCAATGGTGAATTACTTATTATTGTTATTAGACTATTGTTAATTCTCGTAATCTTGATTCCTTCTATCTCCTTTGCCATAATCCTCGGTCTCTCTAAGCCTGTGGTGGCTCTCTCTTCTCTCCCTCTGGTCATCTCACTCCCAATGGATCTCGCTGCACCTGGAGAATCATCGCCCCCGAAGGGCACACTGTCTTTCTCAATCTCTCTGATGCTGGTAAGCAATCAATATCTACAATAACCTCACATTATCGTCCCTGGATCAGAGAATCTCATTTCAGTTCTCTCAGCCTCTTGTTCCTCCTCCTTCCATGGTGATTCGATCGTCGTTCGTGATGGTCATTCTCCTCTCTCTCCCATTCTTCGTCAGTCTCTTCACCATTACAAAATGTCTTAGGCTCTCGATGTCAAAGTGAGGAAGGGAAACGCCCCGTTGTCTCCTGAATCTCTGGTTCATAAGGGGGGCTGATTCATTCCTCTCCTCGTTATTCACGGGATTCTTTCCATGAGCATATGATACTCGAATACCTTCGTCTCTTCCTTCAATGGCAAATTCAATTTTTCCTTCTCTAATTATCTCTAACTGCCCTCCCTCCTCAGATTCTCTCTGTGGCGGTGATTCTTCCTCTCGAGTGCTCGTCTCTTCCTCTAATCGTCTCTGGATCCACGCCTCCTTCGTCCGTCCCTCTCCTTCTCTCACCATAGGCGAGTGACGATCAGCTACTGCGGGAAACTCGTTCTTTCTATTTTTCAAATCAATCTCCTCTCCCTCATCTTTCTCATACAATCACACAGTCACGAGAACATCAATTGGAATGTTTACACCATCGTGATATCATTAGCGAGTTACTCGAACTACTCCGCAGCCCCACCCTTTCCCTTTCTGTTCCACTGCAAATACTTCTTTCTGTGCTTTCGCTCATATCTTCAATCGATATCTAACTGTATACAGGCTCATACGACGTAGTCTGTGGAGGTCCCCTCTATTCCTCCTCCGGAATCATTCAGGTACGGGATCCGGACTGGTTTCATCCTCTATAATTATCGTTTACAGAGTCCACTCTACCCCGATGCCTACCCTCCCAACGCTGACTGTCTCTGGTATGCTCAATTAGTTTCTCTAGTACTGAAAATTCTGACTCGAAGGCAGATAAGAGAGTGCATGTACATTCTCAGTTAAATTCTCAGGTCGATCCGGGTCCCGGAGGGGAAACAAGTCGCCCTCAAAGTTCATTTCTTCCACGTAAGTTCTTTCTTACTTGTCTAGCATGCAAATCAACAGAAATATGTTCAGTTGGAATCGCATAAAGAGTGCATCTACGACCGCGTGGTCGTCTACGAGGGATCGAGTGAGGGGAGCATTCCGATCGCTCTCCTCTGCGGCCAGACCACGCAGGGAACCCACGTACGACCATCCCTCCTCGTGATGAGAGAGAAACTGATCGAAATACTATCGTAGAGAGAATGGATCGTGAGAGTCCACGAGATCTCTGAGTGTTTCCCTGCTCTAAGTCCAATCCAGACTTGTTTGGAAGGAAATTGTCGGAAAGAGTGGTCAGAATACGTCAAACTGGCGTCAGAGAGGGGCGTTGGCGGGGAGAGGGAGAGGGAGGCTAATTTCGGTAAAGATGGAAGATGAAACGTCGTCCCGATGCATGACTTGAAAACTTCGAAATGGAAAGGTCTTCATTGCAGGTTGTCAGTAAAGGTTCGAATCAAGTAACTCTCCGCTTCATCTCCGATTCCTCCGTTCAGAAGAGCGGATTCGAGCTAGAATTTGTAGAGGTTCGAGCGATGAGGCTACCATTCATGCATCAATAAAAGACTTGTCATATCTTTGGTGCAAAGAAGTAGACAGTATGAGACTATGTATCTTGCTAGTGACATGAAATGGCATTTCAATCAATACACGTTCTTCTCCACTGCAGGAGGTGGACGAGTGTTCTCTGCCCGATCCTCCCTGCCATCACAAGTGCATCAACACTCTTGGTTCCTTCGAGTGCGAGTGTGACATCGGGTACTCCCTTCGACCAGATGGAAGGAGTTGCGAGAGTGAGCGACCAATCACTTTATTGCAATGGGAGAGCAACGAGCAATGCATCGGAATGGAATTAGGAAGAGTCTTCCAATCGACTTGTAGGCACTTGTGGGGGATTCCTGATGACATCAGCAGGGGAGATCACCAGTCCAAACTTCCCCCAGAATTACCCTGGATCGAAGAAGTGTGTGTGGGAGGTAAGAGAGGAGAGAGAGAAAGGAGAGATCAAAGATCACTCAGATCGAGGCCTCACTCGGGTCGCAGATATTCGTGAACATCACCCATTTGAATATCGAGGGAATGAAGAGCGAGTGCTCGTATGATTATCTGAGGATTGGAGACAAGGAGAAGATTTGTGGAGAACACGGTGAGAAGAGGAGAGGAAGAGAAGGAGTAGCTAGTGATGATGTAACCTCAGATCAGCCCATTCTTCTCTCATCGAAAGATCATCGACTGCGAATTGAGTTCTCTTCTGATTCCTCCGTGGAACGGTATTTATTTTAGTCAATAAGCTATCCGAAATGGTTTGATCATTGATCTCTTCCAGTTCTGGCTTCGCTCTCACTTTCGTCACCGATGTCGACGAATGTGCAGAAGACAATGGAGGATGCGAACACCAGTGCAGTAATAGGATTGGTGAGAAGAATGATCGAAGTAGTACTTCATTCTTCGATTCGTGAAGAATTAAAGAATGAAAGATTGTAAGAATGTAATAAACATGTGAGAACAATGGTGATGGATGCTAATAGATGGATGATGGATCAATTTTCATCAGGTGGTCGGGAATGTTCGTGTCACTCTGGCTTCGTTCTCTCTTCGGATGGAATGAATTGCAAGGAGGGAGGATGCTTCTACCAGATTAACAATCCCCATGTACGACTGCTTTCTCTGATAATGAGAGTATTCGTTCCTTCAGGGTGAATTCACGTCTCCGAATTATCCCGAGGAATACCCGAGAGGAACCAATTGCACCTGGCACTTCGTGATCACTCCTGGCCATAGACTGCAAGTGGTCAGTTGACGAATATCAAAGATCATGATCGTTCTGCATTCTACCAGTAGAGGGTTTTCAACCACTCATTCAGAAATTCCACTCGTTCAACCTCGAGGAGCATCTGCAGTGCAAATACGACGCGATTTCGATCCAAGATGGGCCAGAAGCTTCTCGATCCTCCCTCGGTGAGGCATCGTGTGATGGTTATTCGAAGTGAATGGATTCAGGCATCTTCTGCGGCTCTCTCATTCCTCCCTCCATTCTCTCCTCTTCCAATCAACTCATTCTCCACTTCTACTCTGATACTTCAGTCTCACGACGAGGCTTCCTTGCGGAGTACGAATCGGGTCAGCAATATTTGCCACTTTAGTTCACTTGGTTATTTAGTGTCAAATCTTCCCATCTCCTTCCCATCTCAGACAATGACATTCCTTTCAGTGTGTGGTGGTCAGTTGGTGGCAGATCGAACTGCTGCTCTCATATACTCCCATGCCTCCTACTCCGATGCACGATACACTCAAGGGAGAGAGTGCAAGTGAGGAATTGGTCTTTGATCTTTCATACTCCATCTTCTTGTTTAGATGGCGACTCATTTCGTCTTCTCCTTCTCTTGGTGTTCGAATTCGATTTGAGTCATTCCATCTAGAGGCCGATGCAAACTGCCAGTGAGTAACCATTGAGGAATTTTCAAATATTCTCTTCGACAAAATTTTTCATTTGATTATTACCTTTAAAAACTTGCAGATACGACAATCTTCGAATTTACGACAGTGAGGAAGAGAATGAAGATGCGCTGATTGGTACATATTGCGGAGAAACGGTAGGCTATTATGGTGAATTATTTTGACAGTGATCTCCTTGAGATTCCTCCCTCTCTCACTTCGTCTGGCCGTGTTCTCACTCTCGTTCTCCGTACTGATGACACAGTGGAGGAGAGGGGATTCGTGGCCGAGTATTCAGAGGCCACTCCCAGTAGTCGAGAAGGAGAGAGAACTACCACCAAGACGGTGAGTCGCCATCTAATCACTGTTATATAATGGTCCATTTAGCCATCTCGTCGACTCCATTCCTCTGATCTTCTCATCAATACGAGACAACGAACCAGGGCATAATCTTTGATTTCCCTTCTTCCCAATCTCAATTCATCACTCGCACCCTTCACCACCTTCGGGTATGTATATCCACCACAAACTGCGCCATTACCCCTCTTTGATGTGATATTTCCCATTTGAATCGGAGATGAAGCCTATTCGCATGATAAATCAGTACAAATGGTATCAAATCGAATATTGAACAATTATCTCGTCGTGGTCGATTCGTATATATTTCCAAATTAACCTATGCAAATGTTTTCAATCATCGTACATATTCGGTCGCATGACCAGCATTAAATAATTGTGTTTCCAATTCGATCGTTATTCAATTTTTCAGGACAATTTACGGATTTATAAATAGATCGTATAGTGGGCGGAAAGGCATTGGAGTGTTCGAGACTCTTCATTTTTCAGTATTTGTCCATTCGGCAGGCGGTCGATGGCATCAGGAGATGGGGAAGGAGATCTATCCGAGTGGATGACCAACCTTCCATTAGAGGGCAAGAAGAAACCAATCACGAAGATCGCCATTCCAGGTTAACTGTTCAACTGTACATTGATGAATATAGCCGTTTACATCCCACATGGTAAGAACCAGGGAATGACCTTGTGTGGTATAAAGAGAGCATTGATTGAAACCTCCCCATGCAATTTGTTTCTACTAGCTCAAACGAGGATGATTAACTGCAGGTTCACACGATTCGTTCGCCTTCTCCTCTTCTCTCTCCACTTCTCTTCCTATTTCGAATGATTCTTCCCCCTCACTCAGAAGAGTCGGATCCATTCCAGGAGTTAGAAGATTCATCAAGAGATGGGCAATCACCCAGGTTAGCATTTTTGAATTATTTCTGTCTGTTAAGATGTTATCTCACTCGTATGGCTAAGACACATAAGCTACCAATTAATTGCTCAGAGCCTTACAATCACTGAACAACTCGAAAAAGGGATTCGTTATCTTGATCTACGCATTTCAAACCCACCACAGAGGGATGACCCAGGTGATATAGTGTTTGAACAAATTGATGAATGAGCATTCCTAATCTCAGATGGTTCATTCCGTTGTGTGCATGCCCTCTATGGTTCGCCCCTTCTGCAGATCATCGAGAGCGTGAGGGAATTCCTCGAGAAGCATCCAGGAGAGGTGAGGATGAGGAGTTGAGAGTGAGAGGAAGACCTCTGCAGGTTGTTCTCATCGACATGAATCATCTCTATGGATTCAATGAGGATGCAGTATTCACTGACATGATGTGAGCATCGAGATGGTGGGAGGGGGAATCAAGGGAATGATATCTGTCTCTCAGGCAGACGATGCTGTGCGTGCTCTCTGCTTCTCAACTCGTCCTTCCTCCTAACATCGATCGACCCATCTGCGAGTACACTCTTGAGAAACTGCAGGTTCCTTTTTCTTCAAGGTATGACGAATTTGATCTGGATTTCTTCTCAGGCCGCAGGCCAGAACGTGATTCTGCTAGCTCCTTATCTGGGTGACAGCCATCCCTTCACTGACATCCTCTGGAGTACTCGTCACATCCAATCTCCATGGCCAGACAGTGACAAGGTTGAATAATCATTCAATCACCCTACAATGTCCTTCAGATTCCCTACATCCTCCAATTCCTCAATCGACTCTCAGAAGAGTGGAGGATGCAAAAGAATCCTAACACGCTCCTTGTCTACCAGGTATGTAGATGGGGTAGAAATGACTGAGTGAGTTGATCGAGGGAGTGGCAACGGTCAAGGGAAGGGACATCGCCCTCCATCCTCTCTCCTCATTGGAGAATTACGTCTCCCGTTCCATGACCAAGGTTGTTAATCGCAAAGTGAACTGCCTAGTAATAAATCCCTTTCAGGCAATTTGCAGTTGGCTCTCAGAACGATCTTCCGACGATGGGATCAACATTGTCATCGCTGACTTTGTTTCTCCCGAATTTTCCCAATTTATTACGGATATCAACCTAAAGAAATGAATGTGTGTCCTACTACGTGTTTCTAGAAAGTTTGAGAATTTTTGTATTTACCCCCCCCCCCCCCAATTTCATGACACTTGTGATATTGCAATACTCATACGTGTTAATTAATGCTTTGTGAAAATTTCGTTGTGCAATTTCCAGTCTGTTTATGAATAATTTACTGTACATAAATAGATCATGATCACAATATCCGATGGTTATCGATGGTAGATTAGATGACGTTATTGGGAGGATCTTCTCCGAACTTCTTCCTGTAGGCTGCCAATTTGAACGGGAAGAGAGCCTACAATCAGACGTCATCACTCCACGATTATCTATGATTCATTCATTCATTCATTCATGGATGATTATCAAAAAAAATATAGAAATCGATTCAATCCATGATAATGTACCGTACATCGTGAGAGATGTACTCATCGCATCCGTAGCACCAGACGGAGAGATCAGAGAGCGAGAGAGCAATCGGATGAGAGGACTGCAGAGGGAAATGGAGGGTCGATCAGTCCATCTCTCTCTCCTCACCTGTTCCGAGTGTCCGATGCCGCATCCATTCACTGCACGGGCACAGTTCAGCTGAAAGCAACTCTCTTCACACTGTCACTGTCTCTCACTCACATTGAAGCAGGTGAGGCAGACCCAGTTCTCGCTTCTGTCTCTGCATCCTCCACACGCTCCTTCCACGGGTACGCCCCCATCAGGGACCACCGACGAGATCTGAGCAAGAATAGAGGGTACAATAGATTATTGGGGAAAACAGTGTTGAAGAGAACACATCAAAAAGACTACACTGATCCAAAAAATGAGAAATAATGAAACTTACGAATGCAGTGACGTGGGGACAGTCCTTCTTGGGGACGACGGCGAAAGCACCGGGAGGTACGGGAGAAGAGGGAGCAGCAGTGGAGGAAGAAGGGGGAGGGGTCGACATCTGAAGAGAGAAAGATGAGTGAGGGAGAAGAAGAAGCGGAAGAGTACGTGGTGAATGGACCGCCGGCAACGGACTCAGATATGAAGACTCAGATATCTCAGATATGACTGGCAACACATTTCTACGAGGGAGAATGCAAAGTTACAGAAAGTGATTTATCAACTTGTCAATATCAAACTCGTCAAACGGAGGATATGCATAGGGTAAACCGGAATATCAATACACGCCTTCGGATACAAAACCGAAATCAATTCATACAAAAGATAAACACAAACTGGAGACCTCTAGAATAACTCTTTGTAATTGTAGCATATCTATTTAAATCTTTCCATAGATGTAAAATATTAAGAGATTAAGGGGGGGGGGGGTGACAAACTTCTCCTCATCCTTGAATCAAGTCGAAGTTCTCCTTGTATCGATAAGCAGTGCGTTGAAGGGAATAAATGGCATCAGACCAGATTCTGAAAATAATCTTGCTCAATTTTGTTGATGATTCTCAGAGATAATGCTCCAATTGACAGAGAAACAATATTATTGATACACGCAATTTCGAATGAAACTCAATCATTAGAATGCGTTTTCTCACCTTCCCCTTTTCTTCCCTCCTTCTCCTCCTCTTCCTCCTCCCATCGTCTTCACTACTGCTTCCACTCCCGCTGCCAGCGAGTCCAGATTGTAGCCTATAAACATTAAAATATGACACGACCACGAATCGCATTCACTGGATAAAATAGTAGATGGCGTAGACTAGGTAATCTGACCTCCCTCCAACACAGCGACGACAGGAGCGACTGCTTGAAGATGGGCGACCATCGAGGAGAGAGTGGAGGGAGAGACAGAGTACTCACCCAGGGGGTCACCCTCAACACGGAATCACTCAACGAGAACCCGATTGGAAATTGAAATTGCATACATTCATATTTGTACTTATTTCCTTTATTATTTTTCCATGCCAATCCTGCTAAAAAGGTTGAAGGTAATAGAGTACCTTGACACAGTCGAATCCAGCAGAGATTAAGATGGCATCGGGAGAAAAGGAGTACACAACGGGAAGAAGAATCTACAAAATGCCATGATGAAAGTTATATGTATTATATAATTATAAAGATATAATATTCATTCCTATACCCGATCGATGGCAGTGAGATACTCGGCGTCTCCCATCGGGACATTGTTCCACGGAAGAAGCACCTGCATAAAGAATATGAAACTCGCAAGTGGGCCATTCGAGAATGTTGCATGCAATTCTCGAAAGGTAAAATATGATTAAAGGATCGTACGTGTCCCTCCTCGTTGTTTTCGTGATCAATGCAGTCTTCACCGCATCCTTCCTCCCCTCCTCTTTCTGGATCCTCCGATCTCACGACTGCAACTTCTCCCTCTTTCTCTTCTCTTCGTCTGCAGTGGGGGAAGAATGAACCCTCGTCAGATCGATGGAGGGAGAAGTAGAGACAGCGAGAAGAGGGAACATCACGGAGACAGTCCTGTGGAGAGACACATTTTGTTATCAAATAAATATAGAAAAGTATTCATTGACTATCTAACCAACTCTGGCCCATTAATTGTAGTATTGTATTGCTATTAATGCAAAAAGTATGTAGATATACAATAATGTAGATTAATGAAAATATAATGCACATGAATGTAGAAATATAATACATGCAAGCTGAGTTTCCGAGTGCACTCACGATAGTTCCATCTCCCAGATGCACGTCCCAGTCCACGATGAGAACTCTGCCAGTGGGAGGGAGAAGTGAGAGGAGGTGCTGAGATAGAGTAAATTACTCATATTGTTATCAAATTAATATAGAAAAGTAATGCCGACTCCTTCAAAAATAAGTGGAACATCACTATAATGAGACCATATTTTTAAATAATATAAATTGAAAGAAGTATTTACTTATAAATTTACTTTTTTTAAAAATAAAATTATTATTATTATTTTTTGGTTTTTATTATAAAAACCAAAAAAATAATAACATCAATATTTCATAACTACGGTAAACACATATTAAATTTCCTCTTCTACGTGTATACTGTAGCTGTCAACAATTATTGAGCTTTGCATCCGCAACGTGAATTTTTTAAATCTAATTATCTCTAATGTTTTAATAATTACTTTTCATTAATTTGCTTCTAAGACATCATTTTGTCGTTGTTCGCTCACCTTGGCAGCAATAGCCACATTGTTGAGGAAACAGAATCCACTCGTATTATTTATCTTCGCGTGATGTCCGGGTGGTCGAACGAGTGCGAAAGAGGAAGTAAAGGGAGATGAGGGGGAGAAGACCTTCTCCACTGCCTGCAGCAATATTAGGATTCAAGATGAAATGATCGTTTGAGAAAAGAGAAGAGTTTGCTTTTCCTCGAGGAGAAGCAAACTCTTCCTATAGTATTTTTATTCAAACTTGAATTAGGGAAATTATTTTTGCTTTTGATATTACTTACTCTACTGACTTAACGTTTCCGTTCAATTCGCGCTTCTATCCAATAATCTCTTCACAACCTCATAAATGGCTCACGACTCTCACATTACCTCCACTGCGAAATGGGGTGACTGGCAAGGAATGGAGAGGGGAGGATAGAAATATAGAGATGGTGAACGCTGATTTTGAGCCCCTCCAGCGGTTGAATGATAGAAATATATCCAATTTGTATTTCACTTTTTTTTATTCTAGCCATACTTGCCAGTGAGCGATCACAATAGAGCAACGAAATTTTCATATTTTTTTCCCACTACTGCACTATAACTCCCCACGCTACTCTTTCCTCCCGTGGCCATTCACATTGTAATCCGCTTTACGCCCATGTCATACATGTCCGACTTTCATTGTTCGAAATGTTTCCTATTCAAATTAATTTAATCTTTGATCTTCTAGTGTGATTCCATTGCATACTCCCATCCCCCCCCCCCGCATCAATGTATCATCACCACTACGTCATGCCTTCCTTATCTCTACTCTTTCCAGTCCACACCTTCCTACATTTTTGGTGTTGTCCATCCATCGATTCAACACGAGTATAATCTTTAAATAAATGTACGTCAGTGTCCATCCTAGTCATTCTCCCGATGATTTTACCCAGTGTTCCTTGACGATCTGTTATCACCCTTCCACTGTGTTTGTACATGATTCTATGGAGAGAGGGGCAAGGACCTTTCATGCCTATCACCCTTTCTAGCTTCGCCCCTCTTCCATTCTCCTCCCATCACTCGATCACCCACATGTGCATCCTTCCATTTTCCACATTGCAACTCCCTCCTCTTCTCTTTTCAGTGGAAGCCACTCTTATTCCCTCTTTCCCTCTTTTTTTCCGCACTTTCCATAAACATTCCGACGTAATTCCATCACTCTGATCCTCTTCAAACGCGTTAGAACACAAACTTCAGAAGAAAATTGTGTTCAGTGGAATTGCATCGTTTTACACCTGCCCACTCCGTTGCTCCTGTTTTGATGAGAAGTGGCATCCCTACCACAGTTCCTCCCCCTGTGTCAACACTGCTTCATATCTCTGTAAACCGTCCCTTTGCGTGTTCCCTTGATCTCTCTTTCTGCAGTCACTCCATCCATTTCTGTGTATGAACAGCCCCTTCGATTCCTACCCACTGACTCATCTCCATCCTCGTTTCCTTCTCACACTTCTCCTTCACCTTTGCCTTCACTTAAATTATCTGCATCTCTGCACTTGCCACTACTGTCCACATGATCTTTCTACTCCATCATTCAAATAGTAAATCACAGCAATCCCCATCTTACTTTTCCCTTTCCCATGCCTAAATTTGCTCGTTGCTCTCTAACTGCAGTCCATTTTAGCCGTGTCCTCTTTCTTCTCCTCATCATTTATTCCATCCGTTTCCCACCCTCTTCTTCCTCTTTGCGAGGGTCTAATATCGCTACTCCCGTTGTTCCCATCAATTTGCTCATACGTACCCGAAAAACCATCAAAAGTAAAATGCAATTTCATGACGCTCCCCTGTTTATCATGCAAAGCACCGGTTGACAACGTCACCGATTACTCCTCTTACCATATTAACAACGTTCTCCACGATGAATCCTACTATCCATCACCACAGCTAAGGAATCATATCCCAATTCCCTCATCAGTCCTCCCCTTCCCCTCTCTTCATTTTCCTCTCCTTCCTCCTTCGTGCGCGGTCTCTTCCAACTCCAGGTGTTTCACTTCTCTCTCTATTTAGTGGCAGAGAAGCAGAGAAGGCGAGGGATGGCAGATTCCTTCCCATTCAGGGAGGGAGGAGCACAGTCAGACAGAGGGCAAACACACTGTCGGCATCTGAAGGCAACGTCCTTCCCCCCCCTCCCTCTCACTCCCTCTCTTTCTCTCTCGCGCTTCACTCATAAACTATTTCCTAATCGTCGTTCCTCCTTGATCCTTCGTGCTTCTTCATGATGCCTTTCTCCCTCCCTCCATAATTCCTTCTATTCCAGAATGGCCTCTATTCCCTCTGATCCTCCAGCCGAGTTGTCTCTCCCTCCGTTCTCTCGTCTCCTCCATTCTGACTTCTATCTTCCTCTTCTCTTCTACTTCGCTCTCTTCCGATTGGCGGCTCTCTTCGTCCAGACCTTCCTATGGCAGAGCTACCAGGGATTCAAGTGAGTCCATGATGAATTCACTTTGAGCAACATCAAACCAGATGTCTAGTAGTATTGGTCGATTGCAGACAGTACCGCCTGCACAACCTGTCCATCTGTCTCCTCCACTCCTGTCTCTCGGGGGGGTGGGCATTCTCTTTCTTCTGCACGCACACCAGGGTCAGGTCTCGTTATAATCTACTTATGGGTTGAGATTCATTTGAAGTATGGAATAGGAAGCAGTTACACTGACAGTGTAACAGCCATACAAACTATTCTTAAACGACGAAAGTGCATTGTTCAGGTGATGTTCGAGGAGACGATTCACTGGTACGAGCCGTGGGCTGCCCATCTACCTATTATGTCCATTGGTACGAACTACACTCCCGCCCTTCCTCACTCTCATTCAATGGTAGCCAGATATAGAAAGGACTTTTCCCTCCACTAATTTCCTCCTTCTCCTACCTAACTACCGCCCTGACGTGTCTCACTTGTCACCATAGCTACAGTGCAATGTATTAGTCAAACAAGGGCAAAAATGGTAGATTTCGAGGGAAGGAGTGGTTACGGATAGTTGATTGCAGCCTACTTCATTAACGATTCGATCGACATGGCACAGCACGAGATATCGAGATGGACTGCCGAGTTATTCCTCCATCACGCAGGTGCCCCCCCCATCTCCCGACTCGCATCCAATCGATTGATTGCAGCGTCGATCATCGCTTTTCTCTTCGCTGTTCTTCCTCATAAATTTGTTCCGTATGCATACTGGGCACTGCTCATGGAGATGAACAGGTGAGCAATGCATCCATCACAATGGAATAACTACCAAAATGATGGATCTATGGCCCTTCTCCCTCCCCTTAAACTCTCTGCTTGCAGTATCTTCCTGCACATCCGATCGATCGTGCAGATCAGTGGGGAGGCGACTTCTCGCCCCTCTGTCTACTCACTCGTCAAGACACTCAATATCGTGACGTGAGTACCCATGGGGTTCGCAATGATCAACGGGGACTGAATTGCAGTCCTTTCTGATATCATTGCAATCATATTTAGATTCGTGATCTTCCGATTCGCGGTGCAAGGATGGCAGATCAAATGGGGATTCGTGACTTGGGGGATCATCCATCCCTCCTACACGGTCATCGCCATCGGAGGTGAGGGGAGCAGGAATGGGTTACATCTACGGGAATCAGACCGCATCAGCTAATGAAATAATCAAATTATATTCCAAATCTGCTTCAGGAGGAATAATGTTCCTCACGATCAACTCGATTCTCTTCTACCGTATCCTCTCGTCCGACGGATTCCTAGGAGAGAAGCTAGCGACGTCTACTGGATCAGCCAGGTATTCCCTAGTCATAATTCACATTCGGTGAATCGTGAATTTAGGAAAGTTCCCAGTTATTATCTTATTGTAGGGACCAGCAAACATTCGTGAAGGCGATAGCAAGTGAAGAGAAGAAGAAGAAATCGAATTAACCGGTCCATTTCACCCAATCTACCACATTCCACCACTCAAAACCAAGCTTTTCTCCACGAGTTAACCCGTATCCCGACAAGAAAAGACTCATCTTATCTACCATAAAATATGAGTAATTAAATTATGTGCCGATGCTACTGTTCCCTCTATGGAATACAATAGTTCTATAACTAGAGATACCGTACTCCCTCATGATGGTCTCTTTACATGCCAGTCACTCAATCTATATTCCATCTAACAATTTGTGATCTGTATGTTCCCTTGTACGGAATTTAATCCCTAACTTGCCCTCTACGAGGTTCCGTTGTTACGTTTTTCATAATTTGTAAAAACTTTAATTTCGCTAGGAATGCTCTTTAATTTTCTCTCCTGCTATAAAAAAGTGTTTATATTTTGTTCGATCCCTACCGTCACATTCCCCCATTATATATCAAGAGATAGAATAGTTCACCTGAATGGTGGTGGCCACTGCATCCTTTGCTGCCCTCCACGTCCCCCCAGTCACGAATGAACCAAACTGGAAGGAAGAGATTGGAGTAATGACTACGGAGCAAAGATCAACTACAGTTTAGTGCTCGATTCCGCATGCATTCAAAGCATGCAAACAGCAAAGCATTTTTGAAAAAATACTCACCTTATTGTTGTTGTCACATACCGCGGAGTTCTCCAAATTTTCCACATGACTGTGTGAATGAACCTGCTCAATCATATCACGAAGATTCTTATCATACGTCTCATTGTCTTTATGGACGTCCATCTCAATCACCTCCACGTCCATAGTTGAGAGACGACTCAGACACTGCAAGCTCATACTAAATGTTAGATAAAATTATAATAGTACACACTTGAACATAGTGAAGAGCCCCAGAATCAGTAGCTAAACGTTTTCGGAGGTCCTTTTTCCTTCTCCTTTTTTTTCTCCTTTTTCCACAATCGTAATCTCCTTATCCCCTCCCATCTTACCACTAGTATTCTCTCCTTCCTCTCGTGTTCTCCTTCTGCCTCGTGCTCCTCGTGACTCCTCCCCCCATGCACAACCACCGTGCGGAAGGATCTCCGAACAACTGCAATTATTATTTTCAGTATGATAATGCAACATCGTCCTTTGCTTACCTCCCTTCGACTTCACGGGTCTCATCAATTGGTCTTGCTCTACATCTGCAGTGGGGATATCCCTCTCGGGGGGTTCGAAACGAGTTGAAGACCGAGTGGGAAATCTACAGAAAACCAAACTGACCAAAAAGACATTATGTACCTAACCTACAAATAAATTGCATGTATAATCGTATAACTTATTTGTTGATATAAAATGAGGATAAACAGTTCACTTCCTCCCGAACTCCTCAGTAGCGTATTGCTGCAGACACTGCCAGTGGGAAACGAGTGCTGAGATAGTGTTCAGTACTGATTCACGAGTACTGCAAGAGATCAAAGATCAAGACGTTTCAGAAATATTTCTATCCTATCGGAACTGAAATAATGCGTATATTTTTAACATCGGAATGTAGCTGACCTCTGCTTGACTCTCTTGAGTTGTCCCATTCTCTCTGGTTGTTCTCCCATGAGTACTCGCATGCATTGAACAACTCCCTCTGCAGACATCGAATGGTTGTATCCACCCTGCAGAAGCCATCGCATCAAATAACCAAAAAATCTTTTCACAGCATTTTCTACAGTCGATAATCACGGAAAGTACTCACCTCCAGCACGATGAGCATCTTCCCCTCTCCGATGGCCTTCAGATGATGAATGAGATGGGAGTATCCCACGGGTGTCAATTCCATCCGACCCAGAGGATCGCCCATCAGACTGTCAAACCCTGTGAATTTAAAAGATACCTTTGTTGCCGAACGTGACCAATATTTGCAATAAATTGCCCACATTTAGTCAAAAAATAGATGGACGAACCAGCAGAGACAATGACGAGATCGGGATGGAAGTCTCTCGCGATCGGAAGGAGGAGAGAAGTCAGGATGAAGAGGTAGTCTGCGTCCCCGCAACCGATCTGGGTCAGTCAACTTAAATACGCGATCACACTAGTTTTCGAACGCTAAAGGTAATTAATTGTACAAGGAGAAGAACTACAGTTCATATCGAATCAACTCGATATCCTACTCACTTCCTCACCTCCTGCAATGGCGCATTCACTGTGTATCCTTTTCCTCTTCCCTCTCCGATGGCCATCGACCCTGATTCCTCCAGATTAGGCCAGAATCCACCGTATTCGTGACGATGAATCGAGAAGTAGAGCACGCTGAGATTATGAAGGAATGAATGACATTAACCAACATTTCCTCCGCCATGATAAAATTTGAAAACTATCTTAATGATATTCTATTTGATATCTCATAACTCCGGTTGTATACATTCCCATGTTCTCGTGCACCATCTATTCAGACATGTATTCCCTTTCGTTCGATATTCCACTCACTCGTCGTCTTCATAGAATATCCTCTGTGTTCCCTGTCCATGATGCACGTCCAGATCAACGATCACAATCCTCCAATCACATGAGTCCTCCTAATACCTTCATTCGACGGCGATCCCTCGCCTCCCTTCCAGTTCACCTCTTCGCTCCCTCTATTCTGGCTGCATCTGCTGCTTGTGCTGCATTGTTGTAGAGGCAGAACCCGCAGGGAGAACTTCCATCAGCATGGTGACCAGGGGGACGAACCAGGGCGAATGCACTAGGAATCTGGGGGAAAGGAAAATACAACATTTCCTTCATGCACAAGTTTTATTCTTCATTTTTATGGAAATTCGTGAAGCTAAGAGACACTAAATTGGTACCATAACATAGAATACCGTTCGTTACCTTATCAGCCACAATCCACTCAGCCAATTGCCTACAGCAGGCGACCGCCGATTGGGCTGCAGCAGAAGAGAGCTGAAGGAGAATCAATAGACCATGAGAGATATTATGTAGCCAGGAAATGAGTGACTAACGGGAGTGGCGAAGACAGAATCGAGTCCACTCGCCCACTCGTCGATCTCCGTTTGTCTCTTGTTCGCAGTTGCAGTCACCTGAAGCATCAAAGTAATCATTTCGAGAGATTGCTGATTTCAAATCCCCCTCGCTGCTACTTTCTCCGATTTTGATACTACGAATAAATGGTAGCTCACTGACTCCTTCCACGTGCTCCATCGAGTGAGTGGCCTTCAATTCGGATTCGTCGATGGAGGGAAACTTCTACAATGAAATATCAACGAAATAGTGGAACTCATTTGTACCAATGTGAAGAATGAATGCTTCACTCTGATCGCGTCACCCCTCTCCTTCTTACTCAATCCAAAAAGTCGTACTCTGATAACTTGTAGTCTCTCGACGAGTCTTTCCTCCTCCATTCTCCGCCAGATTGCTTCGATTCTCGCATGCGACTCGGGATGATCCTCGTTCACTGTGTTACGATGACCTATAACTGCATTCATCGTGCTCGATTTTTTGATGAATCACTGATTTCGAAAGTTGAATCGACTTTTCCGTGTTTGTATACGTTGTAAATATGTGGAAAAAAATCGGAAAACAAAAATAATTGTACATAAATCGCAGAATTGACCTGCGCTCTGCTCCTCATTGACTCCTACCGTAACAGCATACCGTACTCCTTCCTCAGCGGCAGCCGTGGACGGATACATACTGAAAAAGATAGATAGGGCATTGGCTCGTATTTCACACCTCGAAAGGATAACAATAAGTGACGTTTAAAAGTGAAACAGCAGTGTAAGTTAAAAGGATAGAGATGTGCGTTAAATTTTATAAAAACACCCCTTACAAAGTTAGAACAGAAATTTCACGCAGACGCTATGCTCAACTTCTTTCAAAAAACGAATCAATATTAATCTGAAGTCAAAACATCCTTTCCCATCATTATTGTCATGCTTGGGCAGTGCTCTTCCTTTTCATTCGGGACTGTAAACTACTGTCGTTTAGAGCTGGGTCAAATTTGCTATGTTCTTCAAATTTGCGAACAGGAAGCAAATTGCATATTATCTCGACGAGCCAAATAAAGCTTTGTATCTCGAAATAGTCTCTTCATGCACACCAAAATAACATCTCTCGTTGAGAGGCCAGTGACGGGATAAAGACAAGGATCGCCGATACAGGTGACCTAGAATATAAGAAAGCTAACGCACTCTTCCTCTCTACAGAGCTGTGCTTCTTTCACCCTCTTCCAACCCCAGATATTTTAAGTTCTTCCCATCCTCTTCTTTCAGTTCTCGATGAATCTTCTCGTCGTATTCTTCTCTCTTTCTCTTGCTGCCCTTGCCTGTGACATCAAGGTGACACTCAAATTCAATCAGAAGATCAAGAGTGGATTCGCCCGATTCAAATTCTTCAATGAGACATACGGACCAGTGTGAGTTCCCATGTCGAAACAGCAGATATCTTCCATTCGAGAGGCTCCAATCCACTGCTTTCAGTTATGAGTATCGTGAGGGAGCGAACAATCTTCCGCAACATTTTCGAATTAAAGGGCTCTTCTGCAACATGAAACCCACTATTCTGGAGACATATGAAGTTGATCCTAGGTAGGTTTCCATGATTTTTTACTTCCAGCTATTCTTCCTTCTGATACATTCCGATTCACTTTCGTGCTAATGATCACGCAATGCAAAAAGTGAAAACCCCTCTGCGCCTTCCCCATAACCAGTTACTCAACGAGAACTCATCAATTTCAAATCAGATCTGGAGATGCGAAGCCTAACAAAACTACACAAGCATTCATTGAGGGATTCGGGGTCATGGATTACCAGGTTTGTTAATTTAATCTAACATTCGATCCAAGATTGATATAATAATAAGCTGTTGTATTGATCCATGTTCGATCGTTGTGATCTCAGGGGGGATAAAGCATCGCTTGGGTTACTCTTATGCTGCCTGCATTCTTGATGCGTCCTCTTCCTTTAACTCGTTTCTAGCTGTTATCAAGTAGTCGCCTCTGGTCAGAGATAACACCGATTAGAGAGGATACGAGGAATGGCAGTGGGAGGCGGGGATAGGAGATACTGATTCCACAGATTTGACCAGAGATCAGGCTACTTGGGGAGAGAACAGAGAAACGAGGCAGAGGAATGGTATATAATTGCAGATCGGAGACATGCACACTCCGTACGTTGCTTCCAAGATAGGAGTCTTTTGCGGGTTCGGCGACTGTGGCGTCAGCCATGGATGAATCGCTTATCATTATCCTTGTTATCTGTACAATTGTCGTGTAATAAACCATTTGCTCTCACTCGTGCTCTATGGTACTCCTCCTCTAGGATGGCGACTGCTGATCCGATAGAGGCTGCCCTCTCGGAATCCTTCAGCACTCCCGTCACCTACTCGGAAGTTCTCTTCGGAGAATGGCAACTGGATAAGACCATCCACTTCATGGAACACACTCATCTTCCCAATTCCATTGTCGTGAGACCACTCGCAGATTACTTTTCCAACTATTTGAGACATCCATTTAAAAGGGATTTATTTTCCTTCCATCATGGAAGAAGTAGTCTAATATCTCCCAATCATGCATCCAGGTAACTGCTGTCTACTTGGTCATGGTTTTCATCGGACCAAAGATCATGGAAAACCGAAAGGTAACTATTCGCATATTTAAGCCTATTACGAGATGATGAAACCATCAATGAGGGTAATGCCAGGCGTTCAATCTCCGGCTCGCCCTCACGGTGTGGAATATCACTCTCTCCATCTACTCAGCCATCTCTTTCATCTTACTCTACCCATATGTAATGCAATCATACGAGAAAGGAGGCATGATTGGTCAGTATCTGTAGCAATATATTCGGCCTTAACATGGAGGTAAAATCTTCCGTTCAGGAACCCTCTGCTACAACGATGACCTCTACACGAACAAGGTCTCTGGATACGTCACCTGGCTATTCATCATGAGCAAGGCAAGCAGTTATCGATAGATCTGATAGGACTATGGACGATGAAACTACTCACGACATTCAGGGGCCAGAGCTCATCGATACGGTATTTCTCATTCTGAGAAATCGGCCTGTCATCTTCATGCACTGGTCCGTTTTTAACGTGAAATCTTTCACTGTTCGATGTACTCCTCCATCAAAAAATAATCAGGTACCATCATTCGGTGACCTTCCTTCTCGGTCAACTCTTCTTCACTGAGTTCGTCCCATGGGCGAGATGGGGCATCCTCATCAATCTCATGGTCCACACCGTTATGTACTTGTACGTGACTACATTCATCTAACCATATTTCTCCACCATACATCGTTATTCCATTCCTCTCTGCAGCTACTATGGCCTGCGCGCCTACGGAATTAAGACGGAACGATGGGTGTCCAAGATGATCACATGCACCCAGGTGATCTTTGATCGCTGATTCTCCTCACTCATTTCTGCAGATCATCCAATTCATCTCCGGCTTCTACTTTGCTGGTCGTGTTGGATACATGTACATCACTAACGAACTGGACGATTGCCAGGCGAAGTGAGTAATTTGACCTCCTCGTCGTCAAACGTATGAATTGGGAACTAATAGCAAGATTGATAGTATTTCAATGTGGTTCCATCTCCTTGCAGAGTACAGAAGATGAGTCAAGGATGTGTGGTCATCTTCACTTATCTCTATCTCTTCTGTGACTACTTCTACAGGACATACGTCAAGAATGACTCGCCCACTCGACCCAAGCAGGCAAGCTATCAATTATTGTTCACTTAGGCTTGTTTACCATGTTTTCAAAGAGATCAAGCGGAACCAACACTGACTTTACACATTAAAAATACTCCGTTCAGCTCGAAAAATCAACCGCGGAGAAAGAGGTCAAGAAGGACCAATAATAGCTAAATTTATCGACCCCTAGTCCCAGTGATCTACTTTCTGTTTTTGTTGTCTTGTTGAGTGTTCTCTGATGTACCTCTAGCCTTCTAGACCAGTCGTGCTATCATACCAGTTACAACTGCACGATCAACCCATTGAATCGCCCACGTAATCTCATTATCCAATCATATCTTTCCCAGCTGGTTTCTTTCATCTCTTGCCAACCCGATTCTTCTAGGCGTTTCTTCCCGTCTTGAGTCAACTGTCCCTTGCAAGGCTTATCACTCCAACTTCCCCTTCCCATTCTCTAAACCGGTCTCGTTCTGCCCCGCGGTCCCTCCCTACTGCATTTGCACTCGCACACACTACATTTTATCATGATATGATAAACTATGATAAACTATGATCAAACATCTTCCCCTTCGACAAAGTAATGCTCCGATAGCATGATCTAGTGGAAGTCCTCTCTCTCTCGTCTCTTACTCACTCGGCCTCTAACGACCTCTAGGGTAGTGACAGATTGGCAGCCATTTTCGACCCATTACGAGATATTAATTAGTCTGAACGGGAAGGAAGAAGGGAAGAGCAAGAACCCGCTAAATACGGGAAGTGAATCTTATGTAATATGAAAGGGAAGAAGGTAGAAGGAAGGTGCACGGAGCATTACATGTGCAATTACATAAGTAATTGCATTATTTGAATCGAACGTTACCTCATGCTTAGGTCTCGATCGAGTATCACAAAATAAATTAAGTACATTTATAGTTCTTTCGAATGCAGCATCATGATAAAAGGAAAGTTGTATCGATCAGGGGACAAGTATGAAGCTTAGATTCGAATCGCAGCTGATTTCACCCTCTCTTGTCCCTCTGAATCATTGAACTCGTGCCATTAGGATGGATTGGATGAGCCATGAACAAAATGAGTTGAATTGCCTACAGAACGATGTGAGGGAGGATGAGGGAGTAAAGGGAATGGAGAAACGACAGAGTGACAGACGGGACGATGGAGTGCCCTTAGGCGAGAGGACGCAATGGGTTCGAGAGATCGGATAGCAGATTCAAATCCGAGTTGGTCATTGTCGTTCACTTACTGAGTGAAACGACTGTTATCTGATCTTTAGAGAATATTCAGCAAGCGATTCAGTATCTTAGTAAGATATTATCTTACAGTATTCAATTTTCATCAATCACTATTCTTACCTATAGATTATCACAATTCGGAATCACCACAACTACCATCTAGTTTGATACAGATGACAACTACAGTAATTAAACTATAATCAGCTATCTCTACTTGCTCATTAGCTTCCCATCTGACGCAATGGCTGCAACCCTATACTTTCCCTCCTGATCCACCTAATAAATCCCCTGTAATCCTTGCAACAGTATCACTACACCACCTGAGTAGACCAGTCCTGTCCCTTCCCCTCTCTCGGGTTGTCTCTCTCTAATCCAATTAATGCCCTCTTGACTCCTACAGTCTCCTTTCTCCTCGTAGCTCCGCCCCCTCCTCAGGTCCTCCCATACCATCTCTCTCACATTCTGTCGCCAATTCCATCCGCCCTCGGGTCATACAGTATACTCATGGATACAGTACTCCCTCCATTCGGAATTGCTTCACACCTCAGTCGATTCGCATCTTCTAGTGAGAACGATGAGAATCACGGGAAGGATACGGTAAGTCCTCTCACCAGTCAATTCACTCTCATTGATAGTGATTCTTCCCTTGCAGGCGCCAGTCCGTCAGAAGCGAAAGTATCGCTGTCGAGTTCGATCTCCAGCTACGATCGAAAGAGCGAAGAGACAGAGGAGAGACAAGGTACTATCACCCCCCCCCCCCCCCCCACTTTATTATTCTATCACAAAGTTACGATGGGAAGCCCCAAAATCAGGAGATCGTGGAAAAAAGAGCAAAAAGAAGGATTCCCCCATCCATTCTAACTCTTCCCTCCTTGCAGGCGAATCTCCGTGAGCGTCGTCGTATGAATTCCCTGAACGATGCCCTGGAGCATCTCCGATCTGCCCTTCCCCAATCAGGAGAAGAACCCAAGATGACCAAGATTGAGACACTCAGACTCGCACAACAGTATGTTCTACCTCATTCAAAGAAGCTTACTCAATGAGGAGACATCACGAATATTTTACTCCTATGAGTGTAGGAGAATTCATTCACTTCACAATAGTGCACCTTACTCACAATGTCAGTGACCCGACTGACCTCTCCATTCCCAGATACATCCGCTACTTGACTGGTGCTCTTTGTCGTGACGATCCTCAGTCCACCGTATCCTCGCCCCTCAACTCGCCCGTATTCGCTGCGGTAGGTCACACTGCAATTATCGATTACCTCTCGTCACCAGAAAGTTTGATCCCATCTTCTTCAGGTGCCTCCGGCCGATCTCTCAACAGAAGCCCTAATGTTCTCACATCTGCTGGCTAAATCATCAGAGATGGATCGACCCTCCCCCTCCACATCAGTCACTTCCTACTCCTTTTCATACTCGACTGATCCCAGTCCCTCTTACTCTTCCTATCCCTTCCCCCAACTATGAATACAACAGTGAGAACATATCCATACCCCGATAGTAATCTTGAATTCCATGTTCCAAAGATGCTGTTATGATTTGTCGTAAATTTAATTCGCTCAATTTCTAGTCAGAAATTTCAACTTCTTACCCATTCCATTCACTTTTTCTCCAGATTCTTACCCTAATGTGCAATCCCAAATCAAAATTGTGCAGATATTTTTCTCAGATCTCTAGTCAACTGGTTACTGTATACAAATTTGCCACTGGTCACTTTTATTTTTTATGTACACAAAATAAAGATTGATGATACCATACTCCGACAATACAAAAGACGACTTCAAAGAGACGCCTAGTGCAATAGTATACGGGATGTCATACTGGGATAATTGAGAGGAGGCATAGATAACTAAGCGAGGCTAAAGGGTGCACGCAAAGGGCTAATTGAGTGAGGATAGGGATACGGAACGGCCAACTTCTCTTGTGTCGTGGCACAATACGCATCCCAATAAAACGATGCCGCCGATACCATCTCTACTACGGTATATTACTGAGTGCTGTCATCATCATTAATGGAGTGAGATGCGGGTACTGTAAGTGTGAGAACATGGTAAAGCGTAAGGATGAAACAACGTATTAGTGAATGATGCAAGTATGCAGTGGGAGGAAGGAGAGGTAGTGATAGAGACATCGCTTGCCGACCAATCCTTCATTCCATCTTGTACTGCACTTGAGCTTGCACCGAATGGACGGAAGTGGAGAAGGAACGAAGTTGCACCTACAATCACATTCCATTTAAATTTTGACGTCAATTCCACTGCATCGCTATCAACACTTCTAGGATACAACTATCAGTCCGGAACTTCATTCCAACCAATACGACGCGAGGTGAAACATGAGGATACGGCGTCATCTCAGTACCTGTTCTGCATTCTGAATCAGACAGGCGGAACTCTCAGACCAGTCCTGGGGCATCGCCGTGTCCTTTCCAGTGTAGATGAGGACATCGAAGGAGCAGGGCACCTCCAGCAGAGGAAGGAACGTCACCGAGGCTGTGATCTGTCTGCAATCAGCTCATCTGACCTCAGCACATAAGTCAAGAGCAATTAGCACAGTATATTCACCAGCCTACTCATTATCCACTCCCCGAAAGGAAAAACGGACGCGCAATAATCCAATTGCTTTACCGCTACCTTTTTATCCCTATTGGCGCAATCAGACCTAAGAAGATCAACTGGACAGGAGTCATTGCATTTAATTCGATTTATTCATACAATCGATAATCGTACCGTATGACATCTCCCATCTCCTGTCTGATCTTCTTCTCGTCCTTCTGTCGCGTCGAATTTTCGCTGCAATTCATAATTAGGGATCACTCTCATTCACAAACCAAATTACGGTCTCGTTCTATGTTGTTCTTCCATTCTGCTAATGCTATCTTCCTCTTCTACTAAGAGGCTGGCTGGTCAGATCCTCCTCCTTCCCTTCCTCTAAAAATAGTGGACACATGGCGCATGAAATTGTGACCGAGTACTCTCGAGGGAACCCTATCAACGGGAATACTGAGGGCAAGTATCAACGGCATTTTAGCACTTTTTTGCAAATCGTTGTTAATTAAAAGGCCAGTTCAAATGATTCTTTAAATTATATTAACGAAAACGGAATGTTGAAAGATCTTTTTTATATTTCCCAGCTAACTAGAGTAGGAGCGCGAAAGACGCCATTTGGTGGAGGAGCAGCTTCCTTATCCTCTAAATCCCTCAAATATATCTGTCAACAGTCTGCTGACCTTTCTCTCAACCACTGATACTAATGACTGCAGAAGATCAAGGGATTAGATCCACCTGCCATCCGATCCACTACAGGAATGCGTCAGGTTTTCAAAAATAGAACGGCATAAGAAATGTCAGTTCTTAACGGAGACTCGCAACCCTTTCCACTTCACTTCACAAGTGATTGACACTTTGTCGGCTCAACATGTTGCAGCGACGAGGTGAAAGTACTACTTATACCACTGAGCCGGATTAGAGTCCTATTACGCAATGCCCAAAGGGTTCACGACCTCCTACCGAGAAGACAAAGACACTCGTAGATACTCAAGGATATCGAGCCTCCCTTGTTCCGTGAAAGTGATCCACCCAAGAGCGATTACCTGCCTTGTCGAGGCATTTGGCTGGAATTAAAAACTGACCCTTCTTCGCTGAGATTCTCAGTCTGGATGTCAAACTGCCATCTCTCGACCACTTCCTTTGTCTTGATCTCGGAGATTACCATGACGAGTCTCTTCAGATTCTTCGTCGCCAGGAACTCTAAAAGGAAACAAATCTGCGATGTGAGAACCAAAGGGATGAATCATTTATCCCCGCTGGAATGCATAGAAAATGGAGGAACTTACTTTCGATCTGTTTGAAGAGTGGTTCGAGGAAGGCTTTCAGTTTGTTGTCGTTTGTTGTGAGCAGAGTGAGACCATACTGCTTGACTCTGCCGAAGGAATCGGACGGATAGATACCGCGCTGGTAGAGAATGCTGTTCAGTCCATAATCTGAAAGAGGATAAGTCTTAAAAGTTTTAAGTTAAAGCCACAAGAAATTGATAAATGTATAGTAACTTACGGAAGAATTCCTGAACAAGCTGCGCGGAGCCTTTGAGGGAGATCGCTCCCTTCGTCTTGGTGTCCATGGCACTCATCTGGGTCGATTTATCGATATAAACACACAGATAGACAATCACACAAGCAGAAACAAAGAACAACACGTTCGAAATTCGAATCAGTCGTTAAGTAACCCTCTCGCAATTTGAAATTCAAATTGGCACTTGGTGCACGCTCGCCTATTATGCGGTGCATTTGCCGGCTCTGCCTCTGAATTTGCAAATTCTAAATATTTTAGAATAAAATTTTATACGTACGTTCTGAAACTCGTAATCAACGTCAATGCCCGTAACATATAATGAAATACAAGTAGCACCTTGAACTTCGTTGAATTAAGGTACATATGGTGGGGGTTGGTCAAATTTAGCGATGACTTCGTATGGCGGAGGGGGGATTCGATCGAGAATCTCCCGATCACTTCCTCTCTTGCAGAATTGGCGGATCATACTCGCCAGTGCGATCAAAATGATGGTGACGATGATGAAGACAAGCGCCTGAAGGGACGCCTTACGGTAGGATTTCATTTCGGATTATGATCGATTGATAGATATTTCGGGCTACGGTGTAATATGCATAATAATCTATAACTATATATAAAGCGCAGGTTTTCCGTTTGACCGGATTGCGAAACAGTTGCGAAACGATTACGAAATGTGGAGAGAGAGAGAGATCGAGCGTCAACAAGTTTCGCAACGAGTGATTGTGAAACCTACTCCGCTAGGACGGGGCCCCCGCCGAAGGCGGGGGGCAGCCGGACTAGTATCAATACCTATATATAAAGCGCTGTGTGTGTCTGTCCGTCTGTCCGTCTGTCCGGATTGCGAAATAGGGAGGGGAGGGACAGATGAAGTTACAAAGGCATCGATCCATTACCGTATACCAATCAATAATTAGCATTGGGTCAACTACCGTATACCAATCGATAATTAGCCATGGGTCACCTATTATTCCGTGGGTCAGATTTTTGATTTTGACCTTTGATCTTTGAATTACCGTATACCAATCAATAATTAGCATTGGGTCAACTACCGTATACCAATCGATAATTAGCCATGGGTCACCTATTATTCCGTGGGTCAGATTTTTGATTTTGACCTTTGATCTTTGAATTACCGTATACTAATCAATAATTAGCATTGGGTCACCTACTGTATACCAATCGATAATTAGCCATGGGCCGAAGCTTCTAGAATGTTCCAGAAAGTTCGAAAATGTTCGAAAGCTTCTAGAATGTTCCAGAAAGTTCGAAAATGTTCGAAAGCTTCTAGAATGTTCCAGAATGTTCCAGAAAGTTCGCAATGTTCCAAAGCTTCTAGAATATTCCAGAAAGTTCGAAAATGTTCCAAAGCTTCTAGAATGTTCCAGAAAGTTTGAAAATGTTCCAAAGCTTCTAGAATGTTCCAGAAAGTTCGAAAATGTTCCAAAGTTTCTATAATGTTCCAGAAAGTTCGAAAATGTTCCAAAGCTTCTAGAATGTCCATTCGAAAACGAGAGGAAGAGAGGGAGAGAGAAGTAGAGAGGGGGGAGAGAGGGAGAGAGAGAGGGAGAGGGAGAAACGTGGAGAGAGAGGAAGGGAAGAATAGATGGATAGAGGGAGAGAGGGAGAGAAGGAGAGTCGAGAGAGTGAGAGAAGGAAAGGGGGAGAGGGAGAGAGAGGGAGAGAGGATGATAGAGAGAGAGGGAGAGAAAGGAATAGAGGGAGAGAGAGGAAGAGAGGGAGTGAGAGGAAGAGAGGGTGAGAAGGAAAGAAAGAGAGACGGAGAGAGGTAGAGAAGGCGAGAAGGAGAGATGGAGAAAGAGGAAGAGAGAGAGAGGGAGAGGGAGAGGAAGAAACGTGGAGAGAGAGGAAGAGAAGAATAGATGGAGAGAGGGAGAGAGGGAGTGAAAGGAAGAGAAGGAGAGAAGGAGAGAGGGGGAAAGAGGAAGAGAGGGAGAGAGGGAGAGAGGAAGAGAGGAAGAGAGAGGAAGAGAGGGAGAGAGGGAGAGAGGGAGAGAGGGAGAGAGAAGAGAGGAAGAGAGGGAGAGAGGAAGAGAGGGAGAGAGGGAGAGAGAGGAAGAGAGAGGAAGAGAGGGAGAGAGGGAGAGAGGGAGAAACGTGGAGAGAGAGAGGAAGAGAAGAAATAGATGGATAGAGGGAAGAGAGGGAGTGAGAGGAAGAAAGGGTGAGAAGGAGAGAAGGAGAGAGGGGGAAAGAGGAAGAGAGGGAGAGAGGGAGAGAGAGGAAAAGATGGAGAGAGAGGAAGAGAGGGAGAGAAGGAGAGAAGGAGAGAAGGAGAGAGGAAGAGAGGAAGAGAGAGGAAGAGAGGGAGAGAGGGAGAGAGGGAGAGAGGAAGAGAGGGAGAGAGGGGAGAGAGGAAGAGAGGGAGAGAGGAAGAGAGGGAGAGAGGAAGAGAGGGAGAGAGGGAGAGAGAGGAAGAGAGGGGAGAGAGGAAGAGAGGGAGAGAGGAAGAGAGGGAGAGAGGAAGAGAGGGAGAGAGGAAGAGAGGGAGAGAGGAAGAGAGGGAGAGAGGAGGAGAGGGAGAGAGGGAGAAACGTGGAGAGAGAGAGGAAGAGAAGAAGAGAGGAAGAGAGGAAGAGAGGGAGAGAGGAAGAGAGGGGGAGAGGATGATAGAGAGAGAGGGAGAGAAAGGAATAGAGGGAGAGAGAGGAAGAGAGGGAGAGAGAGGAAGAGAGGGAGTGAGAGGAAGAGAGGGTGAGAAGGAAAGAAAGAGAGACGGAGAGAGGTAGAGAAGGCGAGAAGGAGAGATGGAGAAAGAGGAAGAGAGAGAGAGGGAGAGGGAGAGGAAGAAACGTGGAGAGAGAGGAAGAGAAGAATAGATGGAGAGAGGGAGAGAGGGAGTGAAAGGAAGAGAAGGAGAGAAGGAGAGAGGGGGAAAGAGGAAGAGAGGGAGAGAGGGAGAGAGGAAGAGAGGAAGAGAGAGGAAGAGAGGGAGAGAGGGAGAGAGGGAGAGAGGGAGAGAGGAAGAGAGGAAGAGAGGAAGAGAGGGAGAGAGGAAGAGAGGGAGAGAGGGAGAGAGAGGAAGAGAGAGGAAGAGAGGGAGAGAGGGAGAGAGGGAGAAACGTGGAGAGAGAGAGGAAGAGAAGAATAGATGGATAGAGGGAGAGAGGGAGTGAGAGGAAGAAAGGGTGAGAAGGAGAGAAGGAGAGAGGGGGGAAAGAGGAAGAGAGGGAGAGAGGGAGAGAGAGGAAAAGATGGAGAGAGAGGAAGAGAGGGAGAGAAGGAGAGAAGGAGAGAGGGAGAGAGGAAGAGAGGAAGAGAGAGGAAGAGAGGGAGAGAGGGAGAGAGGAAGAGAGGGAGAGAGGGAGAGAGGAAGAGAGGAAGAGAGGAAGAGAGGGAGAGAGGAAGAGAGGGAGAGAGGAAGAGAGGGAGAGAGGGAGAGAGGAAGAGAGGGAGAGAGGAAGAGAGGGAGAGAGGAAGAGAGGGAGAGAGGGAGAAACGTGGAGAGAGAGAGGAAGAGAAGAAGAGAGGAAGAGAGGAAGAGAGGGAGAGAGGAAGAGAGGGGGAGAGGATGATAGAGAGAGAGGGAGAGAAAGGAATAGAGGGAGAGAGAGGAAGAGAGGGAGTGAGAGGAAGAGAGGGTGAGAAGGAAAGAAAGAGAGACGGAGAGAGGTAAAGAAGGCGAGAAGGAGAGATGGAGAAAGAGGAAGAGAGAGAGAGGGAGAGGGAGAGGAAGAAACGTGGAGAGAGAGGAAGAGAAGAATAGATGGAGAGAGGGAGAGAGGGAGTGAAAGGAAGAGAAGGAGAGAAGGAGAGAGGGGGAAAGAGGAGAGAGGGAGAGAGGGAGAGAGGAAGAGAGGAAGAGAGAGGAAGAGAGGGAGAGAGGGAGAGAGGGAGAGAGGGAGAGAGGAAGAGAGGAAGAGAGGAAGAGAGGGAGAGAGGAAGAGAGGGAGAGAGGGAGAGAGAGGAAGAGAGAGGAAGAGAGGGAGAGAGGGAGAGAGGGAGAAACGTGGAGAGAGAGAGGAAGAGAAGAATAGATGGATAGAGGGAGAGAGGGAGTGAGAGGAAGAAAGGGTGAGAAGGAGAGAAGGAGAGAGGGGGGAAAGAGGAAGAGAGGGAGAGAGGGAGAGAGAGGAAAAGATGGAGAGAGAGGAAGAGAGGGAGAGAAGGAGAGAAGGAGAGAGGGAGAGAGGAAGAGAGGAAGAGAGAGGAAGAGAGGAGAGAGAGGGAGAGAGGAAGAGAGGGAGAGAGGAGAGAGGAAGAGAGGAAGAGAGGAAGAGAGGGAGAGAGGAAGAGAGGGAGAGAGGAAGAGAGGGAGAGAGGAAGAGAGGGAGAGAGGGAGAGAGAGGAAGAGAGAGGAAGAGAGGGAGAGAGGAAGAGAGGGAGAGAGGCAGAGAGGGAGAAACGTGGAGAGAGAGAGGAAGAGAAGAATAGATGGATAGAGGAGAGAGAGAGTGAGAGGAAGAAAGGGTGAGAAGGAAAGAAGGAGAGAGGGGGAAAGAGGAAGAGAGGGAGAGAGGGAGAGAGAGGAAAAGATGGAGAGAGAGGAAGAGAGGGAGAGAAGGAGAGAAGGAGAGTTGAGAGAGTGAGAGAAGAGAGGGAGAGAGAGGGAGAGAGGGGAAGAGAGGGAGAGAAGGAGAGAAAGAGAGAGGGAGAGAGAGAGGAAGAGAGGGAGAGAGAGGAAGAGATTGAGAGAAGGAGAGAAGGAGAGAGGGAGAGAAGGAGATAAACAGAGAGGAAGAGAGGAAGAGAGGGAGAGAGGAAGAGAGGAAGAGAGGGAAAGAGGGAGAGAGGGAGAGAGGGAGAGAGGAAGAGAGGGAGAGAGAGGGAGAGAGAGGAAGAGAGGGAGAGAGGGAGAGAGAGGAAGAGAGAGGATGAGAGGGCGAGAGGGAGAGAGGAAGAGAGGAAGAGAGGAAGAGAGGGAGAGAGGGAGAGAGGCAGAGAGGGAGAGAGGCAGAGAGGGAGAAACGTGGAGAGAGAGAGGAAGAGAAGAATAGATGGATAGAGGGAGAGAGAGAGTGAGAGGAAGAAAGGGTGAGAAGGAAAGAAGGAGAGAGGGGGAAAGAGGAAGAGAGGGAGAGAGGGAGAGAGAGGAAAAGATGGAGAGAGAGGAAGAGAGGGAGAGAAGGAGAGAAGGAGAGTTGAGAGAGTGAGAGAAGAGAGGGAGAGAGAGGGAGAGAGGGGAAGAGAGGGAGAGAAGGAGAGAAAGAGAGAGGGAGAGAGAGAGGAAGAGAGGGAGAGAGAGGAAGAGATTGAGAGAAGGAGAGAAAGGAATAGAGGGAGAGAAGGAGATAAACAGAGAGGAAGAGAGGAAGAGAGGGAGAGAGGAAGAGAGGAAGAGAGGGAAAGAGGGAGAGAGGGAGAGAGGGAGAGAGGAAGAGAGGGAGAGAGAGGGAGAGAGAGGAAGAGAGGGAGAGAGGGAGAGAGAGGAAGAGAGAGGATGAGAGGGCGAGAGGGAGAGAGGAAGAGAGGAAGAGAGGAAGAGAGGGAGAGAGGGAGAGAGGCAGAGAGGGAGAAACGTGGAGAGAGAGAGGAAGAGAAGAATAGATGGATAGAGGGAGAGAGAGAGTGAGAGGAAGAAAGGGTGAGAAGGAAAGAAGGAGAGAGGGGGAAAGAGGAAGAGAGGGAGAGAGGGAGAGAGAGGAAAAGATGGAGAGAGAGGAAGAGAGGGAGAGAAGGAGAGAAGGAGAGTTGAGAGAGTGAGAGAAGAGAGGGAGAGAGAGGGAGAGAGGGGAAGAGAGGGAGAGAAGGAGAGAAAGAGAGAGGGAGAGAGAGAGGAAGAGAGGGAGAGAGAGGAAGAGATTGAGAGAAGGAGAGAAGGAGAGAAGGAGAGAGGGAGAGAAGGAGATAAACAGAGAGGAAGAGAGGAAGAGAGGGAGAGAGGAAGAGAGGAAGAGAGGGAAAGAGGGAGAGAGGGAGAGAGGGAGAGAGGAAGAGAGGGAGAGAGAGGGAGAGAGAGGAAGAGAGGGAGAGATGGAGAGAGGAAGAGAGGAAGAGAGGGCGAGAGGGCGAGAGGGAGAGAGGAAGAGAGGAAGAGAGGGAGAGAGGGAGAGAGGAAGAGAGGGAGAGAGGGAGAGAGAGGGAGAGAGGAAGAGTGGGAGAGAGGGAGAGAGGGAGAGAGGGAGAGAGGGAGAGAGAGTGAGAGAAGGAGAGGGGGGGGAGAGAGGGAGAGAGGGAGAGAGAGTGAGAGAAGGAGAGGGGGGGGGGGGAGAGAGGGAGAGAGGAGGATAGGGATAGAGAGGAAGACATGGAGAGTGAGAGGGAGAGAGGGAGGGAGAGATTTGGGGCGAGAGATAGGGATAGAGGGAGAGAGATGGTGAGGGAGAGGGATAAGTTAGAGGGTGAGAGATAAGGAGAAGGAGAGGTTAGAGGGTGAGGGAGTTGAGAGGGAGGGTGAAATGTTAAGTGAGTTTGAGAGAGATTTTGCATCCGAAAAAATAAAACGAAGGCTAAGAACACGTCCCGGAACACGCCAGTCGATTGCGCGCGCCGAGGCGCGCGCGATCGGCTGGTAATATAATATATTATTATATTTCGTGTTTTGATGGAGATAAAGTGTAATTTATTGAAAAAAGACACGGAAGAATTAGAAATATAATTAATTGACCATATCACCGTACCTCTGGTAGATAGGGTACAGCGGGAAGGGAGGTCCGTGGTCTACTGTATTCTTTATCGCAATCTCTGCCCCATCTCGTGCTGATGCATTCAGTGCAGTGGGGAGGAGCCCATCCATCGTTGCACATGCACTCCTCAACCAGATCCATGAGATCAAAGATCATCAAAAATGTTGAGATAGAGACGAATTTTTGAGTTATTTCCTATGGCCTTCTCACTCATTTTCCAGTACTCGACCACTCCTCCTTAAGGTGTCTATACTCCCGCTTCCTCCATAAAACGAGGCGTCGGGGTGGGGGGGGGGGGGGGTGGGGGGGGGGGGGGGGGTAATGATGCTCTTAACGTTTGCTCATTTCACGACGATTTAGCGACGTCATTCGCATGTGTTCCACCGCCATTCCATTCAACAAGATAATGTGTGAGATAGAGAGAGACAGGGGGGGGGGGGGAGATGGAGGGAGGGAGGGAGGGAACGTAATTACCCTCAACGAGACGGCATCTCTCTGAACCATCGACTTGCTAACCTCGAATTTCCTCTTCTTTCCTTCTCTCGGAAGGGAAAGTTACTAACGCCCGGATGGAAAAGGGAGTGTAGAAAGCACAACGAATCTAATTTCGACGGTCACAAAAGATGAACAATGTAGTGATTACAAGGGAAATCATGAATTGCGTAGTCACTCACCCTCGTAGATGGTTGTACTTTCCCATTCTCGCATACTGGCCAGTCACACAATACTCCTCTCAGATGGGGAGGACACTCTGGAATGGAACTTCATCTGAACGTGGAATGGGTGGAAGTAAATTAGCATCTCCAGGACTGGAATAGACTCTATGACATTTATAATTCTTCAATTACTTCTACCAATTTTTATAATTTTTTTTTTCCAATTTTTTTAACATAGGGAAATAAAATATAGATATTTGTCTCTCTCTAGTGTTCTCTTTCATTCCTCCTATCACAGCTGACTTCTCTCTCTGATTGATCGTCGAGATGAGAGAGGGAGGAATTGGGTTTCCGCTCACGAATATCAGAATACAACACCTTCACGAATCAACTCCTTCGTGTACTATCATGGATGTTGAGAACAGAAAGATAGTATCAGAATAGTAGCTGATCAGGAGGAATGCATGACACGTGCCAGATTCACCCAGATGGCTGACGTTGAATGGAGTGATTGTATAGTTCGTGACCTAGTGAGTGACCTAGGGAGTAGTTGGATGGACTCACCCGTCATGGTTACTCCTTGTTGTCGGCTCACTTCTTTCTCACTCGAATAGCGAGAGAAGAAGAAGTTGAAGGAAGAGAGGGAGGGAGAGGGGGGAGGAAAGTGGGGGATGGGGGGAGGAGGCAGGAAATTCGCGTTGCTCTTTAGCTTCAGCCTCTATCCCGAGACGAATTTAGGAAGAGAGGAACGATTGCCGAGAGGTGTTTCCTTCCCTTGATCGTTTGCGGATGGAGACTGAAAGAGAAGGAGAATTGTGCCCCTGAGGGGAGAGATTCCAGGTGGAATGGAAGGGAGAAGGATGTGGGGAGGGACAGTTCCCATGCATGACGGATGCCGATAGAGGGAAGGACAAGAGAAGAGAGTGGAATGGGACAATTAGAATGAGATCAACAAATGAGAAGAAGCCGAAGAATAAAAGAGGAGCTAAGTGAGATGAGATCTCAGTGAATAACTCCCTCCTCTTTTTGTTTGAGGGACTCTGTTATTCAGTGTTCGCATGCTAATCCGTTCTCGTAGTTCATTAGAACCGGATGGGAACCTTCCCCTTCTCATCTCTCATTCTCGATCCGAGAAGGAGAAGGGCAATGTGTGGGGGGATGGAACTCTTCCTCCCTCCTCCTCCCTCCTCCCCATTCCTTCTTCCTTCCCCCATCGTTAAAGGGCGCACATACTGGAGAAAGGATACATTTCATGACTGGTCTCAAAATGAGAACCAAGGCCTTTCTAGCTACTCGAGTGATCTGGATACATATGTGCCGTGGGGAAAATTATTCAAATGAAATTAAAAATCTTCCATCGTGAAATTAGAATATCTAGATACATACCTATAAATACCTTTGAGATAGGTGATGTAGAAAATCGAGGAGACTGCTATTTCTGAGCAACCGTTTTGGGCGGAACGGGAAGGAATTTCTTCTCTGTATCCTTCATATTCTCCCAAGTGAATGTTATTTCATGGTCAGTAACATGAATATTCCAATAATCTAAGTTTGGCAGAATCCTTTCGTTCGATGCTATCCAGGATATTTCTTCGTATCAATAAGTAGGATATGACCTATAGGGCTTCTTGTAAAAACGATATATCTAGGTATTAATATTTGTTGCATGAAATGCAAAAACATGAAAAATGTTTTCAAAATATAAATAAGGAAAGGGTTGGTCCCTCCTCGCCCTCTCATGGATGTCGACTACACTTTCCTTCGTGTCTCGTATCATCGGGAGTGCTTCTCCTTTCCAAGAGAACAATCCCCCTCCTCTCTCATATACCCATAGTCTCTTAGTTGGGTGAGAGGAGGAATGCCAATGTATGAACTCATCACTATTTCATCTCTGCTCCATTCTCAGATTGAATTGCAGACGTCATTCTTTGATCCTCCGAGAACATGAGAGTTACACGTGAAATTGATACGGATCGTATCGAATTCAGAATCCAAACTTAATTCAGAACTAATCTCTAAAAAATCAGCCCATTTGTATTGTTCATTAAAATCTGACGTTCATTAATGTATTGTTCATTAAATTGTATCATAAAATGTTCAAATAATTTTTTTCCCGATTTCAGACCCAATAAATTCGCCAATTTCTATTATGAATGAAGTCACCATGGACCATCTGCTTTTTCGAATTCGTAGTGCAAATAGGACTTTGTAGTTAAAACATTTCATAAATAATGTTATCCATGATTTACTCATTGTTCTAAATATTTAAAAAATATTAGCAAATTATATACTATTATTTCAAGGATGGAAAAATGTGAATATCGAACAGGGAAGTATTGTTTAACGAGTAAGCATCTTTGACAACGTAATGGATCCCCGTCGGCAACCTTTTCATCGCAAGTGGTCTCTTCCCCAAGAATCATCATTCGAGATTTCAATCACTCCCCCCTCTCTCTCTTCTCATCAGTTCAATCAGAGTTCTCACAGTGCGATAGTCTCACCTTTCCCTCGGAAGTTCCCTTGCAGTGCAGCTTATAGAGGGAAGAGCAGACCAATGAAGGACAATTTGTTCCTACAGTATCACCAGTCGAATGTCAGCATAAACTTTATAGTAAGTCGAAAACAACCGATAATGGCACATGCTCAAAAGGCAAAAGGAGATCACTTCTCATCCATTCTCATAACTGGAAGCTATCACGTGGTTCATCATTGACTGCGTGAAGACATCAAAGTATCAACATGCATCATTTCTTGAAATACGCCGTGACATTTCCGCGATTTCTCGGTTCTGTCAAAGGTACTGTTGACGGGATCAAAAATTCCCCTTTTCATTTCACAGTCTCATTGTACATACTTGGACAACACAAGCCCCTTTTCACTCCCTTCCGCCACGGGCTCTTATTTATACCTCACACGTAAACATCTACAGTATCTGACGTAGAGATAGGTTACTGTAGGCAACTTCCTCCTCCCACAAGTCTACAAATCAATTAGTTTCAATGCAGTCTTGTGTGTGCTGAACAACGCAGATGAAAAACAGTTCTCAACTCTTTATTACAGTAAACTCCAGCCGGTCTATGAATTACGAAGGAAGGGTCAAAGATCAAAGATCAAAGATCACAGATCACAGGAAGAAAAGGGCATACTCTCTCATTGACCAGTCCTATCGGGGAATTGGATAAGGGAATCGTTTTAAGATCTCGAGGAGATCAACAATCAACGACTACCCACTAATCACATCTCGTAATCGGCGAAAAATCGGATATTGGGGTTGGTGAAGTGAGGGTCGGCCTTGCGGAATCGGATGAAGGGCTGGATGTTCTCATCTGAAGAGAAGAGACATTCACATCTACTCAGTCATTGTGCAACCACCACCCGGGAATGAACCTCCATGCCTCTCTTCCTATCTCTCCTCTCACCTTTCTCGATGCTCCTTTGATGGACGTTGAAGAAGGGAGCAGCTTCTGATCCTGCAATTTGACCTTTAGCGAGGTCTGCCTCAGTCTTTTTTCCCTTCGTCCTTCACACTTGGGCCACCCATATTTCCTGTTCAAACTTCATCGCTCTTTGTAATTGAATACTCAATAAAAATGGCTGCAGAGGAAGAGGAACAGATCTCGAAATAGAGTGAGGAGGGGCGTCTCTCTCGTCAAGGAGACCAGGCTATGACTTCATAGGGACAAGTGCCAACTAGAGCGTATCCTCGATTGATGGATGACACCAGGGGAGGGAGGGGGGGGGCATCGATCCTCGTATGCACGCATAACCATATATTTTCAATATCTTCTTCCTTCACCTGCTCTACCTGTTATTTACTTCTAATCTACAGCTGCTACGAAGATAATGTTCAAAACAAAACAAAAAATGGTAGCCCGTGGTTCAATAATCGTAGCCTACATTCGATTCTGCGAATTTGCAATGCAATATTTTCCTTCTCATCTGTCTATTCTTCCTATAACCTTCATGGCTTCACAACGAATGGAAATGTCGAAGCAATTCCGAGTTTGGCTTCCACTTTAACCCCGAGAATAGTGAGGTACATGTAGACTATGTAGAGTGCAAGGGAAGAAAATACAATCATAACACGATCTGTCTTCAGAATTGATGTTCTACCAACGTGGTTAGTACCAAAAGTCTCCTGGTGGCCTCTATTTCATCCATTTCCCCAACCCGGATTCAGAGCCGTTTAAAGCACAAAAAACTGACTTCCGTCCTTCCTGAAACGGATGTAGTGTTCGACGGGCTGAGCAGAGGAGGAATCGATCAGCAACTAAATAGAGATTATCGATCGATTTATATCTTTGACCTACCATCACAGCGACGAGGAGGAAAACTGAGGAGAGGAGTTGTCTGACCATTGTGAGAGAGGAGGGAAGATCTCGAGAGGGGATCTACAATGAAATGGCTTCCTTCTCCTCCTACGACGACGATGTCTATTCTTCATCCCTTGGCCACGCCCCTTCTGCATTCTGTAAGAGACTCCTCCTCCTCCTACGCACTCCTTCTGTCTCTCCCCTTCCCCCCATTCCCTCCAATCTCAGAGATGAGAGTGTGGGAGGAATAAAGAGAGAACGAGATCTACCTCTCCCGAATTGAATGATAAATTCGGTGGAAGTTTATGCAAAGCGAATTGCACCCACGAGTGTTTCTCCCGTGTTCCACGAGGTTCCACGAAGTTATGAATGAACAATGAGATTGATACTAGCAGAATAAACTAACCAGTACAAACATAGTCGCTAGTAGGAGGAAAAGGAAGGAGTCGAAGGAACTTCACCTTCAATGGGCCGTGAAATGTTCACACCTTGCAAGGGAAATTTGACGTAGCTGCAATGTGTTTCTGGAGAGACATCTTTAGATTTGAGAAGAGAAAGAAGAAGAGAAGAATCTATAAAAGGGTCTATTCGTCACTATCCTCGATTGGCAGGGACAAGAAGTGGCATCTCTCATCATTTCGGTCAGCCCGCCATCGAAACTACTCGGAAAAAGCGCGAACAAACATGCCAAGAATGATTAGAACTTGATGATTTCATGCGGGGAACAATGGGGAATTCGGTATAAGAGAGGGTGAGAAGGGAAGGGTGACACCAGAACTAGAGTGATTACTCCCCTCCTTCCTCAAGGAACGAGTTTCATTCCCGAGTGAAGGAACCACCACGATGATCACAGCTGCACTTCTCATTCTGGTCAGTTATCAATCCATTCCATCCTCAGTCTCCATTCCAGACCCTCTCCCATCTCACTCACTCTCAAAAGGGAGGAATCAGACCAGTGAACATCAGAACGACAGAGGCTCCTGAACCGGGAGGGAATGCCTTCCCTCCTGAGTGCTTCCTCAATATCCTCATCATGCTCGACAGATCAGATTCAGTCAAGGTATGAAGACTCCCCTTGAAGGATCATCTGATCCCTCTTCAGGGTGGATTCAATCAGTCTCGTGACTTCGTCGTGGAGGTCTCTCAGGAATTGGTCATCCGTCCCGACAGACACGATGTAATACCCTTCGATCTCTCTCTGATTCCCTCTATCTCCCTTCAGGTAGCGATGATCGTCTACTCGGGTCTCTCCTACAAGAGGGAGATCTACAAGTGGGGCACATTCAAGAGCAACGAAGAATTCTACAAGACTGCTAATGGATTGAGAGCAGTCGGAGGGACAACCAACACGGGAAAGGTCAGCCAGAGTCAGAAGTGGGATAGAGGACATCATTCCTCCTGTCTCTCCTCCTCTTCTTCCTCGATAGCGATCTCTTCCATCTGCAGGCCTTGGAAGTGGCCCTCAATCTCCTCGAATCTCGCAACAAAAAAATTCCGACTGTAGTGATGATGGTGACTGATGGAAGGTTGGTCCCTTCTCCAAGAATGATTAATGACCAACTCCCCTCATTCAGATCGGCTGATGACACTCGAGAATTGGGAGCGAGACTGAAGTCAATCGACAAGATCACTGTGTTCGCAGGAGTGGCCGGAGATCCGAGACTCATCGGAAAGTGAGGGAGGGAAAGGAGGGAGGGAGAGGGAGGGAGAGACTGCAGGAAGGACATCCTCAACTACGTCGTTGACGAGCATCACATCGTCGCCCAGAATGGAAGGGAGAAGGCAGCGACCACTGCGAGGAAATTGCTCAAGAAGGTCAGTTGCTCACTCTTTACGCCAAACACTTGATGAAAAGTCATTAGGGAGATCTAATGACTTTAGGAGATCTTACCTTTAGGAGATTTAGGAGACTTTAGGAGATCTTAGGGAGATCTTACCTTACACCCCCACATGCCTTGACATGTATAAAATCTATCTATCTATCTATCTATCTATCTATCTCCTGTAATGTCAGGGGAATGAAAAGGTTGATTTTGCAAAAGTAAACAAAAAACTTGGATGTTTTGAGGCGCAGTCGAAGTGTCCCAAAGTGATCACGACGACAACGACGACAACTACGACCACCACGACTACAAATCCAATCACTGGTACTGAATGGGTACTGTAGAATGGAAGAACCATTCGGTGGCCATGCTTGGGCGATTCTCACCCACATCATTCCCGTGAACCTTTCTCCTCCTTCCTACTCGAGTATTCGTCCACGTGGGGGATCTCGTGTGTTTGTGTCGACTGGCATATTTTGACACTGAAACCTGAGAGACTCGCATCAAAAACTCACTGGCTTCGCCGCCTCAGAAGAGTACTTCGTACACTAGGGAATGCATATTGGAGTAGAGATGGAATGGGAAACAAGAAAATATTTAGAATTGCTCATTATATCCACATCTGAATGAATTGTGTGCAGGATGCGAACTCGACCTCGTGTTCGTCCTCGATTTCTCGACGACCACAGATCCCATCTACAAGGAGTACAAGAAGATGGCTGCTGCCATCGTCAAGAAGATCAAGATCGGCCCCCATCACACACAGGTCAGACTCACGAAGAAGGGAGATCAATGATGATTAGAGAATTATCACAGTTCGACATGAAATTCTGATCTCAGGTGGCATGTGTGACATTCTCTTCAGCCGGGAAGACTTCTACTGCATTCAATCTCAAAAGGTTCGTAATTATCAGTCACAATCGTCTAATATTCTTCGTTGAGATACAAAGACAACGCGGGAGTTCTGAAGGGTATCGAGGATCTGGAGTACTACGGAGGAACGACTGCCATCGGTATCAATCACTTTAGTCTTCGTGAATCTGCCCTGCCAAGTACTCCAATTGTTTCATTGACAGGAACGGGCATAATGGAGGGACTGAATCAGACGGATGAGAAGCACGGAGCGAGGGAAGAAGCGACTAGGGCCATGATTGTCTTCACTGATGGATGGAATAACAAGGGTACGTGCTCCTCCCCGCTCTCTTCTCCCATCACTCGAGTAACGAATGAGAGTGCAGGTCCCGACCCGATGGAAGCATCCAAGAAGGCGACTGAGGCAGGATTCGAAGTGTATGCCATTGGATACGTGGTGAGATTCCCCCTCGAGTGATCTCCCAATCGATAATTGGAGGGAGAGAAGGAGAACATGGTGAAGACTAATATGACTGTGTTGGGATTGATAGCAGAGGATGGAGAACACTCATTCACTCACGAGGACTTAGACAAACTAATACAGAAGGTTAGTTTAGAATCATTTCAGAATTGAGAGATTGGAATTCTCAAATTGAGTTGTGTGTCAGTATTCAATTTTAGGTGGGTGCTCGTGGTGCCCCTTGTCTCAACGGGGGAATCGTCCCTTCCACTGCTGCTCCTCCTCGAGTTCCCCTCGGGAAGGGAAAGCAGACGACGAGACGAGCAACCACCAGGAGGGGAAGGGGATGAAGAAACACCAATATTATATTATCTTGTACCAATGATCTCACTAAAACGGAATAAATTCTGTTCGTCTCGTCTTCCTCATTTCACCTATCACACATCTAGCGACACTCCGTGCAGCTGTCATTAGGGACTGTGATACTTGAATGTACACATCGAATATTTTTCTCTCGAAAATCTTTGATATTTGATCTTTGTAACTTAACTCTTCCGGTCGTCATCACACAACAATGGTTCTGAATCGAACGAGACAGGAAGAGATCGTTCATCGTCACTTCGTCATCGTTGATTCCTCTGACGACGAGCTATCACTGCACATATTATCACGTTTACGGATAAGAGGTGCAATATTTAGACTGTTCTCTACTGCTTCATTTCGAAGCTAATATGTTCTGCAATGCTGCCCGCTCCTTCACATCTACATGAGCCATTGATGAACGTGTATGCCATTTTGTACTTTTATCTCATGGTCGAGATGGAAGAGACAATTGTATGCAAAAGAAGGGACTAAAATCTAAGTGGCATCCTCAGTGTTCGTCTGATTACAGATGGGTTTGATATGGACAGTCTCGATTTCTCCCGTATCTTCATCGAAGTCGACACTTACAGTGAGGGAGGGACGAGAGTCGGGAGTACCACAGGTAGTTCCGATCCCACTCGAGTTATTCTCAATTCACTCCCTTGTCTTCTTTCTCCTTCCCTTCTCACCTTATTGTATTTGGCGATGTCCAGATAGCAGTAGAGACCAAGTTTCCCATCGCAGCATCGACAATTGGCTGAAGAGGTGAAACTCATTTCGATATTTTCCTCTTTTTTATTCCATTACAACAATCTGCAGTACAAAAAAAAGCAAAAGATACTGTAGAAGTTGCCAGTCGTTTTTCCGTCCTGCGTTTTTAGTTTTATTGCGCTGAAAAATGTTTGACTATTGTTGAAATACTCGATGGCATTGTACCTGATGGTGAGGATGATCGAGAGAATGTAGAGAGTTGTCGGCTTGATCATGGGGATCGAAGGAATGATGAGTGAGTGACTGACCTTCCTATTTTCCCTCCTCTACTTGTTTATAAATGAGAGGATGGCACGAATTGGTAGAAGTTTACTCGAGAGAATCACCATCTCATTGGTCACTCATCCGGGATAAACTAAGTCCTCTCAATTACGAGGGGTCAAAATATTGGAAGATCGTTCCCGTTCTATCTCTCTCAGGTTGCAAGAAGCCCATAACTGGAAGAATAGAACCACGAAACTAATGCTTTCATTTATCATCTAAAAATCGCTAATTCTTTCTTCACACTCTTGCTGAAATTGTAAATAATTCCATTCCTTCTGATCAATAGACTAATCCCCTTGTCCACTCCGTAATTCAATGAAATTTGATTGAATTTGACTAGAAGAGATGGAGATGGACTCTCTCCTCACTTCTCCATTCATTCACAGTTTCATTTCTCGTCTCCAGAGGTCGGATGGCTTCGCCCTCCTAGTGAGCCCCCCTCCCTCCCTCTCTCTCCCCTCCTCTCCCCCCCCCCCTCTTCCCGTCGGGACTCCAGTATCCCTCCACCTACCGTACTCTTTGCAGAGATCGTATCTCCAACTCCTTCATGGTCTCGGGCCAATCCAAGATCGGCCCCTCACAGCTTCTCGCTCAATTGAGGAAGGCCGGCAACAACAAGTACGGTATTCGATAGTCGAATCGCCAGAAATTGTGCGATGTGGAGTTGGTGGTAGAGGGACGTAAGGAATACGTCCATTCAGCGGTAATTGCTGTTCACTCGAAACTGCTCTATCGAGTGAGAGAGACTACCGTATCCTACCGTAATCCCGTCCTCATTCAGCTAATCAATACTGAACAATCGCCTCCTTTCTCGTACGATCTACATCGCTTCTCCTACGATTCTGTTCGCTCTGTCATAGACTGGATGTACTTCGGTGAAGTGCGTGTCCCCCATTCGCTCCACCCCCCTGTCCTCTTTCTGCTCCACCCCCTCCCCCTGTCCCCTTTCTGGTCCACCCCTCCATCCTTTCAGGCCAAGTTCTCGAGTGATATCTGCTCGCACCTCGCTGTGACTGCCTATTTCGAGGTTGGTTGGTGTGGTGCGTGCAGGATACTGTAGCCGACTGTTGCAGGTGGCGGAACTGCACTCGATACTCGAACAACAACTCGTCCGACTCGCGATGAATCCCTCCTCTCTCCCTCTCGCTCTCGACGCGTGCGCAGACGATAAGACGAGGGTGGAGAATACGGGCTCATTTGGAGTGTCACTGACCTATTTGAGGTGTCTCCCTCTACTTGCTCTCTGATCGTGGACTGCCTTGCCTCTTCCTCCTACCGTAATCCTCCCCTTACGACTAAGACGGCCAAGTATCTACTGGTACGAGAGGAGACCACTCTCTCCAAGAAGGCTCGCGTAGTCACACTCGTCCTCAAATGGTACGGTACCAGACTATCGGATACTGTAACCAACCGTATACTCAGGTTGGCTCTGTATCGTGATCAGGCCGCGACCGTCCTCGAGTATATCCAGAACGTGGAACTATCGGAAACGGACGAGAGAGCCCTCATTGTGCGTGGGTTACGGTAGATGCTCGATACCATACCTCTACAGTATTCAATCATCTTCTTCTAGAATCGCCTGGCCTCAATGGTGAAGAACAAAGAGGATGTACGAGTGGAGGTCGATGGCAATAATCGCCTCTCAGTAGTCTCTGGACTGGCTGCCCCCCGATCAGAGAGGGAGAAGGATCTGGTATACTGTAGTCACCCAGTCTGCGATTGATACCGTAATCATAGGTATCGATGGCCTCCATTGCTTCGCCCGCTCAGTCGGAGATGGAAGTCCATCAGGTATACTGTATCCCGAGAAGAGTACTGTAGTCCATATCGATCGATTGAAGCATATCGCCTATTCTCCACTGAGAAGCATGAAGAGGGAACTGGACAAACTTCCTGACGTCTTCAAGCAGAAGTTCGTGGCAAACTATCGATCAATCGATAATCATCCTTATTACAGTGCCCCCGCAAAGAGAAAGGAGTCACGCTCCTCCGGATATCCCCAATACGTCGAGAGGTACTACGGTAGATACCGTACTCCTTTTTGATCTATCCCCACTGCAGACCGTCCGGCTACATCCCTCCTTCCTTCAGGGGAAAGGTCGGCATGGGTCAGTTTGATCTTTGATCTCTGTAGTATGTAGTGTAGTGTGGTGATTACTCAGACGTGCAACTGTCTACGACTTCCACTCCCGCCTTCGCAGCATACACCGCTGCTCCGCCTCTTCCCTCTGCTGCAGCCCGACCCAGCTCCTCCAACACGAACTCATGTATGTGATACGACGGACTACCTACCGTACCCCATCCCTACCGTACCCCATCCCTTGCAGACTCTTACAACGAACCAGTGGGTGCTGCTTTCACTGCGGAGAGCATTGCTGAGATGCGTACACTGCCCGATCTATTCGCCCGCAAGCCCTCCCAATACAGTACTCCGCAAAAGACCCTGCAGCATCAGGGTGGGTTACTGTAACCGCGTTCCCAATGCAGTGTCACTTACAGCTACGCCCTCTCGCCACGTCTCATCTGTGTACGCTCAGGCTGCTCCCTATGGGTACGGTAGACTACAGTATGCTCATCCTACAGTACTCTTTAGTCCATCGTACACCGAGGGTCAAACAGTGCAGCCTCAGCCATTCGTGCAGCAGAAGCAGCAGCCAATGCAGCACATGGAGCAGCAGAGTGTTCCCATGCCCGTCAAGGTACCGTATCCTACAGTACCCCACAATCTACCCTGAGTGTTGTAGCTCGAGCTGCCCGGAGGAGCCGTTGTCATACCTCACGCTGCTCATCCAATGCTACCGTACTCGTATGCTACCATAGCCTCACTCGGCTACAGTATCCCATTGCAGCCAGCCGTATGTGGAGGTTCGCCTGCCCAACCAGCCCATGTATGCTGGAAGCAACTTCACCGAATACAGTAAGGGAAGATCCCTTTCGAACTCTGAAGGGGTGTTTCTTCAGGTCAAACTGGCTACAAGAATTCCGAGTACGCTGGACAGTTCTAGAGAGCGACCGAATCCTCAAGTAGAAGAGATCGTAGAGTCGTTTATCCCATGAATAAACTGATAAACGTCTCCTATTACTATCGTATACCTGTGCGTCGAAAAACATCAAATACAACGATTCCGATTTTATTGTCGAACAAAAGATGCGCTAACTTAGTACGAATTGGTGTATACTTTGGTATCCCGATGGCTAGTTGAGCCGATGTGCCGAACTTGTCTTCGAGTTCTTATTCTTCGAAGTTGTTTTCGAACTGGTAAACTTGGGATGCACCTCCCAATGGTTTCCGATTCTCGATTTCATTGGAGATATGTTATGATATTGTAAGAAAAAGAAAAAGAGAAAAAAATTGATCAAGGTGATGTGTAAGCGATATTAAATTTGCCTAATTTTTCTATATTTTTATCGTGTGCAGATTGTAGCTGCACTTAACAACTGGAACGATAAATAATCACGAAGATCTGATAACAAATTAGTCGAATGAGAAGACTATTATTAGGATGATCGACGCCTTCGAGGAACATTCTTAGTCGGCGGAGTGGAAGTAGAAGAAGATGATGATTGATCCTCAAAGGGAATAATTAAGCCACGCTCCCAATCTGTCCCCACTTCTTCCTTATGTTGCTCTTCTGAAATGTTGACATGTTTGATCGAAGATTTCTCTGCTTCATCAGAGTTCTGCAATTATTCATTCTTTATATCTCGAGATTAAGCATTCCATTAACCTCTTCTGATAACATCCTATCTTTCAATACTTTCTTAACTGCTTCTGCTACTGAGAGTTCTGAAACGCTTCATTTATGATCCAGTAAAGACATCATCTACGAGCCTCCCTCTTTGTGTTCCTTCTTGGGCGCGAGAGGGGGATCTCTGGAGGGAGGTTCAGAACGGGAATGACAACGGGAAGATGGCTGTGATCCTGAGTCCACTCATTTCACTCCGTTCTTTCCCTTCACTCGCCTTCTCCTCTATTCTTCAGAATGCTCTTGGGTGTCATCGGGGGAGAACTCACTGCTTCTTTCCTCTCTGCCGGTTGTCCGATCGTGCTTATTTTGACCGTTGGTCGACTGAATTACTCAGTGATTCAATCTTCAATCATTCCTTACTCCTTCTTCTTCATGGTGGGACTTGGAGCGGGAGTAGATGGATTCGTATCTTCTTTCGACTGCTCACTTCCCTGCGAGTGCTCTTCCTCTTCTTCACCTGCACATATTCATCCATTTCAGAAGTAGATTAACAATGTGCGATTAATTCGATATAATCTCGAATCTCTGAAGAGAAAGATGCTCACATATCGTGGGTGGTCTCGAGTCGGAGATTCGAGCTGCCGAGTGTTTCGGAGTGGGGCCATTGCTCACGTGTCCACCTCAAGAACACCTACTTTCTCTCTCCCACAAAAGGACCACTGATGTGAGACAAGTGATAATCGCTTAATTATTGACTATCTAGAAGAAAGTACTTGCTTTCGACATCACTGTTTTTCCCAGTTATCACACTCGCGGGAACAGACATCCGACGGGAAGAGATACCTGCACTTGGATCTTTTATCTTTGTTGAACGTGAGAGGGAACTGACTCTGGTCGAATTTATTCCTGAAGTCTCGACTTTCAGCAAGGGAAAGATCGGCGTAAGATCCATCAGGGGAAGAGTCATCGTATACATCTCAAGAGAGGAAAGTGAGAATGGAATTATGAGTGTTCTCCTCACCTTCACTCATCCTCCAACTCGTTCCTCGTGGTACTTCTGCAATTATCGATCACTTCTCTCTCTCTCTCTCTCTCTCTCTCTCTCTCTCTCTCTCTCTCTCTCTCTCCCGGAGCAATGATCTGACTCTCTTCAGTTTTCACGCTCTCTCTCCGGCCAGATAGATGAGAGAGCGTGCAAACTGAAGAGAGTCAGACGATTACTCCTCTCCCGCTTTACTCACCACTGGCTCTCCGAATTCCTGCCATTCTCTTCCGTTGTTCCATCGATGGACTCGCACCTGCACTTTTTTCACTTTCTCAGGTCTTTCTCTTCATCTACATATTTCAATGAGTAAATATTCACTCACCAGCCATTGCAGAGAGAACGGAAGTGGGAACGATGCGTGCCGTGAACTTAGACCCTCGTCTGAATGATATTTGATCTCTAGCTCTCAATGAATTGCACTCACCGTCCGAATTTGTTCTTGACGGTGTTGCCCACCCTGTTGGCGAAGGAAGTCTTGCGGGAGTTGGGGACGAAGGGAGTCTGGAAGGAAATTGATCTTTGATCTCTCCACCCTCTCACTTCATCGGTCGCATCAGCAGGAATGACTGTGACCATGTCGACTTCCTCGTCTTCTCGTGCTAGTCTGCAATGACACCAATGAAAGATTCAGATGAAGAGTTGAAATACTTTTGTCTACTCATTCCCACATAATCTTTATATACTCTCATATTGTGACGCACTTTTGGATCTTTCTATTCCGAGATGGTGGCAATATTTCAATAGGTACCCACACAATATGGGCGACAGATCCAGCGAATGCTGAGTAGGGTTCTCCGTCCTTAGGAGCAGTAGATTCAGTATACATTGCATGAGGCATCCCCTGATGAGATCAAAGATCGGAGATTGGAGAGGAAGGGGACGAACTAGGAATTGATCAGGGATGATCTCAGGGATCTTCTCGTACGAATCATCTACGATCACCATTCCGATCTGAATTATGACCCATCAAGAAAGAGTTGTTACTATGAATGATGTGCAGGCTATTCACTATACAGTCTATCACTGATTATCTTGCAACTGTTGCAAGTAAAGTGCGTTTTCTCTGATTCACTCACGGCGATATTCCTGTCGATGAGATAATTGCACTCGAAGTGATCGTCGTCTTCTCCCATTGGATTGAGAAGACTCTCGGCGATCTAAACCCCCATCCAATTGACACCTTCATTATATTATTCGCCTGTTCGTTCATATTTGTTTACGCATTTTCTCATAAATCCTGGTGGTTCCTCTCCCATTCCCACCTTCATCCATCCCATATAGAATGTGAACTGCAGTACGGTCATGAAGGGAAAGATCAGATCCAGCTGAAATATTGATTCGTTAGGGCAATTAGAATCTGAATACTTTCATTACATCACGGACACTCTCTAACAAGGGATGCCCAAAAGTCACCGCTGACCGATCATAATTTTATCTATATATGGTTGTGCTTACCGATGATACATATCATATGCATCTGTCAGATTTTGCCGCACTGATCTACTAAGGGTCGATAATCGATTTTTTTTGCATGGTGATTTTGCATGGCGCGCCCCCAAAATATACGCCAGGTTTCGCTCCATCGTTCCTGTGAACCAAATAGCAGGCCAGGTAAGGAGCTAGACTTGTGAAATCATGGCGTGGGTTCGATTCCCCATGGGGGCTCACAGGAAGGGTGGAGCGAAACTTGGCGTCTATTTTGAGGGTGCACCATGCAAAATCAACATGCAAATGAAATGATCGATTATCGACCCTTAGTAGATCAGTGCGGCAAATCTGACAGATGCATATGATATGTATGATCGGTAAGCACAACCATATATAGATCAAATTATAATAGGTCAGCGGTGACTTTTGGGCATCCCTCGTAAGATATGGGATGCACAGAATTATTAAATTGTTTATCGAACGAGTCCCACAGGTTCTAAATATCGGGAATGGTCATACCGTGCTCTTATTGACTGCTTCATTGCCGATGATGTACTGTCTGCCTATGAGACAGAGAACGAAATAGGAACGGACTGCACAGATGACTAACTAGGAGGACGATTAGTTGGGTACTGTAGATCAAGTAGATTATCGATCACCTGTGGATATGCGAGAGGGACTGGAACCCAATCGAAGTTGCACAGAAGGGCGAGAGATGTACGGAAGTTTTTGAGTTCCTGTTAAGTGATTATCAACAGAGTACCACGTGGTGGAATGATTGTCTGTTCGAAATGGTTCTAACCTGCAGTACTCCTTGGAGGTAATTGTCTCCATTCAATCTGCCCGTTTCTCTCGATTTCATGCACATCGATCCTGCCCAGTTGAGAGGAAGCTCAAAGCAACTTCTGATTCACTCTCATCTCGCATCAATACTTCTAGTAATTTAAACCCTTCTTACCCAATATTTATTGAAGTCGCATTTGATGTCATCGTGTATCAATCTCTCGTGTTCCTCCATGAATCCTATCGTTTATTGAAACTCGCAATCTATCGAATGAATCGACTGTACCGGATTTGACGATGGTTTCCATGTTTGGAAATCGTTTACGCACTTTGAGAGAAATATCTCGGAAGACGAGGATCTGGAGATAAGGCAGTGGGGGAGAAGGGGGAGGGGAGGAGGGGGGGGGGCTGACCTGGGAGAGACACAACCATCGGATGATGGCCCTACGAGAGTGACGATCGTCTTCTTCTTTGTGACGAAAGAGACACGAGACAGAAATGGCCAGACTGAAATCAACTATGTATTTTCCCCTGGCGTTGCCTCTTATGTCTATGTGCCTATCCGTGTCTGCAGTTGACGGATCAATATTCGCGGGATACTCAGGTGATTTTGCTATGCCATGCACTGAAACAGCGGAAATTTATCTGCCCGTACCATCTTTGACCGTGAAAATACGCAAAAAAGGGGTTTGAGAAAGGTGCAACAAAAGAATAACTTCTCAATGAAGCCAAGGTTGTTGAATATTTGTCTCCATCGATCGACGACCATTGAGACGTAGAATCCTGCGGGAGGAATGGATTGGAGATTGGAGAAGGAACTGACCAAGAAGGAAATTGAGAGGAATCCAATCGATCCTCGTTCGAATGTGCAGTTGCAATTTCTCGAAGAATCTGAAGGTCGGGGGAGGGGAGATAGGGGGAGGGGAGATAGGGGGAGGGGAGATAGGGGGAGGGGAGATAGGGGGAGGGGAGATAGGGGGAGGGGAGAGGGGGAGGGGAGATGAGATAGGGGGAGGGGAGATAGGGGGAGGGGAGATAGGGGGAGGGGAGATAGGGGGAGGGGAGATGAGATAGGGGGAGGGGAGATAGGGGGAGGGGAGATAGGGGGAGGGGAGATGAGATAGGGGGAGGGGAGATAGGGGGAGGGGAGATAGGGGGAGGGGAGATGAGATAGGGGGAGGGGAGATAGGGGGAGGGGAGATAGGGGGAGGGGAGATGAGATAGGGGGAGGGGAGATAGGGGGAGGGGAGATAGGGGGAGGGGAGATAGGGGGAGGGGAGATAGGGGGAGGGGAGATAGGGGGAGGGGAGAGGGGGAGGGGAGATGAGATAGGGGGAGGGGAGATAGGGGGAGGGGAGATAGGGGAGGGGAGATAGGGGGAGGGGAGATAGGGGGAGGGGAGATAGGGGGAGGGGAGATAGGGGGAGGGGAGAGGGGGAGGGGAGATGAGATAGGGGGAGGGGAGATAGGGGGAGGGGAGATAGGGGGAGGGGAGATAGGGGGAGGGGAGATAGGGGGAGGGGAGATGAGATAGGGGGAGGGGAGATAGGGGGAGGGGAGATAGGGGAGGGGAGATGAGATAGGGGGAGGGGAGATAGGGGGAGGGGAGATAGGGGGAGGGGAGATGAGATAGGGGGAGGGGAGATAGGGGGAGGGGAGATAGGGGGAGGGGAGATGAGATAGGGGGAGGGGAGATAGGGGGAGGGGAGATAGGGGAGGGGAGATAGGGGGAGGGGAGAGGGGGAGGGGAGATAGGGGGAGGGGAGAGGGGGAGGGGAGATGAGATAGGGGGAGGGGAGATAGGGGGAGGGGAGATGAGATAGGGGGAGGGGAGATAGGGGGAGGGGAGATAGGGGGAGGGGAGATGAGATAGGGGGAGGGGAGATAGGGGGAGGGGAGATAGGGGGAGGGGAGATGAGATAGGGGGAGGGGAGATAGGGGGAGGGGAGATAGGGGGAGGGAGATGAGATAGGGGGAGGGGAGATAGGGGGAGGGGAGATAGGGGGAGGGGGAGATGAGATAGGGGGAGGGGAGATAGGGGGAGGAC